>JAOTBA010000002.1:22248599-22284041 GCA_025629845.1 Erythroxylum squamatum | reverse complement strand
TTGTCATCTGTTCTTCGTCCTTTTGTTCTTTAGAAGATTCGAACACATCAATTATCCTGAATGAGCTACTCTCCTTCGGATTCTTTAATACATCATTCATGTTGAATGTCACTTGGTTATCATTAATTCGAAAGATAAGGTTCTTTTCATGGACATCTGCTAAAGATTTTTCGATGTTCACACATGGTATATCAAGAACTGGTGAATAATAGGGACGATTGACATTCTTTTCTTCATCCTCTTTCTTCATCTCTTGGTCTTCAATAAGGTGGGTTTAGTTTGGTTTTCCATTGATCCTTCTGGCTCTCCCCCATTCTTAGATGCAATAACCTCATATTGCTCTCTTTGATGTATTTCCATATTACTTAGAGAGTCTTCAACACTTCTCTTACAAAATTAACGGGAAAGCTGTCTCACTCGAATCTCTAGGTTGTGAATATACAAGGCATAATTTTCCATTACTTGCTCAATATGCTCTTGTAGTCTTTTCTGACTCTCTTTCATGTCTGTGAGCTTATCCAGGATCTTGTCCAATTTAGAATCCCATGAACTGGACTCATCTTGCTGGAATCCTAATCAGTCTTGATGTCCTAAGTGGGTCCTTACACTGTTGGACCAATAGAAATTTGAGTGGTTTTGCCACCCTGGAGTGTACATGTTCTAACAAGGATTATTACTTCCCCAACCATACTGTGCCTCATTATAGTTTGCAAACGTTCCTTGCTCCCTATAATATCTGTCCTTCAACATTGTTCTTTCCATTTCTTCTTGGCATCTAGCTCTTCAAATGTCTCATTTCTCATTCTAAGATGTCTTGCTGTGTCTCTACTTTATGCCCCAAACTTCTTTCTCTATTTTTTTCCTTTTCTAAAATAAAAGAAAGTGAAAAAAAACTTAGACTAAAGAATTAAACTAATCGCCTCCCGACAACGGCACCAAAAAGTTGATCGCGGTTTTTCGATATGTGTAGTTTTAATATTTTTATTTCGATATTCTGCAAGCGTACAGGTCATTCATGTAGTATCTATGGTGTCAATTCCACGAAGAGGGTTAATCTAATCCTAAAATCTAAGGCCAAAACTAATTATAGAAATTTAAATTTAACTAAACTAAAACAATGATGCAATTCAATCAATTGATTAAATCAAACAACTCAATTTAAGAATTAATCACGAAATATTAACAAATCAGCAAATTGCAACACACACATCAAGAATCAACCTAAGGAACTACCAATTGAGAGAAAAGGGAATTTTTACTTATCTTCAACACTAATCTAATTAATTATGAATTGTTGGATTATTGGTCCTGGATGATCCTAGGGTTGATTACTCTCTCTTAAGTTATAACCAATAGCCCTAAATTATAAACCATAATCAGAATATGAAAAATTGCAATTTCTCAATTCACAATTTATCCAACCCCTAATTAGATCTAAAGTTTTCCAATAGACTACTGGGAACTTATGTGAGATCTCTCTTCACACAATTACCGATTTGATTGATTTCTCATTCTTATTAAATTACCTAACTCTCGTTAGCCCAATTTAATTATTTTTCATTCGATTCACCCTCTTAGTCTATTACCGAATTATGTAAGTATAGAAATCAATCACAATGAATCCAAACAACATAAACAATCAGATTTTTATTGAATCAAATTTAAAACAACCCGAAGCTGAGTTTAGACATTCCTTAACATTTATAAAATCCTATCTCAATAGCTATCTCAATTCTATACATAAAGAAAATTGAAATACACCGAAAACCATATCTGAATGGATGACGGAGGCAGCAACGTTGGGAAACCTCCTGTTCTGGGAAGTACTTCGCGTCGGCTTCTTCTCCACATCTCTCTTCCTTCGTCTCTTTCTTAATCTCTCGATGAATTCTCTCTAGGATTTCTTGACGGTGGCTAATGTAAGATGCTCCCCCTTCCTCTTTTGTCTTGTTCTTTTTGTATTTGATGTGTTTGTGGTAGCCCTAGGGTTTTTTCGAGGTAAAAAAGGTCTGAAAAATCCTCAAAATTTGACCTTTTTGTGTCTACGCGTCTGTTCGACACAGGCTACATGTAAGCTCTCTGTCACGATCGTGGGCCAAGTCTGATTCTTCTGTGATGATCGTGGCAATTTATCCACGATCGTGGGATGTCTCCCTCTCTTCTGTCACGATCATGGCTGATGGGCCACGTTCGTGGGTTGTTGTTTCGGTCCAAGTCTTTCCGAAACTTCTCCTTTCTTCGCTATTGACCCTAAAACACTAACAAACACATCAAGGTACCTCAAAAATATAATAATTAAGCTCAAATGCTTGTACTAACCCATAAAAACAATTGAACGCAAATAATTTACAAACTAACACAATTCTACCGAAAACATAAACTAAATAATCAAATAAACAGATAAACACATATCAAACTATACCCTAAAATATAATGCATTTCACACTTATCAGAAGTCTAAATAAAAGGTAATGATCTTAGTGCAAAAGGGTGTGATATAACATTTGGTACTCGTTCGGCTTATGTTAAAGGCCTTGGCGACGGGCCAAAAATAAATGTTTCAACCTCTATATATAAGATAATAGTTGAACATATTCAAGAGGAAAACAACAATCTAAGGCTGCATTAAAGGCTGAAGCAATCAATGAAAAAGAAACTTGAGCTATATTGTCAAAACATGATATGTTATTCAAAAGGTTACTTAGCATGAATTATGATGGAAATGAAGAAGAATGTGAAGGGTATTGATTCCAAGTCCTAGTCTTATTTTATCACTTCTTACATATACTGTAATCTAACTCTAATTTTTCTTCTCAAATTACAAAATGGATGAAGATGCAATTGAGTAATCATCATACCCATGAAACGATAGGTTATATTTTAAGTAAGTATGTTATGAATGGTAAAGTTATGTAGTATTTTCTTTAATTTGAACCATATAATTAATGTATAAATTTTCTCATAATAATTTTAATTGACTTCAACCAAGCTTGTTATTTGTTACAGGGGGAATAAAGTTGGAGAAGGTTTTTTGCTATAATATTTGACATTATGTATAGACACATTTCAATTTATGGTGTTTTCTTTTCATTTTTTTTTGTTTACAAACTATAAGGAATGCTCAGACCTTGTTTTTAATATTTTAGGTAGGTACAAAGTGTCACCTATTTATGTTATAATTTTCATTAGTTTTGTTGATACAATTTAATAGATTACTGTATATTGGATGTGTCTACATTTAAATTAATAATATTTCTCTACAACCTAATATTTATTTTCTTTATTAGCACTCAACTTAATAGTGACATTAGACAAAATTAATGGTGAGCATATAAAAATTATTTATCCACATAACAATACAAAAAATAATAATAAGCAAAAAAAATTCAAAAAGTGACTTTAAGATATTTTATAAAAAAACAATGCAAAGTGCTCATTACTATGAATTACCTAAAATGTTGCAAACTGTTTTTGGCTATGTTTTCACACATTCGTAGTTAAAAGTGTATACTTACAAAATTATTAAAACATAGCAAATAATCTATAACTACGATAGTGCAAAATGTAGCCAAATAATATTAACTACATTTGTTTTTCCAGCCTACCATCTGACGCCAATTCTTTTTCTTGCCAATATTGACTTCTACTTGATAATTAGAAATGTATTTATGGTGTTTTTAGTATAAAAACAATTTATATATAATAATTTTTCTATGTCTATGATTCTAGAAAACATCATCTAAAATGTTTAGCTATAAAGAATTTGTGACATTTCTGGCAACAATTTGATAACATAACAAAACTAATGCATGAAATTTTTGGATGAATTGGCTATGTTTGTATTCGTAGCCTATAACCTAGTTTTTCGCAGTGATTGTTTAGATAATAGAAGCATGTTCTTACTTATAGATTATTTTTACTTGTTTATTTAGATAAATTCAATGGTATTTTTTATAAAGAGAGTGGATTAGACACATGTCATACTCTCCCTTGTGTATATATGTATGTTTATGTAATGAAAAATTATGCTTTTGACTCGTATACAATAGAAGTCAACTTGCTCTTCCTCTGTTGTCTTTATTTTATTTAGTTGTACTTAATTCTAACTCTATTTCTAAACATATAACTTAAATTTCTTGACATGGTACTTGAGTTATAAGAATCTTGAAATCTTGTATAAGTAAAACCAAGAGAGAAGATCAACATTTCCTCATAAATTCAGATCAAAACTAAATTTATCTAATTATACTAAAACAATACCTTTAACAAGTTTCATTATAATTTCTTTTCTCATGTTCTATACTGATAACTATGTTTTGCGGGCAATTAATGTAGTCGAGATATATGTTGATCCACCTTAAGTTCCACATAATCTAATCATAAATCAATTGAAAAATCATAATGAGGGAAAAGTAAAGAGTATAAAGCTTTAGTTACTGTACATGCTTTAGTTTCAGAGACAATATTTGCAAGAATTATAACTTATAGGATTGGAAGAATCTTAGGACTAGATAAAGAAAAAGTTTCAAAGGTCGAATAGAACAAGAAAACTTCAAATCTTCAATCTTTGGAGGGAGTTTGAGTTATTGAAGATGCAAGAAAGTGAATGTGTCCAAAAGTTGACAGACTCATAAAGACTATAAATCAATTAAGGCTACTTAGAGAGGACATGAAAGACAAAAGAATTATTGGTAAAGTCCTCATAGATGTCCTTAGATTTCAAGTCAAAATTTCAACCTTAAAAGATTATGAGGTTATGTTACAACTTATGTTGATAAAGCTTGTGAATTCTCTTCAGGTTCAGGAACAAAGAAGGAATTAGAGGCAAAAAGAAGTTTAAAAAGTGGCATTCAAGGCTAAGTTAAGTTTTAACCAAACTAGCATAAGCCAAATAAAAGAAGGAACAAAATTGAAAAGAAGAAAAAGTACAGAGGAATAAGAAGGATAACATCATAATGAAAGAAAGGAAGGTAATTTTTTACCTTAAAAACATTGAAAAAGGAGCAATTATACACTATTATTAGTTCAAACCAGGCAAGATGTAAGGCATGCAACTAATTTAGACATATTGAGAAATATGTAAGTCTAAGAAGAAGGAGCCAAAACAAGAAGAAAATGTAGCTAAAGTTGATGAACGTGAAGATGAGAACCATATTCTTAATGTCTAGTTGCAACAACAAGGATCAGTGATTTATAAACTTAGGTTACACGTGTCCTACCTATGATGAGTCCATTTTTAAGGTCTTTTAAGAGTTTTCAATCAAGGATAAGACTTGGTAATAAAGCTTACATAGAGGTAAAAAGAAAAGGGAATAATTATTGTCAAAACATATTCAAATATAAAGTTAAATAGTGATATGTACTATTTGTATCATGTTTAGATCAAAATTTTTATAGTGCGAGTCAATTAGTTGATAAAGGTCATTGATCTAAAAGCACAAAATTAGGAAGTATGATTGATATTAGCCTGTTGGAATATAATGTTTCAAGGTTGAATTTTAGATACGAATGCAGAATTTTTGGATTTTGTAAAGCTGGGAATTTGAAGTTTGATTGCTGAAAATTTAGGATTTCAAGGTTCAATATGGCTAGAATTTAGGTTTGAGTGGGTTGGAATTTAAGATAGGATTGGTGGAATTTATTGAAGAACATAAAGAATAGATAGTAGGAAACTAGGAATCACTCTTAGAAGAAAGCAGCATACCTTCAGTTGAAAACTCAAGTTTGTAGAACAAATCCAGATTGCTTCTTATTGATGAAGAGCTGAATACACACATTTATATAGAGTTTTAAAACCCTTATTCTAGTAGGAAAAGGGTTTCCAACTTAAATCCTATTATAATAGAAATTCTATAAGTCTATATAACTAGGATATCATATCTAAAATAGAATAACATAATACTACTACTTCATATCTAATAAGGAATCCTAACACAATCTAAATTTTAGCTCTTATCTTTCATTATCAACTCAATTTTCAATCCTCATCCCACCAAATTAAGACTTGTGGTTGACTAATTTTTTCTCTTTTATGTCTTCTATATACTTAAAGTTCTTTTGCATCAATTCTCCCCAGCATGACTGAAGTCGTCCTTGATGTAGAATGTGACAAATACTGATCATATAAGTTTGGATCCAACTTTTGAAAATTTGATTATAGAATCCAAGTGCCGCCAGAAATTGGTCTTCCTTTCCACTTGACAAGAAATTGTTAATATCCTCCATCTCTTGTGACTACAATTTGTTCATCTAGAACGTCTTTTATCTCCTCTTTAAGATGAGGAATGGTTGGAATTCTTAGAGTTGCAGTAGGGGATTGCTCATCACCTTGTCTATGATAAATAGTTAAGTCTGCAAAATTAAAGATATGACTTATTCCCATATTACTTGGTAGCTCCAAAACTTAAGCTTTAGCACTTATCTTCTTGATGATCTTATAAGATCCAGCATTCCATGAATGGAGTTTCTTATATTTTCATTTCTAAAAATGCTCTAGATGAATGCTAACCATTATCATATCTCCTTCATTGAAATTCACTAATCGACGATGTTGATCATCATGTTCTTTATAAGACAAATTGCTGATTGTTATCTTTCGTCGTATCTCATCAAAGATGTCCCTCATGTGTTATGCAAAACTTTTAGCTTCAACACGAAATTGTATTGTATATGGTAAAGGAACCAGATTAATAGGCTTCCTTAGTTGAACTCCAGAAACTATTTTAAAATGGCTCTTATTAGTAAACTTATTTATAGAATTATTGTATGTAAATTCTGTCATAAGAAGAATTAGGTCCCAATTTTTCACATTGTCTCTAACCAAACACCTTAACAAGTCTCCTAAGCTTCTATTCACTAGGGATGTCAAAAAGGGCCCAACACGATTTTGACCCTAGTTGAGTGGGCCACGGTCGGCCCGACCGAACCACGAGCCAAGGTCAGGCGGGTCACAAGTTGACCCGACCTGACCCGTCCCGTGGCCAGACAGTTAATTTAAAAACGACGCCATTTTTGTCGTTTTTCTTAAAAATATATATGGTGGGTCGGGTTGGCCGGAGCCCAGCCCAACCCATTGCCATCTCTACTATTTACCACTTCAGTTTATCCATCAGTTTGGGGATGGAAAGAACTTAAAAATTCAAGCTTAGTGTTCAATATTTTTCATAAAGTTCTCCAAAAATAACTTATAAACTTCATATCACGATCAAAGATGATAGTTAAAGGTAATTCATATAGACATACAACCTCTTTGAAGAATAGTTTAGGAGTGTGGACTACATCATAAGTCTATTTGCATATGGTTTTAGAACTAAACCATATGCCTTAGAACATACATATTGCTACCATTTTTATAGCCAGATCCACTAACATGCTATCATTGCTGGATTTTGACTTTGCAAGTGCACTGTTGTACTAATTATGTATCTTTATTCAAGTCTACTTCTCTTTCATCAGCTACTACAACACAATCTTTATCAACAACATAAGTGATATCATCAAGTTTTGAACCAACAGGTTCTAGAACCCCAAGTAGTTGTTGGTTAATGTTTTCGGCTCCATGTTCTATTATTTTAGCTTATTGTCCTATTCTTTCAACCTATTGCACTATTGTTTTAGCTTGTTGTTCAAGTGTTTGAACCTATTGTTCAATTGTTTAAACTTTAGGGCTTGTTAAAGAATCCATTTTGTTTTGTTTTTATTCATCTTTAACACTTTGATCATCAGTTACTGTAAAACTCTCCATGTCATGATCATCTTCTATTGCCAAACTCTCCATATCATTAATTATTTGAGCATCTTCTACATATAGGCTTGAAGATTCCAATTCTACTAATTTGAGGAATCAAAATCAAGATACGAATTTTTAGCAATGATTTTCACATATGTTGTGTGTTGTTAATCAATATCAGTCTCTTCTTCTTGCTTAGTACTACGTTTTTCATGTTCAACATCAAATATAGGTTATTGGTTGGTATAATTTTTTCTTGTTGGAGTTTTAAGTTTTAGGGAATATATGTCAAGGTTGTCCAACCTCTCGAAAATTTGTTGAACATTTTTCTTATAGATGTTGTTACATATGAATTGGCTCTTGGTGCACCTTATGAACGAGGATCATCGATGCCCAACCTTTTGCAATATTCAAAAGTATTTCATCTTGCTCTAAGTCGCTGAACATTCTTCTCTATGCCTTTTCACTACGAGTCGCCATTGTAAACCAACACTTTGATACCAAATTGATGTAGGACAAATAGAAGAATTATTACCTAGTAGCTAAAACCGTAAAATTAGGAAGTATGACTGAAATTAGGCTGCTGAAATATCAAGTTTCAAGGTCAAAACTTGGCTAGAAATGCAGAATTTTCAGATTTTGTAAAGTTGAAAATTTAAGGTTTGATTGTTGGAAATTTAAGCTTAGGATTTCATGGTTTAATATGGCTATAATTTAAGCTTGACTGGGTTGGAATTTAGGATATGGTTGTTGAAATTTAGTGAATAACACAAAGAATTGATAGTAGGAAACTAAGAATCACTCATAGGGTCTAAGAATCACTTTTAAAAGAAAGCATCATACCTTCTAGTTGAAAACTCAAGTTTATAGAAAGATTCCATATTGCTTCTGATTAATGAAGAGCTGAATACATACATATATATAGAACCCTTATTCTATTAAGAAAGAGCTTCTAATTTAAATCCCAGTGTAATAAAAATTCTACAAGTCCTATACAACTAGGATGGCATATTTAAAATAGAATAACATAATATTACTACTCCCCGTCTAATAAAAAATCCCAACACAATCTAAATTTAAGCTCTTATCTTCTTTTGTCAACTCAATTTTTAATCCTCATCCCACCAAATTAAGACTTCTTGTTGAATCATTTTTTTTCCCTTTTATTTCTTCTATATACTTTAAGTTCTTTTGTATCAGTTATATTATACACTTTTTTAGACATGCTTGTAACACATTTGATTCAAATGGAGTTAAATTGTTGGTAGTATCCATGAAGAAAAAGTTGTTCCTTGTTAAATAATCTAAAACTATTCTGAAAAATGTTGACAAATCTACTTGATTATTTCGTTTTGGTACATGAATAATGAAGATGATGATGCTAAAATGTGGGTTCAAGGGCTCATAAAAATAAAATTTTGAATGACATTGAAGTTGGCAAACTAACAAAGATGAAACCAATGGTAGATTTGAAGGCTTGACAAAATTTAAGCAATACTTTATTTCAAATGTGAAAGAAAGCTATGAATCTTAATTCTAAACTTAACAAAGAGACTCTAATTGGAGAGAAAAGTGCTTGGTTAAGATCTGTGGTGAATGCAACAAGAAAATCTTGAAATAAGTATGTTGTCTCAAAGCTGTCAAAAACAATACTTTGGTTAAAACAAAAAAGGAGGAACTGGTCCAACCACAAAAAAGATTATTCCAGAATGAATGATGAAATGAAGTTGTTTTGTTGCTCAACAAAGTCCTAAAAAACAGGTATGGAGCCTTAATGGAAAAACTTGGTATTTCAAAAAACAAAAAAACACATCAAAGAGAGTGTTAGAATCAATACTTTCTTTTAAAATATCAAGTCAAGGATCTGTCAAGTGCAATTCAACTTTGTGTACAATGCTTTCCAAAATAGAATACGAGTTCATACACAATTATGTTTTGGGCTGTGCTTGAGGAACACGAGCAAAGAGAGAACTAGAACACAATAATAATTGGTTCAATTGTTGCCGTGACATGTTAAATTCGAATAACTTAAGACATGTCAAACTCTCCTTATATACGTATAGCAGAGAGCTGCAGTTCTTTCTCTGCCGTCTCTGTTCTATTCGATTGTGTTTCCAAACTTTTAACTCACATTTCTTGATATAAATCACGCCAATTTGTATGGACCTCATCTTATTGAAATAAAAAAGCATGTACAAAGAATATGGTAACCAAGCAAGCAAACCGTACCGATAATATCTTGTGAATCAATGGGAATAATTGTGGAAATGGTCACTGTTTCCTATACATCCCTTGGGCCAAGGATGAGAAACCATTATGTCCTACGTAAGGATTGGATAATGGTGGATGTTGCAAAGTCGTTGACATACTTGTCATGCTGTGTCCATTAATTGACGGCAGGTGCATGCTGCCAAGTCATTAACAACATAGAAAGAGTGAGAGAGAGAGAGTAAGCATGCATGTTTTTTCAAAAGCTGACCAAAAAAAGAAAAAAGTGATATCACAAAAGGCCAAAATGGTAACAAAACTCAGCAGTTTCGGGATGAAACAACTCGATCCGTCAGTTTCTGTACCTTAACACTGGAAGATTAACAGAATACCTTGTTGTTAAATACTTTTGTTGGTCACTCCCAACCTGGCACAGGAAGACAATAACCACATAAGCAATGAAGTTTTTCAAGGAGAACAATTGATGTAAGCATTTAAAAGCTTAACCTGAATGTACTTCTGAAAATTAGTGATAGGCACTACCATTCCTGGAACTTGACAGCCAGCGCTTATCAAATTCTGAATAGGCAAGTAGTTATTATTCGAACCAAAAACGTGCCCGTTGGCAGGATAGATTTGGGATACATAACTAGCGTTAGTGGCAGCAGCACTGAGTATTGGTTGCTGATGAGAAAAGGCAGTCTGTTCTTGATGATGGGCAGAAATTGGAGACAACACAGAGGACTGTGAAAAACCACAAACAGAATTTTAAAAGGAAGACAAACATATTTTCCTTCCAGCATACACATGAAAGTTGGAACACTATATAATCTGGGACAATGCACCACAGTGCTTCCATCTGCTTTTCCACAATTAAGAAGTACAAAGAAACATTCATATAATCTCACTCTCAATTACACACATGAAGCAGTCCAGTCATGATCACAAGCAATTATTTAACAATAAGAATAGACAGATGAATAAAATATGTTTTAAGTTATATTCTGTAATGAAAGGTCCATTTGTCATTCATCCAAAGAGAAAGATCCAGTAAGTACAGACAATAGATACAGTATCTCTGAATGAATGCATATCAATCAAAATATCAATTTACATTCAGCAACAAGAGCCTGTCCAAATCTACTTATGATCATAAAGTTACACCAAGTGCATCCCATAAACAGACCTGTTCAAAGAGGATCATATCATCATTCTTCCCATCTTTGATAGTGTTCTCTGAAAATGCTGCAACAGATGGTGGCTTTTCAAGGACATTGCCAACTTCGTTTCTAGAAAGTACCCCGTTTTCCACTAAATTTGTAGACCCACTCATCCCCAGTGTTGTTTCTGCTTCGGCAGCTGTATTTTAAAGGTCCAAAATCAATTTAGTAACCAAGTTTGGAAGCAACTACCAACAAGAACTCTTTAAGTTGGAAACAAGGAGAAATTGGGAAATATATACAGCAACTAAAATCTATATACTAATGCAACTACAACTGAGAGAAGAAACTCACAACTGAATGTAGTCCATGCATTTCCACCAGCAGGCATATTGGAGTTATTTCCCCTAGAATCATCCATGCAAAGCATATTAAAAAGTTCAGTTGCATAATCCACTTTTGATGGCTGCAAAGTTGAGATCGCACCGCGTTCTTGTTTGATCAATTGAGCTGTTGGAACTGTAGGTTTTGGATTTTGCATACATTCTGGCAATTCTGTATCAGATGTGACCTGCTCATCCAGACTTCAATTCAGTTGTGTTCGCACGAATCCAATTAAACAGAGAAAAACTGAAAGAGAGAGCTACTCAAGAAGTTTTTCGTGTCCATGCAATAACATTAATGAAACATAAGGATTTGCACCAGTACTGGTAATCTAAGAAGCAAGAAAGAACAGTATTGGCACTCTTAAGAAGAATGATGTGTTCATATTTTATTCTAACATCACACTAGCAGACTTGCATGTGAGATGGCATGTTAAGATATTGCGAGCCAATCTTCGACTCTCACCCAATAGTTTTAGGTTTTTGTTCCTTAACACTCGCTTGTCTTGTTGCTGCTTTGTCCCTAAATGTCTATAAATCCTCTCAAAGCAAATGAAATACAAAACAAAAAAGTTTACTGCAAATCAGTTAAATTACACAAAATAAATGAACTGCATGTAAGATAGAAAAATATATATATTTTGTAAAATGGCATGCTATTGTTTCTCTAAGAAGCAAGAAGAAATGGAGTGTATTCAGTTAAAGATGAAAGGCAAATAGTATCTACTTGCTGAGGCACTTTAGCAGGCACTGGCCTGCAACTTCTAGTTGCATTCGTCTCAATTGGTTCAGCAATTTTCCTCCCCTCAGACATGTGGTTAATGCTCTTCATTTGGGCATATTGCCTACTCATGGATTTGGGTTCATTATTCAGAGCCTCCTGCTTCTTAACCATTGTAGGTGATTTTTCTTTTCCGTCCCTTGGGATCCATCTCTTGTCAACATACCTAAAAGGCAGTATGACATTAATTAAGCATAAAAATAAGGTCTCTTAAAAACATAGTGGAATAGATCTTAAGTAAAACTAAAAGTCTGGACTCTACTCAATCATACTTTGCACGAATTAAATTCTCAATTCCAACTCTGTCATAGTTAGGAGGCAGTTCTGCTTCCCAGTAGTTATTCGACTTCTCATTCCCCATAGCTGTGGACAACAGATGGTCAAGAAGTTACATTCCGCAGCCCAATTTAATGAAAGTAACATTTAGTACTTACTTTGAATAAGTGATATCTGCTCTGGAAGCCATGTGTCCAAAGTGGCAGATCTTACCTGCATTATGCAGAAATAGAATGTATTTCACTTAAAACCTCTAGTTGCCTAATTGTAGTATCATTTGCTCAGAAATGGGGTAAATCAGTTGTGAGACAACAACTTGATGTACCTTGGATATGTGTACTCCAAGACTTCTGTGAATTCCTGCGCATTGCATGCATATGAAGATTCCAAGATTCACACTAGCCCATCGAGGACCTCTGGGAGTAAACAAGACTGGCATAATTAAATACACCTTTTTGGACCAGCATACAGAGGACACACTTTGGCGCTTACAAACCAAACCTCAATGAATTTTATCAGATGATTTATATTCCTATTAGGCTCGACCTTATCTTCCAGTTCAAAGTTTAAACCGAGAAATTTCTAAGTAAGGCCTTATGGCTTATATACGTACTTGCTTCTGCAGTCAGCACACTCCCTATTCTCCGGTAATTTAAGGAGGCTGTCCAATATCTGGAAAAACAAAATCCATTTTTGTTATGGACGTAGAACAAAATAGAAACAGTCACTATATCAGTTCAGGTAAACAAGCTGAACTGTAAACGAGCACTAGAAACACGTTAACTGGACTGCCACAAAGATAGAAGCAATAAAAGTTGATATTCTTCAAATTGGCACAACCGGGAACCAAGGAAATTGAGTATTTTTCAAAATATCATTTGAAGTTGTTAAGCTTAAACATCAGGAATTTGTATGAAAGCCAGTGGAAAAAAGAAATTCTGCTCTCGACATTATTCACGAGTACAATTCATTTTAAAGGGAATATTAATGAATTAAATTAACTTTGAAACACAAAAACAAAGCTGGACAAATTATTTCCAAGGAAAAAATAAACAAAAATGGCGGCATGCTTACACAAAATACACATTGAGGACTTGGAGTCAACAACTATAAACTGGTTGTACAAATAATTGGTGACCAAACATATTGGCATCGATAGCGTGAGATCTTAAACAATTTTGCTTACTTTTTTTCACTCATTTACCAAGTAAAGTACACCATAAATTAGATAACTACTTAACATACAAGTTTTCAATCTCTTTCAAGCTAAAGGAGACGGATTCAGTCAGGAGTATAAAGCAATTTCATTCGAGGATTCAGCCAAACGTGGAAGTAAGCGAAGCCAAATTTGGAGAACATCCAGCAATATTTAGATAGTAAAACACAGACAGAACTGTACAACTATAACTATACCGGGTGGTGAACTCAAGATGTTTTGGAAATGAAAGAGTACAGACTGAGCGCGGAAGCTCACGCTCGCGTTTCTTTTTCTGCTAAACATATGTACTAATCAAACCAGTTAAGAATAGCTTAGAAGACTCCAAAAATTTGGAACCATAGAAAGGAGTAATCAAACCTGAATATAAAAATCCCATCAAACACCGACCAAGCACCAAGAAAAACATTAAAGCACGAACATAAAACATATACCCAGAAAGCAATATGATCAAAAGTAGAGACCTTTCGGTGCTTGGCATTAAGCACTTTAGAAACGTTGGCCTTCTCGTTCATGTTTACAATCTCCCTCTTCTCTGTCAACAAAATCCCAAAAAGGCCTTATCTTTCTTCGTTTCCTTGCCTTAGAATCGGAAATAACGTTTAGTGAAGGGAGTTAAAAAGTGGGAGGAGGAAGAAGAAATCGGAAAGCGGGTATCTTTCAGTTCTATTGCTTTGACTATATTTTGGTTCTCTTTAGTATGACGTTTGAACGGAGACCAACAGCGTGTATACGCACGCTCTTTCTATGCTTCTTTCTAGTTTATACTGTGTGTGCCGTGGCGCGTCACTCGTGGTTGATGCCAAACCGGCGGCTTTATCTCTCTTTCGTTATCCAATATTTTCAATTTTCTGTTTGGTTGTTGAGAAAAGGAAATTAGATGCGTATACGTGTCCATTTTGTTAAGACAAGAGGAAGGCTGGCTGGCCATTCAATCAAATAAACTATCATGGCATTGAAGTGAAAAATGTTGTTTCTGGAATATATAATAATCGAAGGAAACAGACGCCCTTATGAGCCAATTCATGGCATCGTGATTAGTGTTCGCAGTTCTTAGAATAAAGTGTTAATAATAAAAGAACATACATATATACATGTCCATGTCTAAGTATCAACGATTTGTGTCGCTAAGAAAAATACCAAAAGGTTGGCTCCTGTACAGCCAGGGCTAGACTGGTTTGGTTTTTAACATTTTCGTATTGGCAAAGCAATTTGATATATTTCCTGAGTGTAGCTCAACCATTGAATTCATTGTAAAACCATCCGAACAGCTGATAGAAGAATCTGATGAATGATGATAGGTTGGTGAACCAGAAGCATATTCCATGTCAAAACCCACACGGAAGACTTTTTTATGACATGCGCATCCAGTTAATGAGGAAGCAAATGGTTGATAGAAACAGAGGCTACAAGACAATAATGTGATGACGGATTTTCTTATGAACCAATCTGGGGTCATACATATCGGATAATTTTGTCCTTCCCATCAAGTTAGATAATTATTAATTGCATTTTTAAGTTTTTAATAACTTATTTAATAACTTATCGGTTAAGTTATGTAATTTAATCCAAATAAAGATAATAAAGTGACTCAATAAATGATCTAAATTAATGGGTCAAAGGTCATGTATAAAATGGATCATGATCAGTGTGAACCGAACCCATATCGACCTTTTGGTAGGAAGTCCGATATGAAAGCTATATATAAAGGTTAAGGTCTCCTGTAGTTTACTTATATAATCAATCGTAAGCATAAGGATTCTCTGACCAGTTAAAAGTGCTTACGTGATCGGGTAGTTAAAAACGAAGATTTTTCAATTTCATCTCTATAAGGGTTTTCGAAGATTTAACTTCTGTTCCTCGATTTTTCTTGTTTTTTATTGCATGAAAGTAATATACATGTGTATAGCCTTGAGAAATGGGGTGAAAACAAGCCCTAGAACACGAAAACGACCCCGAACTTACCGAAAATCGCCATTTTTTGGCAGACCCGATGGCGCACAGTACCACCCTGAGGGGCGGTACGTCTGGCACATACGACACATGCGCCAGCCATGGGTCGACACTTGGGTGGATCGTGTCGTGCCATGTATTACACGAGTCATCAGATAAGCACGAGTGTGCTTGCGTCTAGCGCATGCTGTTGAGGTGCGTCGCTGGGTAGCGCGTGTGACACATGCACCGCAAACTCCACTCATGACGTCAGCAAACTCCACTCACAACTGACGTCATGCTAACGTCAGCGGATGATGTCAGCACTACAGTTTGCTGACGTCAGCCGTATGGATTTTTCTACAGTATTTTAAAAAAAATAACACAAAAAATGTTAGATTTCTCGTAAGGGTGTCCCAGAGTGTTTTGGGTCAGTTTTCGGGTCCAGGAAATTCATAAAGGGAGTTTTTCTATTTTTCTGGATTTATTACATTAGTAATAAATTAAAGTTTTACTCCAGAAAAAAGAATTAAGGTATTCTGAATCCGATTTCAAGTGAATTTTCATGGACATCATATGAGGGAGATACTTCGAGTTTTCATGTCTCAGGTCTCATGCTCAGTTTTTGGGATTGCATGATAGTCGCTCAGAAAAGGAATTAAGACATTCTGAAGCCATTTTTAAGTGAATTTTCATGTAACGAACTTGCCATAAGGGAGATACATGTTGTTCTCGTGTCTCGAGTGGTCGGTTCAGTATCTGGTGACACACGATAGTCACTCTACTGAGATTTTTCTTTTACGAAAGTCTCAAATGAAGTTTTCAGAGAATGTCTTCAGCACGAGTATGTGACAATGAGACTGTGCATTCAAATTTTTGCATTTGTTGATGTTACATTGTCATATACCATATTCCCATAAAGAATATGAGGATAACATGAAGATGTATCCCTTATGTTTGTGGACTTTTTGAATGCTGATGAGGATATAGTTACCACATTGACCTTTCGAGTCAGTATTTTGAATTGTTCTACTTACACGTTAGGGGATGTCTCTGGTCTCATGTTTGATTTTTCTGCCCACAAGTGTTAGCCTTACATGAGATTTTGAGATGTGCATAAAGTCATTGGATAGAGGAAAGTCGTTGCTTGAATGATCTATTTGCCCACATGTAGTAGTGTCCTGAGAGTTGATGGCTTGAAACCCTAACCGGTTTCAATACAAAGGAGTGGACAGAGGATGTATTGAATACTATAGAGATATCTAAGGTTGATATGGCCATACGAAGCCATCTCCACCTACATCCATGAGCTCGAGAGCTTATAAAGCAGCCTATGAAACCTGGGATCGGTCTAACAGATTATATCTGATGACCATTAAGAGATTCATTCTTAATCATCTGCTAAGTGGAGTTCCGGACATAGACATAGCGAAGGAGTTTCTTGATAATGTCTCCCAGAGGTACACAGTCTCACCTAATGTTGAGACAAGTGTCTTGATCAAAGAATTATTCTCCATAAGGTTCATGGGAGAAAGGGAAGTGATGGAGTACATATCGAGAATGACTCATCTTCATAGTAGATTGAAGATGCTAAATATTGCTCTTTCTGATTTCTTCATAGTTCACCATACTCTGAATACACTCCCTCCAGAGTTTAGTAATCTAGTGATGACATATTACTCGCTGGATGAGAAATAAGACTTCAACACTTTGATATCCCATTACATTGCTGAGGAGGAGAAACTTAAATTTGCTACTCCTACAGCCCTCGAAGCAACTAAAGAGAAGGCAAAGATGAAGCCCGCTAAGTTCAAAGGTAGAAAGTTCAAATCTTCTCCACATGCTGATGTTGGTCAAACCAGTGCTGGTAAAGGTCCTAGGGACATTAAAAAACCAGTAGTATGAGGTTTAAAAGGAAAGACTGAGATCATCAGGTTACTCCTTGGCTTATCAATTTATGAATCTAATTTGCAATAGTCACATTAAGTACTCGGCGGCTATTTAGTGGAACATCTAATCAAGGTGCTTCCACAATGCAATAGTTCATATTTAGGATAAAGCCAAATTAAAGGGAAGGAGGAACTGATGGTTGATAGCAATGAAGAAGTAGAAGTAATATCTATGCGGAATATATGTATTGAACCTTGTAGAAAGGTTCATTTAGGTTTTACACGACACATTTTATATGTGATCTTTTGATCATTTTTGGACAAAGAGTGTTAATGTTTTGCATTTAATGATTTTGTTGTACAATTGTTGTTTAATGTAAAACATAATGGTACAACTTTCTTATCATATGGTTTGTATAGAATGTGTCTTACCCCCGAATTAGATAAATGCTTCTTCGTATTTTGTTAAACAATTTATGAATACATGGTATGAAATAAAAGTTTAAGCCATATTTCCAGAGCTAGGGTTGAGAGATCGATCAAGGAAAGCATTTCTCAATTCTAGATTATGATGATCTTAGAACACGTGCTAACTGTTACGTGGATAAGTTGACTAATAAGGATATTGTGGTTAACTCATGCTTTTGACTTGTTGAGTCTGATACATGAAGATATCGGTAGACCTTATACAGTTGTATTGTGCAATTCTAAATGTATTTTGACATTTGTTGATAATTATTCCCATTACAGTTATGTGTTCTTGATTAAAAAAATTGAAGGTTAAGAATCAATTGGAAAAATTCATCAAGATAGTCAGATTTGACTGTGGAGAAGAATATTATGGCAAACATGGTGTTTCAGGACTTTAAAAGACCCGTTTGTCAGATATTTGAAATCAGTTAGAATAGTGACTTAATTTACTATGCCGAATAGTTCTGAGCAAAATGGTGTGTTGACAAAAGGCATAACTATGCTCTAAAGGACTTGAAGTCAATGCAGAACAAGACTAATTTACCTGATTATCTAGAAGTTTGAAAACCCAGCTTTACACACTTTTATGTATGGGGCTGCCCTATTAAGGTAGTATAATCCTTATAAAGAAAGATTGCATGCTCGTTTCGTTCATTTCTATTTAGTAAGATATCCTGACCATTTTAAAGCCACAACTTTTACCGCATAGAAGGAGAGACTGGAATAGTGGAATCACAAACAGTTAAGTTTCTGGAGTACAATGTCTATGATAATGGTGGGCCCTTTGACCCTTCGAATGAGAGCAAGGTGGATACTGCAGTTATGATGTACCCGCTACTCATACAATTAGATTCTGTGGATCTAGGTCTTTGTACTGTACCTGTACAGAAACAGGAACCCATACCTGTATATACAGAGGTTTCTGAGGGTATAAGATCTAATATAGTTAGGTAAATCCACTAGAGTGAGATGACCTGCTATCCCATCTGATTACATAGTCTATTAGGTGTACAAGACTATGCTATTAGATATGTTACAGATCAGTTACTTTTACAGAAATTAATTCTGGACCCAACGCAGATGTGTGGTGGGTTGCAATAACTGATGAGACGCAAGTCATTAAGTATAGTAAGGTCTGGAAGCTAGTTGATTTGCATCAGAACTACAAACCTGTCAGTTGTAAATGAAGTTTTAAGACCTAAAGGATTTTAGGATAAAGTTCAGCAGTTTATGGACGCGCTCAGCTGCCTAATGGTTCACTCAGAGAGAAAGGTTAACATTATGTTACCTTTTCTCTCGTATCCTTGTAGGATACATTTTGAGTAATTATGGCAATTGTAGCTCATGATGATATATAGTTACATCAGATGGCTATCAAAACTACTTTTTTAAATAAAGACCTTTATGAAGTGGTTTGTATGGTACAACCTAAAGGATTTCAAGATCTAAATGGAACTCACATGGTTTGCGCGTTATGCAGATCAATATATGGTTTACATCAAACCTTCCAAAAGTGATACCTTACAGTTGATAAGGTTTGGCCTCTTTCGGCTTCATGAAAAATAAAATTAAAAAGATGCTTGTACTATAAGGTTAGGGGGAGCAAAGTTGTCTTTGTATTATTGCATGTGGATGATATATTGCTTACGTCAAATTACTTAACCATGTTGTATGAGGTTAAGCAACTTTTGGTCAAGAACTTTGACATAAAGGACCTTGGCGTAGCATCTTTTGTCCTAAGTATTCAGGTTCATCGGGACAGATCTCAACAGTCATCAGACCTCTCATAGAATACATACAATGAGTATGTGTTACAAATGTTTAATACGGTTAATAGTAAACTTGTTGTAGCACCTATCTCTCATAGTGAGAGATAATCTTTGGAACATTATCTAAAGAATAAAGTAAAGAAAGAGGTTATGAGAAATGTTCCATATTCTAGTACAGTTGATAGCCTGATGTATGCTCGTCTATGTACTAGGCAGGATATTGCATTCATCGTTTGACTGTTTGGTCAATATCTGGTTAATCCAGGAGTAGACTATTGGAATGTAGTCTAGCAAGTGTTGAGATACTAAAAGGAATTAAGGATTATATGTTGTCACAATCAACAGACTAAACCTCGTAAGGAATTCATATTCAGATTTTAGCCATGCGTCCAGATGATCGAAAGTCCACTTAAGGTTACAGGTTTAAGTTTGCAGATGGTACAGAGTTGTGGAAGTGTGTCAAGTAGATACGGGTAACTTCCTTGACTATACATGCAGAGTGCATGCTATGGGGATACTTCACAGACGATTTGGCTCAAAAACTTGATTTTTGAGTTGTCTGTGGTTGATTTAATGGCTAGACTCATTTGTTGTACTGTGATAATCTTGCTACTATGTTTTTTAATAACAAAAAAGAATATCATAGGGTTTCATTTAAAGGCCAATTATTTGGTCATAAAGGTGTTGATACAAAAAAGTGACATTAAGGTTTGGAGCATTTAAAGACTGAGGAAAAGTTAGTAGATCCTTTAACTAAAGAACTTCGCCCACTTGTGTTTGTGACACAAGTATACAGTATGGGTCTTTTGACGTCCTTAGACACTGTTAGTTAGGGGATCGTTATGTTTGCTCTATGTACATTTGTACATTTTGATGTATTGTGACAGTGTGATGGTTCATCAATAAAGATGATCATTGTTTATCCCCAGTAATACGTGCTATCATACATTGTCATAATAAGTATAAAGTCCTAAGATTTGTGTTGATCTTAAGCATTTAAAGGTCATTGGGCATATATACAGATTAAACTTGTACCTATGTCATTTAGACACATACAATTTTAAATGAATATCCATAAAGTTTAACATGATATAGGGGGATATAAGTTTTTTAATCCCATAAAGGTTTTCTAATGTAGTTTAGCATTCAATTAGAGAACATAAAGATTTTCTCTAATGTAGTTTAGCATTTGGTGGGAGGAAACAAGTTTTCTCTAATGATGTTTAGTATTCGATGAGAGAAAACATGATTTCTCTAATATAGTTTAGCATAAAGTTGGAGAAATCGAGACCTACAAACGAAGATGATATAATTTAGATCATAAAGGTATCATCCTAGTTTGTCACACTCCATTTTTCCATTCATGTTAGTCAGATATTAGGTATAAGTAATTGTATTAGATCTGTGTCGCACATGACATATGTATTTGATACTTTTCAGTATCGAAAGCCTTGCAGGACGGAATGATGGACTTTCGTTATCTTTGGATCAAATATTTTATTTTTAAAACCTAGTTGACTAATTTAGTAGTGTGGCTTAACCGAGTTTTTAAACTAGAATCAAAACTGCAATTAATACTTGTCCAAGGGGAAGAATGTTGGATAATTTTGTCCTTTCCTATCAAGTTGGACAACTATTAATTGCATTTTTTCAGTTTTTAATAACTTATCGGTTAAGTTACGTGATTTGATCTAGATAAAGATAATAAAGTGACCCAATAAATGATCTAAATCAATGGGTCAAAGCCCATATAGAAAATAGATCCCGATCAGTGTGGACCGGACCCATATCGACCTTGTGATGAGGAAGTTTGATATGAAAGTTATATATAACGGTTAAGGTCTTCTGCAGTTGCTCATATAATCAATCGTAAACATAAGGATTCTCTGACCCGTTAAGAGAGCTTACGCTTTGAGAAAACTGTAGAAAGACCTTGCCTGCGTCCCGGAGGGCAATTCGTGTGAAGATGGAGGTATATTTGAACTCATTTCGGCTTCGAAAAGCTCGTTTGAAGTTACAGAAACCGAAATCAGGTATTTCCATATTTCTTCATTCCTTATCCTTTCACCTTTGATCTGGGATACGTAACTAAGATACCGTTACGTATTACGATACATACATCGTCTTCTATGTTTTATCTTCAGCTTTCCAATGGAGGACAGGTACATTTCACTTGTGGTAGAATATTTCAGGTGATTGTGGGATCAAATCGTTTTGAATTTCTGGTCACTGGAAGGGGGAGGGTATTATTTTGTGGACAAGATGTTGGATCGATGAACTCTCCTTCATTATTGCATATTTGTTCTTTTTGATTCGATGCTTTAAGGCTACCTCTGTTTTGTCAACTATTGTTTTGTTGTCTTACAAATCTCCAGGATATATCGTATGAAAATCAAGTGAAAAGATGCCACTTTTTAGTTGTTTTTACCATCAGTTAACTAGCGGATGCAACCAAATCTTTTTGAGAAGTAAACGCATCAACATCTATGATGATAGTGATATGATTCTCATATACACTAATACTAGTTGTTTGCTTTATTCAAAAAGCATTTTCCATGCGTGCGCTTAGGGATTGGTTAAATAATTTATGGAGATAATCGTTCTATGTATAATCCTTTAAACAATATTTTCTACTTCTGTTATCTTTTAAATGTCTTAATAAAATCCTGATTGAGCATACTTACCACTTGTATAAATATATAAAACAAATATTTTTTATTTGAATGACCATATAACTAGGTCATATTCCACTAAGGCATCCCAGCCACTTGTGAAACACTTGATTAGAAAATGGATAAAAGCAGATGTGACAAGCGTTCAATTGTGATAAAGAATAGGCATATTGCCTGTGCTCGTGTGGTCACACAATTAGATCAACTTTTTGTTTAGCTAAGATACTTTAACAGCTAACTTAGGTTCACCAAGGCAAGAATGGTTGGGTTCAGTTGGACCATTTTATGGCACTTGAGAAAGAGGTGCTAACCGTAGTTCCAACAGGTGTAACAGGCAAGAAATCTTGTACAGTTCAAGGGTTCATGGAGGGGTATCCAACCAACAATTACATGAATTGAAATTGATTATCATTATCAAGTTATAACCCAAATAGCGTGTACACCAAGACAATTGAGCACATCATGGAATATGGAGCCAAGAGGATCAGCTTCGTTGACTACACGGACTTGCCTAGCTAAGTACAGAGCTTTGTTAAGCCAAATTGTATGAAGTTAGAAATAGAAAAATAAAAAATATCACGTACTTGACAACTTTCATATATGTAAATGCCCGTAATAACCAATACATACCAACATAATAGGCAGGATCCAAAGAAGTGAAACTCCACAATCTCCATTATTAACATTGCATGAAGGATTGCAATGCCTACTACGAAGCATTGCACCAAAGAGCCACAAATCATAAAGTAGGCTATACTATTTAAGGAGTGCATGACTGCTAGCACTCGGCATACCATAATAGTACACAATTCTAAGTGAAAACGGTCTGAAACATTATGTGCTGATCTCATCTGTATATCAGGAGGTTCACCATGTCATTCTTCCTTCTTCTGCAAAAACATTTTTGCTTCCACTTCTCCACTATACGGGGTAGAAGGGTAAGCATACTGCTGAAGAACAGAGAATATAACCATCTCCACGATGACCAAGACATTCTGAATAGCTTCCTCAATGTGCTCCACATCCAACCAGAAATGATGAGACCGAATGATGCCCATTGCCGCTAGTATCTCAAGGAGCATTCCCTAGGGAGGATTGGAAAACGTTATTGTTCTGAATAATAACTTCAAGAGATAAATCCCACAATAACGCAATTTTAAAGTCATACATTTTGCCATTTGAAATTTTAGTCCTAGCCTGGAAATAATTCTCTTATTATGTTCAAACAAAACTTGTAAGAGTTCTAGTATAATGAAAGCTAAATCCAGTTAAGTTACAAGAACATAAGAGTCGCTGCTACTAGTAAAACCTCCAGGTGTCAAATAAACCTTAAACCATACCAGCGGAGTTGCAATAACTATCAGCTTTTTATCATGTCTTATTCATGTTAAGTTTATCAATCGCTTGTTTTGTTTTACCTAACCTCATTGCATGTAAGATTTTAGTATTTGTTTTTGGCTTAATGCTCCATTAGCCGTTCATTCTTCTTCCACCATGCCCTTCCAGTTTTTTTATTTTTTCCCCTTCTGATTGGAAGTTAGAACCATTCTCCTCCAACTCTATAAAAGAACAAGCAGAAGAAGGAAACCTAGAGGTACATATTTACCTGCCAAAAGCAAAAGAAGACAATTCCCTTAATGCATAAGAACTTCGCCAGGGGCCTGTGTGGGGCCAACTCCTTTGCAAAGACATGGTAAAAGGCTATCAGAGAATATAGTGCAAGAGAAACCGAAATGTTTAGGATAATGGTGAATGTCCAACTCAACCAAGTTGGGTACATCCCAATAAGTTGGAGTGTTATCATCAAGATCGAACATATTGGCCGAATGATAACAAATTGCCATGTCCAGTCTCTAAGAAGCTTTAGATGCCGGTGGTCCAGCCGGACAGTTTTAGGCTGCATTTTGTACAGAAGCACATTGTGTCAATTTTAACCAATTGTCAAGTTCAATTCTAGGTTGGCTGCAATTGATCGTAAAACATGAAAACCACAGTTTCTGCACCTGAAAAATTGTCATTGGAAAAGAATGATGGATTTCTCTCCCTTTAACTCCATCTGGCACAATATTTCTCCTAATGGATATATTTAGGTAACTATACATCAAAGCCAAGAACTTTGCTATTGCCTGCAGTAGAGAAGCAAAGAAGCAATGGTAGCAGTAAAACAATGAGACAAACTATGATAACTCACAATACAAGCCAAACAACAATCAACTATTAGGCACTCACCAGAGCTTCGTAACATTCTTTGACTGACTCCAAAAATGTGAAGAATGGTTTACTGCCCTGGATGTCCAACAAACCAACAAAGGAGTCGAAAGCATATATAGGAGCCATGCAGATTATGATCAATATGGCTTTCTGTTCCTTGGGATTTTTCCAGAAAAAGAGATGCTGTGACAGAAGCTGCACTGTGAAATGCATTGTAAGCATCACACAGAGTGCTGATCCCAAGAGGGTAAGCTGTGCAGGACTCATATTACTTAGGTCTATCATTGTGCTGCTGGTTTGCAACCAGGAATCTGCAGAGGAGTTTAAGCAAACCAAACTCTGTTAAAATATAGAAAGACTGGATAGAGAGAAACCAGAGTAATCAGTATGCCAATAACTCATGCTACTGCTACGCAAGTATCATCAACTCTGTACACCATTCAAATGCTAAGAAACATGTGGGTGCTATTTTCTCATTTGCCTAACAAAAATGAAATGAGTCAAAATTGCACCAAATTCACATTATTGAAGCTTCACCTATATAATTTAAACCTCAAGTGACACAGTTATACAAATTATGTGAACCCCATTTGTGTTATGTAGGTAGACCAAACCAGAAACAGTCACTATATAAGTTCAGGTAAAGAAGCTGAAGTGTAAACTGAGTAACAGAAACAAGTTGAATGGAGTGTCAAAACCTAAAGAACATAGATAGAAGCAGTAGAAGGTAATACTCTTCAAATAGGCACAGCCGGGAAGCAAGGAAGTATAGCTGTGTGAAAATGCATTAGGAATTGTATAAAAGCTAGAGCAAGAGAAATTCTTTTACAAAACTTCCAATCTTGACACTACTCACTCGTACGATTCATTTAAAGGGCATATTGATGAATTAATTTAACTTTACGAAACACAACAAGAAACCTAGCCAAATAATATCCAAGATAGACATTAAAAAATGGGGGCATAATTATGAAAATTCAACATTGGAGACTTAGAGTCAACAGCTACTATCTGGTTGCACAAATAATTAGCTACGTTATTAGAAAAGTAACTAATAATTTTTAGCTACTAAACTTAAAAGTAGCCAAAATGTATTGGCAACGTTTTCTTAAAACGTCACTAATAGTTTTTCGCTACTAAAATAAAGCGTAGACAAAAACAATTAGCGACGAATAGTGAAATATAAATCGTAACTAATGATTATTAGCAACGATTTTGAGACATTTAGTGACAAATGTTTTCGTAGCCAAATGTTGTTTTTGTTGTAGTGATATCTTGTACAGAGAGTTAATTCTATATTCAAATCACAAATCTCTTTAACACTTCAAGTCTCAAAATAACTTGAACAAAAGGCACACCTTAGAGTGAATTTTTGGAACCATTTCACTTTGTTATTAAACATCCAGAAGAGTTAAGAATAAGGCAACAAATATGTTAAGAGTAGAAAAAGCCATTTGCTTGACACTTTGGCAGTGAAAATTGTGGGGTTTGAAAAACTAATAAGAATATGTTTCAAACTGAGATTTTGTGATCCACAATGACTAGCTTTTCAAAGGTGATCAACTATACCTACCCAATACTTCTATAAGGGAATATGTGATTTGGGAACTATATGGAGGAGGGGCAACATGCCATTTCGAAGAGATAAAACCATAACAACGGTTGAAGATCATTTTCATTGGCCCTCTTTAAAGTGGGACGTGTCTAAGGTCATACATGTCAATTGGATAAAAGAAAGAAGCAAAATTCTGGACTATACTCACCGTTGCTCATCACTTATGAACCATGGCAAGAAATAAATATGGATTTTGTCTAAGGAGTGCCAAAATCTATGAGAGATTATGATTCTATTTTTGTGGCGGTGGATAGGCATTCAAAGATGAGACATTTCATTCTTGTTCCAAGACTTATAATACTGTCCACATTGCTAAACTCTTCTTAGTTGTACGTCTTCATAGATTACCTTTAACCATTGTCTCTAATTGCAATGTCAAATTTATGAGTTATTTTTGGAGAGCTCTACACAAAACATTAAACGCTAAGCTTCAGTTTTCAAGTTCTTTCCATCCATAAACCAATGGAAAAATGGAGATGGTGAACAAAAACTTATTGTTAAGATGCTTGGTGGGGAATAATGTAAACAATTGGGACGTAGTTTTTCCTATGGTAAAATGTAACAATTATCTAAATAGGCCAACAAGTAAGATTCCTTTTGAAATAATTTCTAGAATTCAACCAAGGAAGCCTATTGATTTAGTTTATTTACCATAACAACAAGAGATACTGTTGAAGTTGAAGGTCTTGCATAACCATTGAGGGTTATCTTTGATTAGGTACGACGAAAGATAACAACTAGCAAACTCATTTATAAAGAACATGTTGATTGATGGAATTCAATGAAGGAGATATGGTAATGGTAAGGATTCGACCGAACCATTTCCAAAAGGACAAACAAGAAATTTTTTTCAAGGAATGCTAGAGTTTATAAGATCATTAAGAAATAAGTGTTAATGCTTATGTTTTAGAATTACTAAGCGATAGGAGAATTAGTTCTATCTTCGATGTTGTTGACTTAACTAATTATCATGGATATGATGTTACACGATGTTACACATTCACGTACTGAAGTTGTGAGAATTCCATTCATTTCTCATCTTAAAGAGAAGAAAGGGGATATTCTTGATGAACAAATTATAGTCATAAGAGCTACTAGACATCTGCAGTTTTTTGTCAAGTGAAGAGGAATATCATTTTTTAGAGCACTTGGATTTTAAAACATGGAATTCAAAAGTTAAATCAAAACTTGTATGATCAGTATTTATCACATTTTGTTTTGAGGACGTTAAATAAGCCCGGAAAGAATTGATGTAAAAGAGCTTAGAATTTATAAAAGAAATAAAAGAGAGCAACACTCAACCACAAGCTTTAATTTGGTGGAATGAAGAGCTGGAGTTAAGGTAACAACAAGGTGATAGGGGCTAAAAATACTGTATGTTGGGTTTTCCTTATTAAACAGGGAGTGATAATAAGTTAGAATATTGTCCTAATTTGTTTAGGACTTAAAGCTTATATAAGAATCAAGAATCCTTATTAAAATAAGATTCAATTTCATTTTTATAAATTTTAGATATAAGGAATACAAGAACATGTGTGTGTGTGTGTGTGTGTGTACTCAGCTCTTTAGTAAAGGAAATTTGAAATTCTTTTACAAACTTAATTTTTCAACTAAAAAGTGTGATGCTTTCTCTAAGAGTGGTTCTTAGACTCTAGAACTAATTCCTAGTTCATTACCTTCCATTGCTTGTTTACCTCACTAAAATTCCAGCATCTCTACCCTGAATTTTCAGCAACCAAAGACATAAAATCATAGCCATATTTAACTTGAAATTCCAGCAATCTAAATGAATATTCTGAGCCTAAAATTCCAGCATTCAGATTTTATAAGTTTTGTGAGTTCTAGCTACTAATTTGAAATCCCTTCTACTCGTCCTACGTCACTTAACACACCTCTGCAGATTATTCCAGTCAAAAGGTTAAGAATATATACATACAAGCTCCCACAAGTTGAGTGAATATTGTGCCTACGTGTAGCTTCTAGTTTTTGTGAATGAGAAGTTTTTGTGAATGAGAAGCATGCTTATGAAGACCCAACGCAGCCCGCCTGTAATAGAATTGTGAGTTAAACACATATTGGAATAATCTACCTAGTCTTTAGGCAAAGCAAAATATACCTGGACTATATCAAGCAAAATAAAATGAAGTGGAATGGGCCCTTCTGTTTCATCCACTAAAACTCTAAGCTTAAACCCTCTTAACAAACCAACCAACAAAGATGAAAAGGCTTTTCAAACCCCAAAACATTATATTCACAAAGAAAAAAAACCTAGGCATTGAACTGGTTACACAAAACTATAGAATTTCCGATATTTTCCATCAGTAGTCAAAACAGCGCAGTACGTTCTTTTTTCTTTAACACATCAATCCAAGACCGGTAGGAGAACACTCACCCCAACGATGTGAATTAATAAAAACAAAGTTGGAAGACATAAGCTAGGATTAAAATCAACCAAAACAAAAGAGGAGAAAGACAAAATCAAGTTTAGGCCAAAAAAATTAAAACAGAAAAGAGATACAATAAGAGTGATCCTGTATTCTCACAACATGTAAATTAGTAACCTGGAGACAATATTGAAACTTAGAAGAAGCTACGAGTATGTAATATAGTAACAAAAGAAATGCCAAGGCTAAGAATGTTATCACCTAACGCGTCTAAGAAAAATCAAATAATAAACACAATTAACACAAGATGGCTAAACCACATATAGACTTGCATATCTAAAAACAAACAGCGGATCTAAACATAGTAACAACAAAATAAAGACATCCTTCAAAAAGAAAAAGCACAAGAACATAATTGCAATCGACAATAATGAGTGATAGGAAATAGAAGTAAACTTTAGACCCTAAAAACTGTGAACATTGAGTTTCCAGAAGGTCAAACCAGATGAACTTAATGGATCAAAGAAAAACAGGACTATATAAGCATGCAATCAGCATCCTAAAAGCAAGGAACACCATAAAGGCCTTTATAGCCGCCCAGACAATAGAAACCACCAATCCAGAGCCAGAGGAAAATCATTGAAACACAACAAAATCCATGTGAACAATAATGAAAATTTAACAAGAATAATACTTAGAATAGTGACAATAGTTGAATGAAAGAGGCACAACGTATAGAAAAATGAGTCACTACAACACAATCACCAAAGGGTATACATCCTACTAAAATTGATGGGCAAAACTCAGATTGACCAAAAACACGGCAGACCTAATCGGGAAACACTACAAAAGTAAATAAATAGAGGAATCAATAATGAAAATTAATAGCAAACAAAGAAACTGAGTGGGTGATTTTCGATTTGGGGTTTTTACCCTGTACGTTTCCCAACAGACAGTTCTCAACACGCACAAGGAGATCTCAGGTCTTCTGCAACTTATGGATTGCTGGAGATGCTTCTGAGTTCCTATAAGACCGACAACAAAACATTATAAATGATTTTCATGCTAAAGGGATAGAAAACAGTTACTCATTAAACCTATAGCTTCTCAGATAAGTTTGATGAACTTTGAGCAGCTCGAAAGACCGAGGGATGGCTATCGGGTTCCCCCAAAAAGTGAAGAAACTGAATGAGAGGTGGTCTATGTATCTGCCAGCCTTAACTGACAGCTTCCCTTCGGCTCTGGTGTTGCATTAAATTTTTCTCTCTTTCTTTTTTTGAAAAATTTGTCTTTGATTTTGCTTTTGTTCCTTTTTCTTCATTTTCATTCTTTTAATTTTTGTGAAAGTATCAATTCAACCTAATTTTTTATTTTTAAAATAAATAAAAATTTATTTACATGTCCAATTTTTAAGTTATCCATAAAACAAAAAAATTCAAATAATTTGAGGAAAAAAGTCAAGGGTACTAGCTCACTAAAAAGTTTTCCCTATTTATAGAAAAAGAATATAAGGTTTCTTTCTAATTACAACTAAATTTTAATTATATTTAAATTCTAACTTTAATTATAATTATAATGATAATTTTATTTAATACAATCAAATATTTCTTAAGTTTCTTAAACTTTACAATTAAGTCTAATTTAATTTAAATTATATTTTAAATTACTCTTAATATGTGAACTATTAAGTTTATTATATATTGACAATCATTGTAAATTATAATTCTACTTATGGATAATCTTTAATTCTATAATTAAATAATTTATAACACAACATGTTATAACCATCCAAACATTAGGAAAATAAAAAAAAAGTTTAACTAAACATATTTATGTATGTTTATAATGTATAATTTAATCCTTTTGTCATCCAACATTCAAATTTGACAGAGTATAAAATTAATATCTATTCTAATTAAATCTAGTCATGTTTATTTTTGCTAATTAATAAAAATTTTATATTTGATATTTGAAAACACATTTTCAAGACTAACTCACTCTATTTAAAGAGTCCCTCGAAGAATCCTTTATGTATTTACCCAACTATCTACATATAGATCGTATCTTAAATAAAATAGGTCATAAAATATATCAAAACATAATAATTCTCGTATGCAATATTTTGGTGATTTTAACTCTAAGGATTCATTATGCAATCGTCATAATAAGTAAATTAGTAAATATATCAGTAATATTTCATTTGAGACCCTGATAATCGGGTTAGTTTTGTGAACTTATTCTTTAATAAGCATACGCGCGTTTATTTAAAAATCTCCGTACCTTATTTTATGAGATTTATTACTTTTTTCATAAGAAAAAAACATAACATGTATTAGTTTTATTATTTAATCAATATCTCATCTTGATAAAACTATAATTAAGAACAATTTAGGAATGATGCATAAATATAAATTAAATCTTATAATTATGATCTGTCACAATTTTAATAGCATAGTAATTATTTTAAAATTTTTACCTTCAATATTAAAATATGAAATTAAATTAACAAAAATACATAAAGATAAAAATGTCTTTATTAATTAGAATAATAATGTCATATATTAAATTACAACCAATGATTGGCTACAAGGGCTTAAACTATGAATTTCTCACTTACAATAAAGTCAATCACGTATGTATCTAATATCATTTTCATCCAAATGTTGATTATGTCTTTTTTAAGACAACACTTAGTGAGAGGATCAATAAGATTCTCTTTAGTTAAAAGTCACTCTAATGCAATGTCTTTTTAGTCTATTATCTCCTTGATTAAGAAAAACTTTTTGAGTATATATTTGGATTGTTTATAAGATCCCGGTTACTCTTCTTATACAATGACACTATTTTTTTTACAACACAATACTATTGGCTCAACAATGGTAAGACCCATTTTAAGTTCAATAATAAACTTTTTGATCCAAACTACTTTCTTTGTTGCCTTTGACATTGAATTGTATTTTATCTTAGTTGTAAAATCAATGATGGTTAGCTATTTGAAACTTTTCTGAATTTATGTACTACCATTCAAAGTGAAGATATATAGCTTAGCTGTGATATACTATCATCATAATCGGACTAAAAACTTGCATTTAAATATTCTTGAATTTTTAGTTCAGCTCCTTTATAAACTAAGAAAATATTCTTAGTTTTTAAAAGTACTTTAAAATATATTCCACAGTCTTCTAATGACCATCATTAAAATTCACTTGAAATATACTCATTATCCTCAAAGTATAAATGACATGCAATGTAATACATAGCATCACATACATGATTGATTCAAATATTTTTTATTATCTATAAACTTTGTTTTATGATTAAAATGCTTCAAACGAAATGTAAAACATATTTGTAATGATGATGTTCTAATTCTCATGTACACCAATTTTAATTATTTTACTTTATTTATGAAAATAATATATAACTAATTATTTATCGAGAAAGCTTGTTCTATTTATTAAAAGGAATGGTTAAATTATTTGTAGAGATAATTATATTTGTATATAACTTTTATTGAGTCTTCTTATTATTTAAAATATCTTAATAGAATTTTTTCTTCAATTTTTTATTTTTAATCTTTAAAACTAAAATATTATTTATTTATTAACAGTTTTTATGAATTAAACAATGAAATGTTTGTACAATTTGAATATTTGCATCATCATGAAAATATCTCTAAATATTTTCATCTTCATAACATACATTCCTATAATAATTTTATTTCTCTCTCTCTCTCTCTCTCTATATATATATACAACTATAAATTAATTATAAAGTAGAGCCAAAACTTAAAAAGTAGCAATGAAATGTCTAAATTTTTAATTTTTTTCAATTCTAGTCCGACGTTAGTCTCATCGTTATCTTTACTGATGTGGCACTACCATGTGTCAAGGGGGCCCTCACTAATTAGACAAGTCAGCGTCATTAGGAGAAGGTTTTTTGATTAACGAAACGACATCGTTTCTTAGCTATAGTAAAATGACGTCGTTTCGCTTATTCTTAGATCTCATTCTTTGCTCACTCTCTTCTTTGTCAATAACCCCAAAATTACGAAACTAAAATCCCTAATTTGTAACTAAATTCCCATAACATTCATAAGACAGTGAATTCGTGCGTGGGTGCTTCTTCTATCGCCAAGTTAATTGCTCCATCAAATCAAAAACGGTTCTTTTTTGCATGGGTGTTTCGTAAGAGAGTGATTTCATCGTCAGGAGAAAACTAAAAGTTTATGAAACCGTGGCTTTTGTTGCTTGACTTCCTGTGGCGTTGACTAAGGTACGATTGTTCCTCTCGATCTCTATAGTTGTTTGTTTTTTATTCACTACTTATGAATTGGTATGTTGTTGTACTGGGGTTTGAAATTGAAATTTGATATTTGTTCATTTATGCAATGATCTGAAATGTTCTGTTCCCAAATCACATTGTGCTTCTACCTTTACCTTTCTCATGATTACAAGCTCTAAAAGTTTGAAACTTTTTCGATAGGACATATATAATATCAAATGTTTAGCTCTTATATATATTTGATTGTCGCAGATGCTAAAATTAAATTTCCTTTGTTCACTTATTGTATTGACCGTTCTAACTTGTTTGAATTAATTCATTACACTAGAATATAAACATTTAACAAATAGTAAAGTATAAGTTCATGAAATAGTATTATGTGTCATGAAATGATGTGAATTTTAAACAATTTAGTATAATTATGTCATGAAATGATGATGTGACGAAGATAGTCAGTACCCATATACCCATCAAGTATAGTTTATAGGTGTCGTAATGATGTGGTTTCTCTTCACCATTTTGGACGTTTAATTTTTTGTTGGGTGAATTTATGAAAAGAAATCATAGTAGTGCTACATTTAAGGTAATAATTAAATATTTGTATGATGATATTGTAACAGGATAAAGAAATATAGGCAGAAATAAAGTATATGTAGCTTTTGTTGGGTATGAACCTGATATATATTTGACATGGAAAGACTGTCAAGGTGTTGTTAATAGATTCTAGGGTGCTATTTATTGTTCTTTTGATAGTGTAGCAGAAGCTGGAAGGATATATTCTTAATTTTGTGAAGAGAAAGCATTATGTTCAATGGTAAAATAACTGTAATATATATTATTTATTTTATGTGATAATTTAATTGCATTTAAATATAATTAATATTGATATTTCTATATATAATACATATTTTGAATATTGATTGCCCAAATTGCAATGCCTTGATGAAGTTACAGATTTCAAATGCTAAGCCTAACATTGGTCAACATTTTTATTAATGCGTTAATATAAAAATAAGTAATTCACTTATTGTTTGTAGTAATTCAATTATTGTTTGTAGCATTGCCATTTATATATATTAATGTTAATCAATATTCAAATTGAAGGTCTTTTGTAAGTACTTGACATTTGTGAAAGATATGAAAGTTTGTTTTTGTTGTAAAATATGTCAAACAAATTCTGCGCATTGGAGTAAGAGTCTTGTTCGGAAGATGTATTGCTGTTTGCAAGAAGTAAGTATCGTAAAAATTTATATGCATAATGCAAATTTGTGATAAGTCCTAATATTTGTGTTTATATCTTTATTTTGTAGGTCCTTTGTGATTTTATATGTAAGTAGAAAAAAATGGAGACATTTTACTCGTTAGAAGGACAAATGTAGCTATTATGTTTATTGGGACTTTTTCACCTTTTATTTAGTAACCTAACACTTTAATATTTAATTGTAAGCTTTTCATGTTGTCAAGGAAACTGCAATTATTACAAGGTTCTACATAGAAATAATTGCAATTATTCCAAGCTAGGTTTCAGTTAAAAATTAAAAGGAGTTAGGAATGTGCCAAATCTATCTCCTAATTACAAGTCAATCTACATAAGAAACTACCGCAGATAATGCCTTCAGGCTTGTCTTTTTTTAAAAGAGTGAAATCAGATATAGAAAATGCATGAAAGAGCTGCACTATGTTATCATATTTTTTAGATCAGCCATAAGCATGTTGATCAAACACTACAAATAATCAAACCATTTTCCCCAAATTCTATCCAAAGCTTTAAAACATAATTATGATCAAATAGTGTAATCAATTGACTTGCAATCATGTTCATTCACAGTTCTTGCAAATTACAAGCAAAGATCATTAACAAAACCTTTCATTTCAGCTAGTGCCATTAGTAGAAAACAAGGATATACAAACCCCATCACCTACAAACATCCTAATGAATAGTTCCAATCCTTTAATGTCCATTTTAAAGCTTGAAAGGAAAAGTGATAGGCAATACAGAAGCACGTAGTCATGCATATGCCAAATCAAGGAAAGACAATAAGCAACAATTTAACCTAAAATCCTTATGATAAAAGAAGTTGAAATATGAAAAGAACGTATTCAGAAGTAGCATAAGGCAAACTTGAAAGATGAGCAAGGGGCTAAAAGTTCTTGTGTTCGAATCCTCCCATTTACGCTTTCTCGATTAAACTTGTCGTACAGGACCTGCCTAATGCGGAGTACTCGATTGACATAATTTGCAGGCTATTGCGTTAATTCGAAGGTTTACCCAGTGTGCATCCAAATGATAACATCTAAGAAGCTAGTTAATTGTTTGACTGTCATTTAAGCTTTTTTGAAAGAGCTTCCTATAGTAGACTGTTTGACAACATAAAAATAAAAAGTACTTTTAATTTTAACTATATTTTGTTTTGTAATAAAAATTATTTATGCATATAAATATTATTTAAAGTATATTAAAC
>JAOTBA010000002.1:22215290-22229232 GCA_025629845.1 Erythroxylum squamatum | reverse complement strand
CATGACCTCCAATACTTCCGCATACCGCCTGTTGAGCGGGGTGAAGGATTCACGTCGTGAGTCCTGTCGATCGATCGACTTTCTCCAGTTAGACTAATCCGTCTGCCGTTTATGCGAATCTTCAGCTCTACCGCTCGGCCAGCGGTCATCTGCTCTACGTTTTGTGTTTTTCAACACTTCCTCCAGCTAGATATATTTATCTGCCCGATTTCTTATCTCTTGGATAGACCTGGGCTGATTAAGAGCCAGAGACTTCTTGAACTCTTCATCCCTCGTATTGCTCATCAGGGCAGCCAACATGGACGAGCAAGTGAGGTTAGGGACTTCGACAGCTTCATTATTAAATCGAGTGATGAACTCCCGCAAACTTTCGCTCCTTCCTTGGGTCAACTGCATCACTTCCAAGGTAGTCTTCTATGGCCGTTTACTCGTAGCAAATTGGTTGAGGAATAGCAGCTTAAAATCTTCAAAGCAAGTGATGCAACGCGGGGTAGACTATTGAACCACCGCCGAGCTCCTTCTTGAAAGGCTGTGCAGAATGCCTTACATTGAATTGCATCCGGGACGCAATGCAAATTCATCATCGATTGGAAGTGTTACAAATAGTCAAGGGGGTCAGTCTTTCTGGTATATTTTTTGGGCATTGGTATTTTGGTACCGACCGCTGGGAGGCTATCCAGGATCGCCGGGATGAAAGGAGAGCTGTACTGTATGGCGATCGGCCATCACACCAATCTGTCGAGCGGGAGTTTGCTACTGTTTCGGTTGAGACTGTAAGATTTGGCAAATCAGTAGATTGGCCGCTTCCTCTATCTGTCTTCGAGTGAGGGAGGTTTGTTGTGGTGCAGGAGGATTTGCGTCTAGGGGGTGCTGGAAGTTAGGAAACGAATTGGTCTCGGCGTTGTCCTCTAGGGCTACGCTCTGCTCTTCTTGATCTTGGTTTTGAGGTTGTAGTTGATCATTCGGGTGCGAAGATTGTGTGTGGGAATCGTGATGTGTTGGCGGGAGAGTGAATGGTAATTGCAAACCCATCCGTTGTAGCGCAAGTGCCGCGACGGCGGCTATATCAGGATTGGCTGCTGCCGCCTGACTGATCTGAGTGTTTCTGGACGTGGTGCCCTGACGCCGGGCCCCACGGTGGGCGCCAACTGGTTCTGTCTGAATCTGCTGGGGCTAGACGCCATTGCTTAGATCCATGATTAGGAGTGATTGTAGCTAGAAGCACCTGCAAAATAACGAAAGGCACATCGGGGGTTGATTGCCGGCAGGCCCCTCCGACGCTCAAGTCAGTTTTTTGGGTAAGGGTTTTGGTTATTGTAAACGGAGAAAAGTAGGGTTCTAGTCTCGTACCTGTATTGAGGTGAGGTAGTACCTTACATAAGAAATACCTGCTAGGTTTTGGTCACCATCTATGGATGGGCCAACCAGCCCGCATGCCGTTCCTGGGTCTGGGTCTGGGCCTGGGCCTAGCACGACCGACCCAACCAGAATCAAACATAAAATTTATAATAATAAAAAATTCAAAATTTTATTTGTGAAGAAGTTGTAGTAATTATCGTCGAAAGTTACAAATTCTCTAACTTTATTTAAAGACTCGTAAATTATAGTTTTGAGTTTTTTTATCGTTGATTAATTCTTGATTTTTGATTTAGCAAAATTATTTTTTTAATTTTGAACTCATGTACAGATTTTCTGTTTATTGGAAAGCAACCTATAAAGGTCTTTATATATAAGACCATTTACATAAGATACCTTTGTAAGAAAAGAAATCTTGTAATTCTTCATAGACATGGAAAGCTGACATAATAACTATCAAAACGTTACTATCTACTACTAACCGGATGTCCGTTTTTTCTATTGATCCATGTGCTGTATATATATACATGTAAAAGAAGAGAGTTTGATCCATGTGCTCTAAATGTCCGTTTTTTCTATTGATCCATGTGCTGTATCCAAGCAATTAATGCTTTATTTTCCAGCAATTTAAAGTTTCTGTACAAGTACAAGATGATAATTATATAAGTATACTTTAAAAATTATTTAGCATAAATAATTTTATTATAAAATAAAATATAGCTAAAATTGGTAAAAGTGTTTTTTAATTTTAGGTTGTCAAACAGTCTACTTAATGAAGCTTTTTTAAAAAAGTTGTTTTTTAAATTGACAGCCAAACAGTCTACTGTATGAAACTTTTTTTAAAAAGCTGTTTTTTTAATTGACAGCTAAACAGTCAACTGGCTTTTAAAAAATGTTATTCTTAGAAAAGCTCTACTGACAAAAGCTCTACTGACAAAAACTCAACCAAACGGACCCTAAATTATACAAATTGAGACCACAGTACATAAATGGAAAATTAAGTTGAATATTCAATTATTTTCAGGATATTCTTTTAAAAATGACTTCACAATTGTAGAACATACACCTTCCTTAGCACGTAGGTATGAAGAAGTAGAAAAAGCTACGGTATTAGTGGGAAGCCAGTGCCAGTCACCGTCAATCTGTATCCTTTTCTATAAAAAAAAAAAATTAGGGTCCTTCGACATTTGCATTCGTTAATAATGACAATTGGACAAGTAGGTGCTTAAAACTGATGACTAAAGAAAGAAGAATAAGCCCATTCATCGAATCCTTCGGCCGAGAGGCTCTCTAATTCAATGCACTTCCTTGAGTTCCTTGATTTAAATGGGACTCGATTAAATCTAATGCAAAGGCGATAGATTCGAGTCTAATCATATCAGATTTATACTAATATTTTAGAAAGCAGCCACTCACTTTTGGGCAGAGACCAGAGAGTGGCTGTTACCGAAAGTAACCATCCATCCATTAAATTATGATGCCTCACTTTGCTACGCAGTGTCCGCACCAATATGGACAGTACAGTGTAGACAAAACAGAACTGTTGCGAAAATTGAATAGCGAACAGGCCCAATGGCAATGGATGTATTATATATATCAAATGTTGTTGATAATGAAAAAATTGTCTCATAACCCATTTTCAAGAATTCATTTTATAGGACATGTTTAAAGATTTGGCATACAGTTATCTTATGCCAATCTCCTTCTTGGTTCGGAATATACATTTGCCCCTTTATGTAATATTCACTGTACTTGCTGAAGAAAGTTCCATGATTTTCTAGCTCAAGGAAAAAAATTTAACCGAGAATTTAGACTTCTTTTAAAAGCCGATATATAAAATATGTCCCGTAAAATAAATATAAATTTTGTATTAATTTTTAATTTCACATCTTTAATTTACATACAAATTATCTGCTTCTTCCTTACTCATCATCAAGTCGGTTTTCTCCTTGATTTTCTCTACCTAACATTGATTGACTTAGAAGTGAACTCCTTAAACTGGAAAAAAAGAATATAAAACTGAAAATTTTGATTGCGAGATATTAAATTACTCTTTGAGTTCTTTAAGATCAACATTAATATCTCTGATACATTTTTTGGCTGAATAAAATAAAATAAATTCACAACCACCCACGTTAACCAGTCGCTTATGTCATTAATTAAGGGAATGTTTGCTTTTGTTTTTTTTTTATTTTTTATTGTCATTTTTGTAAAAAGAAAAACAGGTAAGTAAAACGTGTTTGACCTATTCTGTTGCGATTTCTTGTTTCTGAAAATAAAATACCTACAACGGTTTTACAAAAATCAGAAAACATCATTTCTCTAAATTTTGACATGTTTTCTTTGACAGAAAACCAACATATTACTACTTTCTATCTCGAATAATAATAAAAAAAAAAGTACAAAATTTATAATAATAATAATAAGATAATTAATTTGGTATAAGAAAATTAATAATATTAAAAATAGTAAGTATTTATAACATAATAATAAAAAATAAAAAATAAAAATATTAAACTTTTTTTTTCAATTTTTTATTAGAAATTACAACTAAATAGATTTTTATTTTCAATTTTTATATTGCAAATATCAACAAAAATAAGTTTTCGTATTTTTTAGAAAAAAATAAAAACTAAAAACAAAAGGCAAAAACTAAAAACAATAATAGAAAAACCAAATTGATACCAAAAGTACCTAAAATATTTCCTTCCCAAATGCAACAACATGATTTGTCTTTTCAAGTTTCTTAGATAAATACGGACATGGTGGCAACTACTAGCCTAGAAATGGCTTTAAATTGCTTCATACCAAATCGTTAAAATAGAATCATGAATCGGTTTTTCCGGAAATAGTGTACAAGATCCAAATAGAAGTAGAAGCTCATCAAATGACCGAACGAGGAATGGTGGAGAGGAAACACTAGCGGCGTAACAGGTTACGATGACTAAAACCTACGAAAAAATGCTCTTCACTACTCAGGAGCCAAATCCAAACGGGCGCTGACCCTATTTCTGCGTAGAGTAAAGATTGAAGCAATATTGTTAGCCAGACCCAGAACGATTGCCAGCTTAACCTGTCCTCTCTTTGGAATCAAACGACCTGATGACAAACTCTGAGTATATCTTTCACTACCCTTCATCGTACCATTCCTACCAACTCTTCCCAATGCCATTTAACTTCTTAGTGACCAATAATAGTGTTGAAAGATAACTACCTTGGTCTTTGTTGTCGTTGTTTTTGTGCTTCAGTTAAATGGTTGGCCAAGTTAGTGCTCGACAAGGTGGATTGTATAGAGAGAGACGGGTATCCTGGAAACACGCTTCAAACCTTAGCCTTTTCCGTGGACCAAAGTTGAACTTGATGATTCCCATAATCTCATTTCTTGGTAGGGGTGTTATTGTCATGGGGGTGGCTTCTCAGCGACGCCTCTTTGCTTACAGAAGGTTTTAAGTCTACCACAAGAAGATGACGGTAGACAGTCCTTGATCATGTTGGTAAAGTAAGATTCCTAAATTTAATATATAATAATTAAAGATGGTACGTCACTTTAAGCAACTAGCAAGTGGGCACATGGTTCACGTGGCTATTTGTTTTTGTAGGCTTAATGTTAGAAGGGTGTCTCTGTGCTTCTGTACTGCCCCGTATCTTGTCAGCTCCTTTCACGTTTAGGATTTACAAAGACAACTTATTTTATTTGACAGGATTTAGTATAGACGGCTAGATGGGTTCTGCCAAATTTAGGCAGAGACGTGAAAGAAGTCATAGTCTGAAACAGGACACTCTCTCTTTGAGGTCCAGTAGAAAGACAAAAGTTTTGTACAATATTCAGCAGGCTGATGGATAGTCCTGATTCTTTGGTACAATATTCAGCAGGCTGATGGATAGTCCTGATACTTTGGTTTTACTTGTAGGTAAAAGACTTTCAAGGTTTTTGGTCGTTATCTGTGGACCATCCGAGAGATTCATTGCCAGGGGACATTGGCGGCTGCTCCTGTTCCTTTCCCTTCTCAAAATTAGATTTGCTTTTTTCTTTCTTCCTTTTATATATATATATATATATTAGTGGCTCCCAAACATGGTACTGTTTTGAGGCTCTCATTCCTGAATAAGGGTAGGCAGTTATGTGGTTCAAGTACATACATCTCTTCTTCGCCATCCCAGCTAATAAGTTGCTAATTCGGATTTGTGGATAAATCCAAGCTTTTGACGGAATAAGGCACCTTATTTGTAATTATAGTTGCATTAATTTCAATTGTACATATACAATACTAATGTGACCAATATATCTATTTATTAATAAATAGTTTAGGAGACTTTGTCTTCACGGTTAAATAAATTTATCTTCATCCAAGATTATGAATTTGAATCATAATAACAAAGAAGAGAAGGTTATTCTTTTTAGTTTACTAAATTTGGTATTGAGATATTTGCTTAAGATTAACAAACAAACTGATTGAAAATGGAATGAAATAAAAAAAAATCCATAACTTAATACTTTAAATTTTGAAGTTGAAGATACTATCCTTTTGTTATATAGATTGATTAAATTTTTATTTAATTTCTTCGTATTCAAATTATAGTTTCCTTTATTGAATTTATGCCAAGCATTTAAACTTATATAATGTTCATAACTTATGTTTTTTTTTCTTGTTATGTTAGTTTATACTCTACATCTAATCAATTGGTTGTAATTTTGTGACATAACTATTTAAAAACATTCTTTATTATATATATATTTGTTTAATTAATTGGTTTATAAGATAAAAACTATAGGATAAATGCATATTACAAATAAAATTATGATAAGATTATAATTATGAGATTCATATTATGTTTATATATTATTCCTAAATTGTTCCTAGTCATATTTCTGTTGAGACTAGACATTAATAGAGTACAAAAACACTATCACATATTATGTTTCTTTCTAATGAAAGAAGTAGCAAATCTTGCTAACTAAAGAATGAAGATATTTAAATAAACATGTAGGTGCTTGTTAAAGAAAAAGTTAACTAAAATGACTTGATGTGAGAATTCAGTATAGAACATTACCTGCATGTCTATAGAATATCCATTGCGACTTCAAAGTATCTCAAATAGAGTTTGTTATATTTTGATACTACTCATGATCTATTATTTTAAAAAATAACTTAAATCGGTTCTTATTGAATATATCATGAACTATATGGAGGTAGTTGAGTGATCAATATAGGATGCATAGCGTTGAAGTAATAAGGGAGAATGTTTCATTGTACTTGATTAGTATTGATTCAGGAAATCCTTAGAAAGGTGAAATGAGACTTTGAAATAATGTTTAAATGTTATTAATAGAATCAGTTATTAATGGTAGGTAACTAATATGTTTGGATTCAAATAAAGAAGATATTAATTACATACTTTATATTTACTTAAAATATTGTATTATAAAAAGATTGAATTATAGAAAATTATTCACAAAATGGTTAGTCAAAATCAATTTGACATTCTTAATATTTGAGTAGTTTTAGTGTGTTGCTAGACATTAATCTTGATATATGGATATAAATTATTTAATTAGAGAATTAAAGATAAAATAAAGGAGTTTAATTTATCTAATCCTAAATATGACTTAAGATTATAATTTACATCTAATGTCAACATATTCAGGAACCTAATGAATCACATGTAAAGAACGATTAAAGAGAGAAAAAGGTAATTTAATCAAGTTAGACTTGATTATAAAGTTTGAGAAACATTATAATTAAATATGAGATATTTGATAAATAAGGACCAATATAAGACATTGGATCTTATTTGGACCAAAATAATATTTAATTATAATTCACTATAATTCTAATTAAATTTTAACTAAAATTAGGATTATATTTCAATTAAATTACCAAAAAAGTCCAAACTCTATTATACATAGGCTTAGACTCTAAAAGAGCTAGCATTTCTTGCTTACCCTCTTTATACTACTTATAGATTTTTTTTAATTAGTTTGTATGGATAATATTAGAGGTTGGACACATATGTGGCGAAAGTAGTCGTGATGATCCAATTCAAGAAAGGTTTGATAGAAACTTCAAGAAAAAGATCAAACCGCATAATAAGGTACAATTTTATTATTCAATTTTTATTTTGTTCGTGCATTAATCATGTAATAGAATTTAAAGTGATCTTAGCTTCTAAAAAATTAAATGAAAATGTTTTCTTCTTATTCTATTGCACCTCAATTTTCTAGCAATGGTATTAGAGTTATATTTTAATTCTTAACTGGATTATAGTTATTTGATCATTATTGAATAATTATGGAATTGATTATGCAAAATTTGCAAAACCCTAAATCTTAAAATCATATTAGATTTGAACCTTAATATGAATTTGACTAATAATATGAAAAGTTCATATTGAAGCCCTTACAAACTAAAAATTATTGAATCTAAAAGTTCAAATTAATGGAACAGAAACCCTAACCCTAGATTAAATTAGAGTTGGTTAAAGTTAAAAAAATCATCTTTAAACTTTAAAAACCTAGAATTGTTCTATAATTGTTAATGTACACAATATGCAGCATGAGTTTCGGGTATTGGAAGATTAGACAACAATTTGTTGATGGAAATAAGTTGAGAATTGTTCCTCATGTTTTAGAAACCCCTACCAATCATAAACTTGTTCTGAAGAGTTCGACCTTGAGGAGTTATTTGAATGACAAAGCTTCTAGATTTGGAAACACACAAGGCATCAACTTAGTGTGGTAGAACTTAATTTACTGGCCCCCTCTCTTTCTGCTCCTTACATTGAAGATGTTTTATTTCTTCTGTTGAGTTTTGATAGGTATTGGCCAAAATTGTTGAAGTTGTTGGATGAAGAGGCAATGAAGGCAATTTTAAAAATAAAGTATTATATAAATGAATTAAATTAAAATAGAAAATTAATCTAAGAGAATTACTAAAATATTGATGAGCAAAAGTACCCATCAATACGTTCACTTATGATTTTGTATGTATGCCAAAAGGACTAGAGATGTTATTTTCATTCTTTTAAAGTACTACTAGAATGTTAATTAAAAAAATTGAAGTGATTTTGATATATATTTTATTTTATTAATGAATATTAAAAAATAAAATTTTAAACCAATCCATCCATACCAAACTAATATTATTTGGATTGGCTTGGTCTATATGATTTAAAAAATAAAATATTATATAAATGAATTAATTTAAAATAGAAAATTAATCCAAGAGAGTTACCACAATGTTGATGAGCAAAAGTACCCATTAATACATTCACTTATGATATTGTATGTATCCCAAAAGGACTAAAGATGGTGAAGATGATCACTCATGAATCAGTTTGATGATGAAGCTATATTGGAGAGTACACTAAAGGTTTTGAATACAATTCTGTACTGACCGGAAGGTACCATACCTGTCAAAAAATGGAGTGGTATCAATGGTTATGGTTCCAGCAGTGGGTACTAGCCAATACTGGAGTTTTGTGTGGTACCAATTGTATACTGGTTAGTAACGTAAGTTTTAAAAACTCTAGGAATTAATTAGCAAAAATCATAAAATTTACCCAACCCCCACTCCCCGACCCATTTACTTCTTCATCTCTCTCATTTTTCATTTTCGTTTCTCCTTTAGACACTCTCCTCTCTCACACTCTCCATTCTCTCTCTCTTGTTCTTGCGATTGTTTCTCCCTTTTGGGCGACAGCAGAACCACTGCACCACTTCCTTCACGCCACCACCGCACCAACAACCCTCCTTTATGCGTTGCCACCACCGAACCTTTTTCAGGCTTTAGCCCTCCTTCACTCTCCTCCTTCCACCACCGTCCACTGTTGCCTGCCACTGCCGCATTCGGAGTCGCCACTCGCTAGATCTGGAAATGATCCAGATCCAAACTTGACCCGGCCCAAAAACCTGATTGCTTAATTACATTTGTGATTATGAATGGGTTGGATTGTTGGAACTTGGAACCTGGAACTTAGAACTTGGAATTAAATAGTGAATTGGATTTGTAATTTAAGTTGAGTTGGAATTGGATATTTGGATTGGAGTTTAGTGAAATGATGGATAATTTTTAATTTTGTCTTGGAGGTTATGGTTTGGTGCATTCACAAGTATTCATGAATTGAGAGTTGAAAGTTGAAACTTTCAACTCAAAACTGAGAAAGAGAATATAAAATAATCTTGTATTCTTGTTAGTATTTAAATTTTAAAGTAAATAATTAATTGATATAATATTTTATTACATATTCTTAAAATTCACATAATAGTATTGGTAAATAATTAATTGAAATAATATTTTGTTACATATTCTTAAAATTAGTATAATAGTATTGACTATTGAGTATAAAATTATGGCATTGCCAATTAATAATAGTACTTTTATGGAGGAGGAGCTGAGGAGGTCCATGTAATTGTATAGTAAATTAGTAATAAATCTAAAATCTGATCACTTGTATTTCTAAATAGTTAACATTTTCCAAATGTATAGTTGATTTGTATAATTGTATCTTTATTTTCTTCATGTGATAAAAGCGTGGATCTATTGATTCTTTCAATTATCCATTAGTAGTCTCTTTCAATTAAGTTGTCAAGTTGATTAGTAGATTGATTGGTAACGACAAGTAAATTGTTATGCATATCATATAATAGACTAAGAAAGCTGGCATATTTACTTTCAGATACCACCTGAACTTGTCAAATGGTCGATTTTATCATAAGAAGAGAAGACTCTAGTTTTTCTTTTCTTTCACTTTTTAAAGAGACATGAAAAGAAGAGGAAATAATAGAAATATAGTATAAGGGAAAATAAGTGTATTTTGAATTGTGTTGGATAAAATTGTATTGTGTTGGATGAAATTAAATTGTGTATGATGTAATCATACAAAATGAGTTATATTACATATGATGGACATGTGTATTTTGTAATTGTGTATGTCGAATACTTGAATTGTTGGTTTCTACCTTACTGATTAATTGTATTAGATAAAATTGGATTGTATTGGATGAAATTGAATTGTGTATGATGTAATTATACAAAATGAGTTATATTACATATGATGGGCATGTATATTGTGTAATTGTATATGTTGAATACTTGAATTGTCGATTTTTGACTTCTTGATGAATTATGTTGGATAAAATTGGATTGTGTTGGATGAAAATTAATTGTGTATGACATATCATATAAAATGAGTTATATTACATATGATGGACATGCGTATTGTATAATTGTGTATATTGAATACTTGAGTTGTTAGTTTCTGACTTATTAATGAATTATGTTGGATAAAATTGGATTGTGGTGGATGAAATTGAATTATGTATGATTTTGATATATGTCTTCATTTATTGTTACAGATAAATGAAAGGAAGTTTAAGTACTTCTGATCAAACAACTTCAAAAAGATACAATGATCTAGCTTGGGCTCATGCTGCATTGGTTCCGAGTATGAAGAACTATACAATTTGCTTATTTTATAACAAGCATTTGAAAGGTGGAAGAATCACATGATTAAAGTAACATTTAACTGGGTTGAAGGAGATATGGAACCCTATAAACAAATAAGTCATGATGTGAAGTGGCAAATGAACACTTTAATTGAAGAATATCAATATGAGAAAGATAGAAGGGAGAGACTGAATTATCAAATTGATGGTAGATGTTCGTTTGTTGGTTTTCGTGATGATTGTGGACATGTTGAAGGTGGTGGTGGTAGTGGTAGTGGTTGTGGTTGTGGTAATGTTCCATCCCAGGCTCAACAAGAAGTGAATGTCATACCTGGACTTGATGTTAGGAAAAGAAGAAGGTAGATGATAATTTTTTTTTACATCACGAATAACTCCTAGAGCCCAACCTTCAATTCGTAGTGTTATGCAATCAAGAGATGCGACTCATAATGTAGACATGACAGTAGCTAGATGGTGGTGTGATACAAGTGCATCATTTAAAGATTCTTAATCTTACTATTATCAATCTATGGTGGATGTTATAGTCTCTTACGATCTAGGATACAAAGCTCATTTGATTGATGACTTAAGAGATAAGCTTTTAAGTTACTCAAATTTTGAAATTAAAAGTTATTTGGAAGAAAGAAGAGTGGATTGGGCTACTTATAAGTATTCAATCATGTGTGATGATTAGACAAATAGGAGACATGAGCCTATTATTAAATTTTTGGTTTATTCTGTAAATGACTCAATGTTTTTGAATTCTATTGATGCATCTAGCCTTATTAGGAATATTGATACCTTATTTGAGATATTTGATTAAGTTGTAAATGAAGTAGGGCCAAAAATAATGTTCAATTCATTATCGACAATGATTATGCTTATAAAATGGTAGGAAGAAGGTTGCAAAACAAGTATAATTCTTTTTTTGGACTCCTTGTGCTGTACATTGCATTGACCTAATGCTGGAGAATATAGAGGATCCTAGGTAATTTCCTATTATTGATGAGACTATGCAGAAAGCTAAAAAAAGTGATTAAGTTCATCTATAATTGTGCATCTGTGTTAAATTTAATGAGAAAGGAATTTACCAAGGGTAGGAATTTGTGTCATCTTGCTGTGACAAGATTTACAATGAATTTCTTATCACTTCAGTGTTTTTTCATGATGAAGAAAGAGTTAAAACAGATGTTTACAAGTGATAAGTGAGTTGTATCTCAACATGTTAGGTCTAATGTTGAATTGGAGGTTTCTATAATTATACTGAAAGATAGTGAATTTTGTTCTTATTGTCAATTTGTTATCCGAGTTTGTGAGTCTTTGGTGAAGGTATTTCATTTGGCTGATAGTGTAGAAAAGGTAACAATGAGTTATTTTTATAAAGCTATAGAGAGGACAAAGGAAGCAATCAAGGCCAATATGAAGAATAGGCCTTCTTTGTATACACTGTATCTTGCTATCATCAATGAACGATGAGAAAGACATCTTTCTTCTCTGTTGTTTGCAACTGAGTCATTTTTTAATTCTAGTGTCTATTTCAGACCAAGTTTTACAAAGAAAGTTGAAGTTAATAGGGGAATGTTATTTACTATTACAGCATTTGTTGCCCATGAGATGATGCAAAATATTCTGAGCTCATAAATGGATCTTTATAAGCAGTCTTCTGGGAATTTTAGATTGCTAATTGATATTCGACAAAGAGGAAAACATTCTCTAAGTATTAGCTATTTCCCTTTTCTTATTTATTGAAAATTAATTATCACTTTATTTTGTTTATAACGTTACTTTTGTTGTCTTACGACTTACAGTTTCTTGGTGGATCAATTCAGAAGTGGTGTTCTAAAATTGAAAAGGTTTGTAATTTGAATTTTAAGTTAATGCATGAGTACAATAAGTTGTGAACATTATTGGAGCATATTTGAATACATCCATTCAAAGAAAAAGGAATAGATTGGAGTACAAGAGAATAAATGACTTAGTTTTCGTTCGTTGCAATTTAAAGCTTCAGAAAAGATATGTTATTATCATTATTAATTTTTTTATAATTTTTTAATAATTAAATTTTATTGCTTACTAGGACTCTAAATAGAACAAGTAGTTTGGTAGATCCAATTTGCATTGATATTATCGATCTTTTGGCGGATCGAGTTTTTGAGGAACTAAGTTTGGTAGATGTGAATGACTTGGAAGATAATCTTAGATGGAAAAGCATTAACATGTCATTTGGTGCATTGAATTTGAATGATGATGATGATGAGACTTCTCTTAATGATGAGAATTTTGTATCAAATGATAATTAAGGTCAGTGCAGTTATTTTAGGTATCCTCCCGTAGATGATTGAATGGAGTTCCAGGTTTTTGTTTTTCCTCTTCTTTTAATTTTACTTATATTTGATGTATATGTTAAATTCTATATAAGTAATGTAATTGTAAATATTTTTGTTTCAGGTTTTACTTCTACTTCGTTGTTTCCTCATCACGAACTCTTGTCATAAATTGTAATAGTTTAAGAGTTAAGGATATTTATTTTTCTTTTTATTGGATTTTTTATATAATTATGATATATTATATAATGAAATTGTAATATTTTTGTATTGTTCTTAATTTTATATTTTTTTGGTAAATAAAAAAAATTCGTATTAATTGTCTTTTTTTCATAATAATTTTATATTCGTATGATGAAGATTGTCTTTTTTTTCATATTAATTGTGATTATTATTTATATGTGAAATATCTTAAAATTATTGTTATTTCATATTAATTGTAGTTATTATTTACTATTATGATTTTTAGAGATATGGTTGATATAAACTCATAATATATGCAGTACAATTGTACAATATGATAATGTTTTATTTTACAATTTTTAAAAAAATCCGGGACTATTTCATAAATTTAGAAAACTACCCAAAAATGGCATTCAATATTGACTAATACGACTGTACTAGAATCTAATCCGCTACCAGAGCCGGGACGATATTCCAAACTTTGCTGAACATTGGTCTTTAACAGGAAACTGGAAAGACCATAGAGGTGTAAGATGACGTTGGCCAATCTTCCTTTACCAGTTTCCACTACCAAAAGCATTTTGCATGGACCGCTTTTCATGTTAAGGACAGATATATGCAATCTGAAACATGT
>JAOTBA010000002.1:22201583-22215190 GCA_025629845.1 Erythroxylum squamatum | reverse complement strand
AGGAAGTTAATGAGATATGGATTTGTGTATGGAATTTGGAATGTGAATCTGTGTATGGATATGGCATGTGAATTGTACATGGATGAGATGAGTTGAGTTCGAATGTAATGTATTGGAAGAAGTATTCCGTTTAAGTTGATGGAATTTGTATATGAATTGTTGGTATATTGGTATGTGTGTGAGATTTTTATGGAAAAGAAAGATAGGATTTTTGAATGATAAGATGCTTTGTGTATATGAAGAATCAAAATAAATTGAGGTTGAGGGATTGATGAATTCCTTTTGGGAATTGAATTGCTTTGAAAGATATTGTAATAAAGAAAATGAAGCAAGGATAATTACGGTTTTCTGAAAAGGTTGGGTTCCGGAAAGTGCCCAATAGAAAAAGGTAATTTATTCAAGTTAGACTTGATTGTAAAGTTTGAGAAACGTTATGATCAAATATGAGATATTTGATAAATAAGGACTAATATGTGACATTGGATCTTATTTGGACCCAAATAAAATTTAATTAGAATTAATTCTAATTCTAATTAAATTTTAAATAAAATTAGGATTATAATTCAATTAAATTACCAAAAAAGTCCAAACTCTATTATACATAGGCTTAGACTCTAAAAAAGATAGCATTTCTTGGTTACCCTCTTTATACTACTTATAGATTTTTTTTAATTAGTTTGTGTGGATAATATTAGAAGCTGGACATATATGTGGCTAAAGTAGTTATGATGATCCAATTTGAAGAAAGGTTTGATAGAAACTTCAAGAAAAAGATCAAACTGCATAATAAGGTACAATTTTATTATTCATGTTTGGTAGAACTTAATTTACTGGCCCCCTCTTTTTCTGTTCCTTACATTGAAGATGTTTTATTTCTTTTGTTAAGTTTTGATAGGTATTGGCCAAAATTGTTGAAGTTGTTGGATGTAGAGGCAATTAAGGCAATTATAAAAATAAACTATTATATAAATGAATTAAATTAAAATAGAAAATTAATCCAAGATAGTTACTGAAATGTTGATGAGCAAAAGTACCCATCAATACGCACTTATGATTTTGTATGTATGCCAAAAGGACTAGAGATGTTATTTTTAATATTTTAAAGTACTATTCGACCGTTAACTTCATTAAAAAATTGAAGAGATTTTGACATATATTTTATTTTATTAAAAAAATTAAAAATAAATTTTTTAAACCAATCCATCCATACCAAACTAATATTATTTGGATTGGCTTAGTCTATATGATTTAAAAAATAAAATATTATATAAATGAATTAATTTTAAATAGAAAATTAATCCAAGAGAGTTACCAAAAGTACCCATCAATACATTCACTTATGATATTGTATGTATGCCAAAAGGACTAAATATGGTGAGGATGATCACTTATGGATCAGTCTAATGTTGAAGCTATATTGAAGAGTACACTCAAGCTTTTGAATATTGTTTCGTACCGACCGGAAGGTACCATACTTGTCGAAAAATAGAGTGGTATCAATGGTAATGGTACCAGCTGTGGGTACTAGCCAATACTGGACTTTTCCGTGGTACCGGCTGTATACTAGTTGGTAACGTAAATTTTAAAAACTCCAGGGATTAATTAGAAAAAATCATAAAATTTATACCCAACCCTTCTACTTCTTCGTCTCTCTCATTTTTCATTTTCGTTTCTCTTTTAGACACTCTCCTCTCTCACACTCTCTATTCTCTCTCTCTTGTTCCTGCGATTGTTTCTCCCTCTCGAACGACAGTAGAACCACCGCACCACTTCCTCCACGCCACCACCGCACTAACAACCCTCCTCCATATGTCACCACCACCGAACCTTTTTCAGGCTTCAGCCCTCCTCCACTCTCCTCCTTCCACCACTGTCCACCGTTGCCTGTCACTGCCTCATTTGGAGTCGCCACTTCCCAGATCTGGAAAAGATCCAGATCCAAACCCGACCCGACCCAAAAACATGATTGCTTAATTGCATTTGTGATTATGAATGGGTTGGATTATTGGAACTTGGAACTTGGAATTAAATTGTGAATTGGAATTGTGATTTAAGCTGGGTTGGAATTGGATATTTAGATTGGAGTTGAATGAACTGATGGACAATTTTTTATTTTATCTTGGAGGTTATGGTTTGGTTCATTCATGGGCATTCATGAATTGAGAGTTGAAAGTTGAAAGTTGAAACTTAAAACCGAGAAAGAGAATGTAAAATAATCTTGTATTCTTATTAGTATTTAAAATTTTAAGTAAATAATTAATTGATATAATATTTTATTACATATTCTTAAAATTAGTATAATAGTATTGACTATTGAGTAAAATTTTTTGACTATTGAATAAAAACTATGGCATCGCCAATTAATAATAATACTTTTATGGAGGAGGAGCTGAGGAGGTCCATGTAATTGTATAGCAAATTAGTAATAAAACTAAAATCTAATCAATTGTATTTCTAAACAGTTAACATTTTCCATGTGTATAGTTGATTTGTATAATTGTATCTTTTTTTTCTTCATTTGATAAAAACATGGATCTATTGATTCTTTTAATTATCCATTAGCAGTCTCTTTCAATTAAGTTGTCAAGTTGATTAATAGATTGATTGGTAACGACAAGTAAATTGTTACGCATGTCATATAATAGACTAAGAAAACTAGCAGATTTACTTTCAGATACCTCCTAAACTTACCAAATCATTGGTTAGTTTTATCATAAGAGAAGACACTAGTTTTCTTTTCTTTCACTTTTTAAAGAGACATGAAAAGATGAGGAAATAATAACAATATAGTAGAAGGAAAAATAAGTGTATTTTGAATTGTGTTGGATAAAATTGGATTATGTTGGATGAAATTAAATTGTGTATGATGTAATCATACAAAATGAGTTATATTACATATGATGGACATGCGTATTATGTAATTATGTATGTTGAATACTTGAATTGTTGGTTTCTACCTTATTGATGAATTGTATTAGATAAAATTGGATTGTATTGGATGAAATTGAATTGTGTATGATATAATTATACAAAATGAGTTATATTGCATATGATGGACATATGTATTGTGTAATTGTATATGTTGAATACTTGCATTGTCGATTTTTGACTTCTTGATGAATTGTATCGGATAAAATTGGATTGTGTTGGATGAAAATTAATTGTGTATGACGTAATCATATAAAATGAGTTTTATTACATATGATGGACATGCGTATTATGTAATTGTGTTTATTGAATACTTGAATTGTTGGTTTCTGACTTATTGATGAATTGTGTTGGATAAAATTGGTTTGTGATGGAAGAAATTGAATTATGTATGATTTTGACATATCTCTTCATTTATTGTTACAGATAAATGGAAGGAAGTTCAAGTACTCCTGATCAAACAGCTTCAAGAAGATACAATGATCCAGCTTAGGCTCATGCTATATTGGTCCCGGGTATGAAGAACCATACAATTTGCTTATTTTACAACAAGCATTTGAAAGATGAAGGAATCACCCGATTAAAGGAGCATTTAACTGGGTTAAAGGAGATGTGGAACCTTATAAAAAAGTAAGTCATGATGTGAAGTGGTAAATGAAAACTTTAATTGAAGAATATCAACATGAGAAAGATAGAAGGAAGAGACTAAGTTATCAAATTGGTGGTGGATGTTCGGTTGCTAGTTTTCATGATGATTGTGGAAATGTTAAAGGTGGTAGTGGTAGTGTTCCATCCCAAGCCCAATAAAAAGTGAATGTTAAACCTGGACCTGATGTTAGGAAAAGAAGAAGGCAGATGACGAATTTTTTTGCACCACGAATAACTCTTGGAGCTCAACCTTCAATTCGTAGTGTTATGTAATCAAGAGATGCGACTTATAATATAGATATGACAGTAGCTGGAGCGTGGTGTGATACAAGTGCATCATTCAAAGATTCTTAATCTTACTATTATCAGTCTATGGTGGATGTTATAGTCTCTTACGATTTGGGATACAAAGCTCCTTTGATTGATGACTTAAGAGGTAAGCTTTAAAGTTACTCAATTTCTAAAATTAAAAGTTATTTAGAAGAAAGAATAGTGGATTAGGCTACTTATAGGTATTCAATCATGTGTGATAGTTAGACAAATAGGAGACATGAGCCTATTATTAATTTTTTGGTTTATTCTGCAAATGACGCAATGTTTTTGAATTCTATTGATGCATCTGACCTTGTTAGGAATACTGATACTTTATTTGAGATATTTGATGAAGTTGTGAACGAAGTAGGGCCAAAAACAATGTTCAATTCATTACTAACAATGATTCTGCTTATAAAGCGGTAAGAAGAAGGCTGCAAAACAAGTATAATTCTTTTTTTTAGACTTTTTATACTACACATTGCATTGACCTAATGTTGGAGAATATAAGGGATACTAGGTATTTTCCTATTATTGATGAGACTATGCAGAAAGCTAAAAAGGTGACTAAGTTCATCCTTAATTGTGCATGTGTGTTAAATTTAATGAGAAAGGAATTTACCAATGGTAAGAATTTGTGTCATCTTGCTGTGACAAGATTTGCAATGAATTTCTTATCACTTCAGTGTTTGTCATTATAAAGAAAGAGTTAAGACAGATGTTTACAAGTGATAAGTGATTTGTATTTCAACATGCTAGGTCTAATGTTGAATTGGAGGTTTCCAGAATTATACTGGAAGATAGTGAATTTTGGTCTCATTGTCAATTTGTTATATGAGTTTGTGAGTCTTTGATGAGGGTGTTTCATTTGGCTGATAGTGAAGAAAATGCAACAATGAGTTATTTTTATAAAACCATGGAGAGGGTGAAGAAAACAATCAAGGCCAATATGAAGAACAGGTCTTCTTTGTATACATCGTATCTTGCAGTCATCAATGAGAGATGAGAAAGGTAACTTTCTTCTCTGTTGTTTGCAGCTGAGTCATTTTTTAATCTTAGTGTCTATTTCAGACCAGGTTTTACAAAGAAAGTTGAAGTTAATAAGGGAATGTTATTTACTATTACAACATTTGTTGCCTATGAGATGATGCAAAATATTATGAGCTCATAAATGGATCTTTATAAGCAGTCTTTTGGGAATTTTAGATTGCTAATTGTTATTTGACAAAGAAGAAAACTTTCTCGAAGTATTAGCTATTTCCCTTTTCTTACTTATTGAAAATTAATTATCACTTTATTTTGTTTATAACGCTACTTTTATTTTCTTACAACTTACAGTTTCTTGGTGGGATCAATTCAGAAATGGTGTTCTAGAAATAAAAAAGGTTTGCAATTCAAATTTTAAGTTAATATATGAGTGCAACAGATTGTGAACAGAATTGGAGCACATTTAAATACATCCATTCCAAGAAAAAGGAATGGATTAGAGTACAAGAGATTGAATGACTTAGTTTTCGTTCGTTACAATTTAAAGCTTCAGAAAAGTATATTATTATCATTATTAATTTAATTTCGATATAATTTTTATAATTTTTTAATAATTAAATTACTAGGACTCTGAAATAAATAAGTAGTTTGGTAGATCCAATTTGTATTGATATTATCGATCTTTTGTCGGATCAGGTTTTTAAGGAACTAGGTTTGGTAGATGTGAATGACTTGGAAGATAATCTTGGATGGGAAAGCATTGACATGTCATTTAGTGCGTTGAATTTGAATGATGATGATGATAAGACTCATCTCAATGATGAGAATTTTGTACCAAATAATAACTGAGGTCAGTGTAATTATAACAAATATCCTCCCGTAGACAATTGAATGAAGTTCTGGGTTTTTATTTTCTCTTCTTTTAATTTTACTTATATTTGATGTATAAGTTAAATTCTATATAAGTAATGTAATTGTAAATGTTTTTGTTTTAAGTTTCACTTCTACTTAGTTGTTTCTTCATCAGGAACTCTTGTCATAAATTGTAATAGTTTAAGAGTTAAGGATATTTATTTTTCTCTTTATTGAATATTTTTATATAATTATTATCTATTATATGATAAAATTGTAATATTTTTGTATTGTTCTTAATTTTATATTCGTATGATGAAGATTATCTTTTTCATATTAATTGTGGATATCATTTATATATGAAATATCTGAAAATTATTATTATTTCATATTAATTGTGGTTATTATTTATTATTATGATTTTTAAAGACAGGGTTGATGTAAACTCATAATATATAGAGTACAACTGTACAATATGACAACGAATTATTTTGCAATTTTTTTAAAAATTTAGAACTATTTAAAAATTTTCCAAAAAATGATACCCAGTATTAATCAGTACTAGTATAATACCGTACTAGAATCTAATCCAGTACCAAAGCCGAGATGGTATTCCCAACTTTGCTAAAGACTTGTCTTTAACAGGAAACTGGAAAGACCATAGAGGTGTAAGATGACGATGGCCAATCTTCCTTTACCAGTTTCCACTACCAAAAGCATTTTGCATGGACCGCTTTTTATGTTAAGGACAGAGATATGCAATCTGAAACATGTTTGTATGGTCTTATGTCCAAACCGAACCTAGAACAAAGATATTCACTTCATATATTTGTGTTAAATACTTGATAGTGTGTCCACATCCAGATCCAGAAGTGCAAGTAAACATTTATTTTACAAGAAACCGCAACGAATGTGTGGTAAATGAAGCTCACCTACTCTACTTTACATTCAATGAGGACCCTCTCTCCACTGTCCTCTATCTCACCCCCATAGTTTTCGTCTTCATATATTCCTCACACTTGCATACTCAACTGGAAATAATAACAACAATGGTGGTGGCTTACTCGGGCTGTTCAGACCCAGAAATGGATTTGGCATACCCGGTTTCAAAAAGGGTGGGGTGACATTGCCGTTGGCTAAGTTGTTGGCTATGGTGGTCCTACCCGTGGCTACCCTAGATGTGGTGTTATAAGGCCTACAGTCGCCTTTAAGGAAAAGGGTCCATGCTGCAACAAGAAGTTGACATGTCCAGCCAAGTGTTTCAGTTCATATAGTCGGTCATGGAAGGGTACGGTGCCGGCAGCGTTGGCTGAGGTTGTTCTATGGATTGTAAGAGTGTGGTGCTTACTGTTAGAGGAGCTGTGGGCAGCTAGCATAGCAGGCAGTAACTGGTAATACATAGATATCTGCCACTACATGGTTTGTTGCGAGCATGCCCATTCCTATGATTAATATGCGCGATTTATGTTTAAAAATTGATTTTTCTTTTCAATTTTTGCTTAAATCTAGCAGCAACAAATTACATCTATAAAATAGTAGCAGCTTAGTGCTAGAAACACACAAGGGACAGATACTTCTATCTTGGCTTGGAAGCCACCACTGAATTCAAAGATTACGGAAATGTTAAAACAGAAGTGGCAAGGGCTCGGCATCTGGGATGAATACTTGAGCTTCTGAGCCAGAAAATGAACTTGGTTCAGGCGCAAATTGTTTTTATTCTTTGAACAAGTAAAGAAATGTTATTAAATAACAACAGAAAGAATTACAAGTAGTCCAATAGGAAGATCCCAAATTGTTAATAGTTCATGTACACGCATGCTCATATACGTTCATACAAGGTGAAATATTGATGATACTAGAGCCGAAGTATGCTCTTACCAAACACCGGGCAAGAAAGTTGATACGAAATCTGCAGGCAACTCGTGTGAAAATGATAAGAATCATTACACCCCCCAAACTTGGCTGTAAGCATTTAGCATCCAAATCCAAATATTTCATGTCATAGTTATCACTCATTACCACTACCAATCATTGGCCCTGGCAAAGGGCAACTGCATCTGCATTTGGCATGGGCAACTGCATCTTCAGACATCTCCGAGGCTCCAAACTGAATAAAATTCAGCTTAGTGGGATTTCCACAAGGACCAACTTTTCTCTCTTTCTTCTTTCTTTCTTTCTTTCTTGCTTATTAGGATTTATTTTCAATAAGCAATGCGGATAATACTAAATAATATTATACCAAAAAAGATGGCAAGATCCCATGACAGTACTCCCCAAATTTATAAAAGACATATATAGCACTCAAGCAAGTAATGATAAGAAATGAAACCGTTCTATCAAAGGACTGAAGCAAGTAAAATCTGTGTCGAATTTTACGTGTCTATGGGCATATACAACCTAAATCCAAATATTCATGTCACCGACCAAATAGCATAGAATCATATTGCTGCCCTCAATGTTCCTCTTGCAGACTCCCGTTTCATCTCTGCAGCTTTGCCACTGCCACGGAAATACATGTACACTTGCTGCAGACATGTCATTAGCAAGTGAGGATTCTCCATATGTTGGAGCAAAATAGCTCAATGGAACAATTTAAGTTCAATACAACGTTTAAATACCTGCAATACCCAGATGCTGACCATGACTTCAAGGCAGAAAATCCCAAATCCAATAAAGTAGAAGATCTAAAAAATGAAAACAATCAAATATGGTCCAACATAGAAAATTGTAGCAACTTTGTTGATTCCAACCAATCTTCAGATTGATATCTTTTGAACTGAAATATTTATCGAGGTATAAAGGGAAAAGGCAAAACATGAGCAAAGAGACGAAAACAGAGAAGGATACCCCAAGTCATATTCCTCTACTGCTGAATTTTCAATAAGATATGTTTCATTTACATGGAATCCAGTTGGGCCAAATATACACAAAACATATTTCAAAGCCACAATAGTAGGCTGGAAATATACCACTAGATCAGTCATCTTACCCCAACTAAAGTAGAGTCACCAATAACGTCAATTGCAGACAAAATACCACTGTTCCAAAGTCAAAAATCAGACTAATCAGATACAGGCATTAATTTTCAAAAGCATCAAATAAGAAACTGAAAAACTTCTGAAGACATACGTAAAAGATTTTCCTTTGAAGAATATAGGAGGAGCAACAGCGGCAACGACACAGAAGCAAATATGAACCTGCAGCAAGGGAATATGTAATAAAAATTAGGTTTCTTTCAATTCTAAAATGAACTTGGTGCAGACAAACAAGAAGTACCAGGTAAAAGAGGAAAAACCATCCAAAATTCAATGCACTTTCCCTCCTGATAAAAGTAATGTCAGCATAAGTACATTGTACATATAAAACAACAAATTCACAAACAGAATCCATTGTAGGAAGGAAAGTAAGTACCTAAATGTACGATATAGTGGACGATACCACAAGATATAGGCTCCAGGAACTCCTGATATGAAGTAGATAATAGCAAGATACCATATTACACCTAGAAAGAAAACATGATAAAGTAAGAATAGAAAGAATATGGGATATCAAAATGAAAAACTTATATAGAACTTGAATAAACGGGGAGCAAAGAATAAAATTGCTAGTGACCTTCTCCCTTTATCGATATCCATGCAGATGTAACAGCTATGACGTTCCAGAAAAGACAAAGAACCAACCCTGCACAGAAATCACGGTCCATTAAACAACACAAACTACAAGAATGCAGCAATAGATAAACTCCAAAAGAAAAGAACAAACGAATAAATAAATAAATATCTGTTTCACCAATGCTTAATGTCAGGCTAGATCAGAGAATAACATAATGACATTCAGTTTGAAACAAAATAAGTTAATCCAATTAGCCAGCTCTATTGTAAGCATTAGCAGAATGAAGTTGATCGAAACATGTTGTAAGATCAATTCAATTAAACTTTAACCCCTAGATATGAAGACAACTTTGATTCTAGTGATTGAATTTTCATACTTTCTAAATTAATGCTTATATAATAGTTTTCCAAGACTCATTAAAATAAAATAAACAAATACCAATTCATATTTTCAGCAAACCTTAATTAATAAGATAAAACATGATGTAGAAAGAGATAAAAATAACTTGAAACTATTTTCATAATCATGCCTGATTTCTCCATTTCGGAAACTTCAATCCATAAACAATTGAGAAAAACTAAAGATCAAATCTCAAAGCGTATCAAGAAATTTTCAGTGACACTTCTGTCCATTGATAGTAATATCAGCTTAAAATGTCCATGCACTGATGAAAATACCTAGAAATGTTGAAAACGCAACATATTGAAGTCTTTGCAGATGTATGGGAATTTCGTTTGCAATATCATGGTGGATAATTGGAAAGAAAGGTGGCCAATTTTTCTCCTCAAGGAACATTCCAGCTGTAAAAAGGAACTGAAAATCAAATATCCATTGCAGGATATATAGCACCACCAGACCTTAGTCAATTAATAATTTTAAAACCTAAAAGATATTACCTCGTGCAGCAGCATCCTCTCTCCGTTTTACTTCCTGCATGCAACAAAAGGTTTAGGCTACTAAGACTGACAGAAAAAATTATCCTTGTAAATAAAAGGATAACTACATCATAGTGCTCTATGTTATTGGTAATAACCTTACAATGACTACCAAAAAATGCCACAGAAAAACAACAATGGATGAATATATATAGATTCGATGATTGTTGATAATCCAACCAAAGGTTTGTCACACAACACCAATTCCATGCTTGGGTAAATCCTCGTTTAAAATTTTTGAAATGGACAATTATAAAGTTCATCATCATATAAATTATGAGAACGGAAAGTTAGTACTAAATCAGTTTTTTGCGTCAATACTAACCTCACAATGTCTCTACCTACAAAAGCCACAAACAATAATAAAGGATAAACATACACACAATTGATGATTGTCCAACCAAAGGTTTATCAAATTGCACGAATGATTTCATTCCTCATATGAAACTCATTGGACAATAATAAGTTCATGATCATATAATTTATGAGAATGGAATTGAGCAATACTAAATCACAATGTTTCATTTTAGTTCTACTAACCACACAATGTCTACCTACAAAATGCCAAAAACAATGATAAAGGATAAACAAATACAGCTAATGATTGCTGATAATTGAACCAAACATTTAACAGCCAATATCGTGTCTGCTAATGAGTACATTACTTATTTAACACTCATTGAATGGACCATTATAAGCGTATCATCTTATAGACAATGACAACGGAAAGTTGCAGAGGATTGTCACAACTGTCAATTTCTGAAGGGCTAGACCTCAGTAATTAAGTTTCAGGTACACTTTCCATGCTTTCCATACAGACTTCCAGTAGTAACACGTTAATATATAAGCACTGGAAAAGTTTTATATTAACCAACTCTTAAAAGTCATCACAAGATTACTGAAGAACCAACTCAAATGTTAGGCATAGGAGATCGTGGAAAAGGTTATATGATCATGCAGTATGCAACAATTCAAAACTTCACATTTCAATGGACAAGAACCTGCTCCCTTCTCTTTAGTTCAGCCTCTTTAGCTTGGAGTTCCTTCTCTTTCTTCCTTAAGTCCTAGACAGATAGCAAAATAAGAAGAATTGCTATATGCTATAGAGGAAAGATACTACGTTTGTTTCCACCAAACTGAGAGTTTACTCGTGAATTATTTGAATCAATTGGGATGTCAACTGTTGCACCATGATTATAATTGAAATCAGCCGGTTCTGGAGGAAGTGGAGAAAGCCTAGAGTTTGTAGCAGGAGGAACACTCTGAAGAAAGAAAGCATCATGAGCAAAAACTTGTAAGCTCCTTAAGAAAATTATCAAAGTTCCAAATCATAACAAATGAAAAGCATGAAACATAATGTTATCTTGTAAATGTTAGGCTTACTGATGTGTAAAATGCACCCCCACTATACTTGGACTGCCCCGATGACTTCCCCCTCACAGCTGGGTCCTGAGTATACGGAAATGATTAGAGAATAAGCAATATAGGCTTCCAAAGACGGAAAGCAGGAGACAGAACCTTAGCGTAGAGCAGAAAAAGTTCAAATAGTCAAGCATCTACACCTCCATAATATGTTCAAATGTAAAAAGACAAAGCTATGCTTCTATAAAGCACATAGAACGAATCACAGAACTAAAATCAGCTCTCTAACGCAAAGCTACAAGCTTGGTGTCCCAATAGACTTACGGCACCAAAATCAAGCAACGAACTTCACATCGGAAAAGCTATACTTGGTAAAGAAACCAAACAAATCAACCATCAAAATTGGTCATTAAACCCCATACTCATTTCTCAAAATTAACCAAAACCAGTACACGTGATCATCTCCAAAACCCGTAAAAGCCCAAACTGAAAAAGAAAACAGATAAATTAAACCACATGCAACAAAACTACTCTAATCCAAAATAGTGATATGGAGATAGTTTGAATGGTAAAAGGAGTTATATTTTTCATCGAGTATAATCAGATATATATACAGAGAGTACAAGTGGAGATAAGATTTACAAATAAATATCTTAACGGATATTTAGCAGCAATAAGTGCTTAAAAATAGAAGCAATATCGTAACAGATATTTGGCAGCAATCAAGTGCAAGAGGGAAGGCAGCAAATCTAAGACTCGATTCCTAGATTTGAAGGCCAAACTAATGGTGCTTCCCCCCGTCAGTTTGCGGGGGTGTTAAGGATAAGACTTAGTCAGCTCAAATTTGCTGCCTTCCCTCTTGCACTTGATTGCTGCCAAATATCTATTACGATATTGCTTCTATTTTTAAGCACTTGATTGCTGCTAAATATCCGTTAAGATATTTATTTGTAAATCTTATAAATCTTATCTTTACTTGTACTTTCTGTATATATATATCTGATTATACTCAATAAAAAATATAACTCCTTTTACCATTCAAACTCTCTCTTTGTCATGGTATCAGTTTAGCCGTGTTTGGTTTAAACATCTTTTTTTTTCTTGGGATTTTTCGCATCTCTCCTGCTCTGATACCATGATAAGGAGAGAGTTTGAATGGTAAAAGGAGTTATATTTTTCATTAAGTACAGGGACGAAGCCAGACTCAACTTTAAGGGGGGCCGAAATTTTTAAAGGTAGAGATTTTTTTTAAAGGGGGCACTTATACTTATAATTTTAAAAATTTTAATTATATAAGTAATTTTTAAAAAAAAATATTTGAAAGGGGGGGCCATGGCCCCCCTCTCCTATACATGATTCCGTCTCTAATTGAGTATAATCAAATATATATATATAGAGAGTACAAGTAGAGATAAGATTGACAAGATTTACAAATAAATATCTTAACGGATATTTAGTAGCAATCAAGTGCTTAAAAATAGAAGCAATATCATAACAGATATTTGGCAGCGGCAGCAATCAAGTGCAAGAGGTAAGGCAGCAAATTTGAGGTGACTAAGTCTTATCCTTAACTAACAGAGCAAAAAAGAGACTCACGGAGAAGGGGTTGACTTTGTCTTCATCGAAAGGGTTGGGATCGTGGCGACCAGCCATGGAGACCCAAATAACGAAAGAGAAAATGAAGCAGAAACTACAGGAAACAAAAAGATTCAAAGTATAAATAGAGAAAGATCAACGGGGAAGACTTGTAAGGGAAGACAAGTATTGAATTGAAATGAAGACAAAAAGTGAAGAAATTTGAGAGAGAGAGAGGTTGTTGGCAAGCTGCACAGGGAGACAAAGGCAGGACGACTTGATACCACTTTGCGGTCCCACTTTGCGGTCCCTTTTTATTGTGTCTATATAATAGAATATCTCTTCCGATAAATTCTTTATATATTTCTTCTGCTATGATTTCAAATGTGTCTACGT
>JAOTBA010000002.1:22173472-22185778 GCA_025629845.1 Erythroxylum squamatum | reverse complement strand
TTTGAATAAAACGCGCTAAAGGGGATTGCCTTTAGGGCACATTTAAACAGTACCGACCTTGAATAAGTCGACTTATCACTTACATGATATAGCAAGAAATAGCATATCAACAGTCATGATATTCGTAGATATTCATATCACTATTCACAAATCATCAATAGCCAAAATTCAACACAGATTTATGACATCTTGATTTTAGCATGCATATAAAAACAAATTACATGCTCTGATACCAATGTAAGATTTAAACAAGATAGAACATAATCATAAAGATCATGTTAAACAGGATCTATGCATATGCATACAAAAAACAAAATCAAATACTTGGATTATTGTTGTAGTTCCACTAGTTAAAGAAAACTTTTCTGCAGATTTCCTTATACAAAGTTTTTTGTTAAAGAGATTACTCTTATCTTTTTGTTCTTTGGTTTTTAAATTCTAAACCTTAACTACCTTTGGTAGTTATTTAAAGTATAATGATCATAATACCCCTCATGGGTGTATGTGATTCATTACTACATGTGCCTAGTGTGCAATGGTTTCAATTGAGAAGAATGCAAAGAAGTTAATTAAAGATGAAATTTTAATATTCAGTGTGAATACAATATGTTTATTGCCTACATTTAGAAGAAAATAAAAGCCTACCAGAATTTTTCGATCAATACTTGAGTGTCTAACGAACTAATACTTTTCATTAAACACAATGAAAAAATAGTTTTAAACTTCAACATCTAACCAATTAATATTTTTCAAGTATTAATTTATTGTGATCAACAAATCTATCACAAAAATAATATAACTCCTTTAAAAATATATTCACATGTTTGGTCTATAATCCACATGTTGATTGAGAACCCAAGCCATCTCTTTTGAACCTCATTCTACCTTACAATCATTGTCAATTGTTGAACCTTTAACTATATTATAGATTTACGTAAAAGTTTTTTGTGAGTTTTGGCTAGGATAAAGGGAATCAACATTTTAAGCATCTACATGTCCTAAAGTTATCAAAATTTGGGAAGTTTTTCTATAGATCAATAATCTAATTAGTCTTGAGTAAACAAGAGTTTATGTAGTAGGTATAGAGCTTTTCTCACAATTAGAGAATAAAAAGTTAGATTATAGCAACCTTATTAATAGGAAATTACAAATAGTAGACGAGGAAATTTATAAAAGATGACCAAACTTTTTGTGTAATTTCTAGATCTATAAACAGTGTAGACACCATCCTATCACAAGGAAAAAAGAAACAATATAGAAATAGCCGTAGTTGATCATTTTTAATTAACATCAACTTATTTAACAGTTTTCCTTTGTCCATCAGTAATTGATGATTAATTAAAAGCTTAAGCACTTAGATGCCAATAAAGTACTTATATTGGCCTAAAAAACTACAAAACTAAACATACACCAACTCCAAATACTTATCATGAGATTTTAACCAAAATTCAACAAAATAAGATTAAGAAATGACAATGATACTAAGGAAAATGAATAACTATTAAGTAAAACAACTTAAAACACTAAAGTTTGGAACATAAGAAGTAAATAAGTGTTGGGTTGCCTCCTAACAAGTGCTTATTTTATGTCATAGGTTTGGCTCCTTTTATCCTTACTTAGGATCTATGGAAGGATAAGAAAGTACGTATATAGCTCCTTTCTTATTAAATTTCTTGCTTCTTAGGGTTTTAGTCGATGCCTATTCCCCTTGAAGGCTTTTTTCTTCTCACTCTATGCCTCCACAACTTTATAAAGAAAGAATTTTAACGCTTATAATGGTTCATACATCCTTGGCTTCAATATACTTGTAAAAATTTTCAATTGAAAGTTAAACAAAAGTACCTAATCTCCTTTATGAAACTTTCTATGGAAGATCTTTTTATGAAACTCCTTATAGATCTTGGCATTCTCATTGGCATCTAACCTCAATTTATCAAGCTTATGGAGTTGGAGTAATCATCGTTTACTTGCAGCCTTTCAATCGAAGTTAAAGACTATAATTGTCGAATAAGCTTTAAGCTCTAATTAGATCAAAAGTTGACAAAATTTCCCATAGATCAACTTAAATGGTGTTATTCGTATCAGAGTCGTAAAAGTTATATGATAGTCCTATAAGGCTTCATCAAACTTCATTGCCAGTCTTTCCTTAATCCAATGACTGTCTTTTTAAAGATACCCTTGATTTCCTGATTAGTAACTTCCACTTGGCCACTAGTTTAAGGGTGATATCTGAAGGTAATCTTCTTATAAGTCACTCTATACTTTCTTAAAAGGGCTTCACATTAATGTTTGGTAAAATGTGTGGCCCTATCACTTATTATAGCTCTAGAAGAAACAATCCTAAAAAAAATCACTTTCTTAAAGAGCTTTACTAGCACCTTATCATTATGAGTTAGTGATGCCATAGCTTCTACCCTTTTGTACAAGTAATCCATTGCCATAAGAATATACTTGTTACCATATGATGATAAAAAGGGGCACACGAAATTTATCCCCAAATGTTAAATATCTCAACCTTTAGGATGTTATTGAGATGCATCTTATTCCTTTTCAAAATATTCCTAGTACTTTGGCATTAGTCACATATTGTTACATACCTATGAGCATCCTTAAAGAGGGAAGGCTAATAACAACTCATATGGAGAATCTTGGTGGCTATTTTTGAGGAACTAGCATGACCACCATAATAAAAAACATGGAAGTAAAAGAATATATTCTACATTTTATCATTAGGTACATACGTTTTAAAAATTTTATTGACACATTGCTTAAATAAAATAGGGTCAATATAATAATAGTATTTAACGTTCGAGAAGAACTTCTTCTTCTATTGGTAGCTCAAGTTAGATGGTAAGATTCCATAAGCAAGGAAATTCATGAAATATATGTACTATAGAACTTTAATTTTTAAGAAGGAAAATAATTGATCATCCGAAAAGCAATCATTTATCAGTATCTTATTGAATCTATTCTCATCTTGCTCTTGCCTTAATCTAGAAAGATAGTTAGATACCAAGTTTTTTTTCCCTTTCTTATCCTGAATCTCCAATTTAAACTTTTAAAGGAGAAGGATCCATCTGATCAATACTGACTTGGTTTCTTTCTTGTTTGAGAGATCTTAGATGATGGAATAATATGTGTAAACAAAAATCTTCATCCCTAGCAAATATGACTTGAATTTCTTAGTGACAAACACCATTATCAATAGCTCCTTCTTGGTGGTAGCACAATTAACATAGGCTTCATCCAATTTACAAATTGCATAATAAATGGTATACACCTCCTTATCCTTTCTTTTCTCCAACACTTCTCCTATTGCATAATTGCTTACAGTTCACATAATCTTAATTTTTCCAATTTAGGGGCTGTTAGGAAATTGAGACAAGATTTAATCCTGACCGTAGTGGAATAATTACGAAACTTTTTTGTATTTTGATTTCCCAAACACCAACATCACTTTAGTTCTATAAAATAATTAACGCATAAATTATAATAAATCACAAATCTTAATTTATACCTTATTTTGATCAATTTCACTTAGGATTGCATTCACATTCATAGGATATATGAAGTTAGGTCTAGGGAACTTATACCTAAGAGTATAAGGCAGAAGTTTAAGTTCTAAATATGGAGTCTTCTCTTCACTCTCATTGGATGGGGAATTATCTTTCACCAAGCATTCTTGAAATGGGTTGTTTAATTCATGCTTAACTAACTCCTCTCTCAATAATGGTCTGTCATGTCAGTCATATAAAAAAAATCTAAGAGAAGGATATTTAACGTCATTAAGTAAATTAGACTTAGCCTTCTTATCACCAATACTCAAGGAGAGCTTTTCATTCTTCACATCAATAATGGCTCCAACTGTGGCTAGGAAAGGCCTTTTAGGATGATGGGGATTTAAGTATCCCCCTCTATCTCCAAAACAACAAAATCAATATGAATTAAAAAAAACTTATCAATCATAAAAAGTACATTCTTTGATATATCTATTGAAGATTTGATAGAATGGTCTACCAACTGTAAGATGATTGGGCTAGGCTTTAGATCTCTCATCCTAAGCTTCTTGTAAATAGATAAAGGTAAGAGTTTGACACTTGTCCCTAAATCACATAAAGCTTAAAGCTCATATCACCGATAAGACAAGGTATAGAGAAACTGATAGGATCCTTAAGTTTAGGAGGTAACTTGTTTTGAATTATAATACTACACATCTCCATTAAAGACACATTTATAACTTGAGCTTTCTTTTATTAGATAATATCTCCTTCAAAATTTTAGCATAAAAGGGCATTTCTTTGAAGGCATTAGTAAACAGGATATTAATGTACAACTTTTGAGGAACCTCCAAATTTTTTTTGAATTGCTTACTTAGTTTTGCTTTAGTTATAGAAAGGGTATAGGCAACTTATAAGGTGTAGGGAGAACATATTTGGGTTCCTCTTTCTCTTCTTATTTCTCTTCACTAATATCATGTTACTCACTTGGTTTCCCTTTCTCACTATTATATCTATCCCTAACCTCCCTCTTCTTAATGCTCTCTAATAACTTACAACTTCTCAATATTTAGGATTTTTAGGTCTTTTAGGAAGTTGAGTTAACTGGGCTTCTAACATCTTATTGCGGTAGCTATAAAGGTCATATTAGAACTTAGCTTCCTTATATTCTCCTTAAACTCCTCTTTAGTTAGGAAGTTCTTTAGGATGGACTCTAGGTTAGGTTTCTAAGGAGTGGGGTATTAAAAGATCTAGGTTAAAAAAATAGGTGGTTATTTATTGTTCTAAGCTGAAAGGTTGAACCTATGTTCATAAGAGAGGTGTAAATGATTCCTCTAATCAAAGTTATAACTAATAGAGAAAAGGTTGTTATTTTAGTTGGGATTGTTGATGAAGTTAACATTTTTAAGAGTAGAATCATGTAAACATTGATTCCCATTCAAAAATCTATAGTTAAATTCCCTCGAGATCCACAAATGTAATAAAACGCAATAGTAGTACAAAGAGAGTTAATATGCATATGGTCAAACTTTTGAGACGAAGTGCTTGTACTAGTAGCCAAAAGATTCAAGATATTTAAATCATACCGAAACATTCTTAGGAGTGCCTCTCTAATAAGATATGATTAGATCATATTAATTAGACTTTTCTCTTTTATTTTGGGTGATTTTGGTGCTTAATTGATAAAATTGATATTTATTTTATTTTAAGAGGTGGTAAATAGAGATTGAACCAAATTTGTTTTGAAATATCTAATCAAAGCATCATTTGTTAAAGTCACCAACTTTAGGAAGATGGAGCAAAAGACTCCAGATTGTTGAATCTAATAAGACGAGATCACATCTTAAGTCAAACTCACTTTAGAAAGTTTAGTTTAATTAGGAAGCTTTATTTTCATCCCTATTTTATAAGGATTTTGACTTGTTCTAATCATTATCTCATAAATATTTATAAAATATGGTTTTTGAGAGGGAAGAATACGTTTATTCTTAATTTTTTATCTTCTTTCTTCTATTTTGACATAGACTTATAGCCATGAGTGGCAAAATCTGAATGGTCTGATTCAAGGGGAATTAAAAATGAATTTGTAACTTTAAGAGGTTTTGTTCTAAACCTAAACTTTATTTTAATTCAAATATTTCTTATTTCTTGTTCTTTTATTTATTGAGTAATTAATATTAATTGATCTAAAAATTAATTTAGTATTTATTATTCTATTGCTATTCATGAGCTTACTACTTTGTAATTATTATAAATGATTAGTAAAAATAATAAGTAGGTTATTTATATATTTTCATATTTAACTTATAAGAAATAAGAAAACTAAATTGAAAAGTTATAGTTATCTCAATTATTTAACTTAGAGCTTATTCTCTTTCATTAAGGTTATTACCAACATTTATTTGATATGAAATGATATTATACCCAATCAATTAATGATAGGTTTTGATCTGAATGCCATGTTCGATTCAACTAATTTAGGAATCTTGGGATTTTTAAAAAAAATAAAATTGAGACTTATTACGGCTATCATGATAGGTTTCATAATAAATGCTTGAGTGATGAAAATTTAATCTTTTTAAACTAATTATCATAATTATAATTAGATGAGATTCTTATCTCGATTAGAGTTAGGTAAAATTGAATTTCTCACTTTTATAGTAAGTTGATTCATTTTGTTTCTTGTTAATTTTAGTTTATTAGTTTATTAATCATAACCTCATTTTGCTTTATCAATTTAAATGAAGAAACTAATATTTAGTTATCTTATAATTCGACTTAGTTTTGTGACTACTACAATAGTTTAAGGAATTGAAGATTAATTTTGAGGGTTTTGATAAACCGTTCACTCTCTCACTTGACCATTGATAATGGTTTCGTGCCATTTACTATATGCAACTGTATACTTAATCTATAGTCTTATTCATTAGAGCTCCACCAATAGTTGCATCTACAAAAGTCTTAATATTTTAGGTCATACCGTTGTAAAAGTTTTGGATTATCAACCACTTATCCAATCTATGACGTGGACACAACCTTCAAAAGCTCCATATACCTCTCCCAAGCCTCATATAAAGACTCGCCTTCCCTGTAGGCAAAAGTGGTGATCTAGTTCCTTATCTATGTAGTATTGCCTGAGGGGGGGGGGGTACCTAGACAAGAAAGTATAAAAGAGTTGATCCTATTTGGTGATTGATCGTACTGATAAGGTCTGTAACTATAATCAAGAAAGCATAAGAGAGTTAATCCCATGTGATGATTGATCATACTGATACATTTAATAACCATGCTAGAACATTATCCTTCAAAGAGAAAGAAAATAGTCTGAGCTTAATGGCATTGGGGTAGACACCATTGAACTTCAATGTATCACAGTACTCAAAAAATATAGACAGGTGGTACTAGGGTCTTCGAATTGTGATCCTTTAAAATGATCTACTACACCATAGACAAAAGAAAGGGCTTTTGCTCAGAGTTAATAGCTTCGACATTGTAGGCCTTGAGATGCCTGAGCTGAAGCCTTAGGAATTTGGTGTACAGAATTTTTTTAGTAACCTCATGTTCTTTATGGCCATCTTTGCTCAAATTTTGTTATCTTCTAAACTCTTCTTTTTACGTGTAAGGTCCTTTCGACCTCAGGGTCTAACTCAATAAGATTCCCAAGGTCACTAGATTAGCACATACAAGAAGTGGCCTGCAAAGGAGAAAGAATAAATAAAATTCAACAAGTAATAAAGAAATTGAAATAAAAACAAAATAAAAATCCTAGTCTAATCAATTTGCAAATTTTTCACTATTAACGCTTATTACCCCAAAAAATGAAGTCAAAAACTTGATATGTGAACTATGCATATTTTATCCATACGTGTACAGTGTATTTGTAGATATAATAGGTAAGCATGAGTTAATATTATAATTACTATTGGCTAATTAACAACTATCTAAAAACTTAATAAGCTATAACAATGGTTACGATAGATTGAATAAGAAAAAATTAAATAAATCTAAATGCAAAAATAAAGCAATGATCTAGAATAAAACAATCTATGGTGAGCTTTTCCTAGGACTTTATTATATTCAATTTCACTATGACTTATTGAATGATTCTAGTTTCTTGACTAGTAAGAATTCTTAGCTTAAATTATATTTTGCCTCGAGACATACAACCTCTATTCTTTAGATTAACTAACTACAATCCCTTTCAAATCAAGACAACTTAATAATGCATTAATTTGTTTTATGAACTCTCTTGATAGGTTTTACCCTGAACTAGGAAGATCTTGCAACTTTCGTTCGAATAGTTATCCATAGTGTAATCTAACCACACATCTTATCTCTCAAATCTTGATGCTTAAATCTAATAATTGAATGTTCTGCTTTCACTCTTTCAATTTAATTAGTTATAAAAATATGGATAAATCATAAGAATACAAAATATTTATCAAATCAAAGAAAGGATGCATCGTACCTAAATATATATCTCAATTAATTTATAATTAAACAAAGAGTAACAAAAATAAAGATAAAAAGATCATTGTTCTTCAATCTTGAATCTTTAACGAATATTTGTTAAAATCTTGTCTAACTTCTAAGAGTGATGTAATATCAACAAAAAATGTAGACTAGCTTATAGTTGACTTTCCATTGCTTTTCCACTATTTCTTAGCCAAAAGGCTCTCTTTTTCTGCCATCTTTTCCTTAAATTTGAAACCCTAGCTTTTTAATGAGCTATATGATCCTAACATGGGAATATGTAATACGTTGTGTTGTGCTTATAATTATCTAAAAATCTTTAACACTAATATGAGACCTAGATGGAGACACGTAAGGTTATATGTTTCATACTCTAGGGGGTAACATGGGAGTATATCGGGTTATGAGGACGAAATTGAAGTAACCTCTTTGCAACATGATCCTAGCATGATAGCATATAGGTTCCATGTTTAAAAGCCCTTCTCCAAATCTTCCAAACTTGCTCCAAGTTAGTCCAATTATTCTCAAATTTTGCTCTTTCTCCTTAAATAGGCGCGAAAAAGACTTGAAATAAAATAATTTTAATTTTAAGTACCAAATCCTCCAAATTTATCCAAAATATAAGCAATATTTATAGAAATAATGCTAAAAGTAATGTATGACTAACATACATCATACTAATTCTAACCATATTTCTATTATCTAATCTATCAAAACAAATAATTGAATCAAAAGAAAATATTAACAAAAAATAAACAAAATTGAAGCAAACTAATAGATAAATAAGATCTACATATTGAATTCTTCTAGAACTTTTATATGCTTGAATATATCTTGATTAAATGATTAACCTTAGTTTCTTGGACTTATAGAAATTTCAAAGTTATAACCATATTCTTTCTTAAGAGATAAAATCCATATCCTTAAGTTAATTCATTGAAATCTCTTTCTAGTTAAAATTTCTAAAAATGAATTAACTTGTTCGTTGAATTTTCTTGATAGATTTGACTCTAATTCAGAAGATTTATGAAGTCCTATCTCTAGGATCCTATGCAATTATGATTATTCATACATATGATTTCTCATTATCTATTTATGAATTCCAAAATTGGATAAAAATGCTACCATTTTTTCAAGCCAATCAATATCATTAATCATGAATAATTTGTAATAAAACTTGGATCTTTCATTAAATCAAAATATCAACAAAAAATAATAATTTTAAGGTTTATTTTCAATTATATCCATCCTGATTTAATTATGCTAAGATAAAAGAAACCAACAATAATCAATAAAGAAAACAAGACAAAAAAATAATCCTTATTTGTCTTAAAATTTTGAAGGTTTTGGTTGAATCTTAATGGAATCCCTTTCATGCTCCCTAAAGTTGCTTTGTTCTTGAGTCAATATGCTTTAATTTGGCTCTTTTGACTACTCTTCTATCTCTTTTATTTTAATTCCAAAAGCTCTATTTTATGTAAACAAAATTAAAAATTCAAAACATTTCACCTAACATGAGTATAACACATATCCTTATTGTTCCGATGTTTCTCACATCTACAACAAATCCTAATTTATGTAAAAATTACTGCCAACATGAGTACCCCATATGGATCTTTGTTTAGGCCATGTTGGCTTAGTAAATTCCTCAATAGTGCATCTAATATGAAGGCTATACACATGGGTTCGTGTTTCTGTTGTGGTCTTCATATGGCAACTCGTTGAAGAAATATAATGGAATAGTAGCCTATGTGAGACATAAAACAAGACTATATTTGACTCATGTTCTAAACATTGGTCCATATTTAACTAGTGTTCATCAAAATTCATGCTAAAACTCCTCGAACTTGACTTCAACTTGCCCAAATTTATTCCTTTTCTCATTAGGGAGATAAAACAAGGTCTGTGAAAAAATTTAAGCCATATTGAGTACCAAATATAATAAAAACCATCTAAACATTATTAAAATGCTCTCAAACTCACGCAAACAATATAAATAATTAGCACTTATCACATATCATCATAAGGCGATCATGCTACTGTTGGGACAATGGTTTAGTGAGAAAATTCTATAAGATTCTCTCTAATGAACACTTAATTAAATATGACAACTTTGATCTCAATTATCATCGTAATTAAGAGAAACTACCTAAATATATACTTAGATCTTGATGAGACTTTAACTCATTTCGTATGCCTAGTGACTCTAATGTTCTATGTTACTTTAACAATGCAAAGAATTGTGTCAAGCTCATTAAAGAAAATTTTGATCCAAATAATCATTTACACTAAATAAAAATTGTATTATAGCTTGAATTAGCAATTGATGCTACATTGGAACTTTCTCAACTTAAAGTAATATTGTTCTAAATAAAATATACCTTAACTAGAACTAACTTCTATCAAACAAAGGTTAATATTCACATGTTCTTAAAATTAAACATTAAACCATACATATAATAATGGATATCTTTAGTGCTTTATAAATATCAGATATCTTAAATGCTAAACAATTTTAGCATGTATCTATATAATTGGATTAGAGTATGTAAGCAACTTTTGTATCTATCTCAATAGATCTATATTTCCAAAACTTAAGTTGCTAAAAGTTGCTTTTGGACTTTCATATCTTTAACAACTAAAAATATGAGTTGTATTTCCCCTGTATTCAAGTTAAAGTAGCATTAAGTTTGCTCAACATGGCTAATAATAAACAGATGCTTAGTTTATTCTTATAACAATGGAAGGTACTAATCATGTTTTAAATATGTACTTAATATTTTAGTCAAAGATTTAATTTTTAAATGATCTTATTAAACCCAAATTAAATATATAATGCCATACATATAAAGTTATAAACATGCAATTCAATATGCATATAAAATATACCAATCATATATAAGACACACAATTGAACATGCAAAAATAATCAATATAACACAAAGTCTTTTTTTATTCTAATTATTGAAATAATCTTTATAATCTAATATAATATTTCTAACTCTTTAGGTAATTAAATTAAATTAAAAATTTGATTTCTAAATAAATTAAATTCTTATTCCAAATAAAAATTCAATTTTATTTAAAAGCAATTTTCAATTTTAGTTGAAAATCATTTTCAGTTATTTTGACTATAGTAATAATTTAATTGAAAATTAGATTTTAATAAATTATTTTTCTTACTTATTATAATTTGGAATTTTTTTTAACTTAACAGGATATTCTAATCCAATTAGAAAACTATTTTTAATCTAATTAGAAATAAATTTTTCTTTATTAAAAAATAATTTTATGGTATTAAAGGGAACTAATTTATAAATTAAATTTAAAAATTAAAGTCCTTTACTTTATTTATTCAGAGATTATTTTTCAATTACTTATAAAATAATTATTTAATAAATTACAAAATTATTTCTAAAATTTTAAAGATGACTCATTTTATTAATTAAGAAATGAATATATTTTTAAATTTATTCAAGAAAATGTAAATTTTTAATAAATCAGAAAACTTATTATCCAAATTAATAAAGAAATAATTTCTAAATAAAATAGAATAATAAACCTCCCAAAAATAATAACTTTAACTCATTTCAATTAAATTTAAATAAATAATTTTAATTAAGAAATACCTTTCTTAATTACTTAAGAAAATAATTTTTAGTTTTAAAGAATCTAATCAATTACTAATTCTAATGTAATTGAATACAACTATTTTGAATTCTAGAACAATTCTCTAAAATATTAATTAAGAATCAATTTAATAATTAATCTTAATCTGATTAAGAAAATAATTATTTAATTTTAAAATAAGGTTTTATTATAATTAATATAATCTCATTATACTAATTACATCTTACTTCATCTAACTATAAATAATAACCTTTTAAAATTTTTCTTGATTTGTGATAACCAATTTAATTTAACAATTCAATTCTTGAAAAACATTCCTAACAAAATTCAACCTTTTTTAAAACAACTTTCTAAATTTATTAGGAATTTGACTAATTTAGCCTTAACCCAAGATAAAAATAAAGGCTTGAAAAATTAGAAGGGGAACTATCTAGAGGTGTTTCCCTCTCCTCCGTCAATGCACTATGCACTAGAAGTTGACTGGTATGTGTAGACGTGCTTCCCTTCGGGCGCGTGTGACTATCATTTTTTCCAAATTATGAATTTCATGCTTACTCTATTGTTACCGTATGGTTTCTCTAGTTGTTACTGTTTACCCTATGCACTAGAAGTTGACTGGTATGTGCATAAGTACTTCGCTTTTGACTATCCTTTTTTCCAATTTATGAACTTAACGCTTACTTTATTGTTACCGTATGGTTTCTCT
>JAOTBA010000002.1:22157498-22173372 GCA_025629845.1 Erythroxylum squamatum | reverse complement strand
TTCTTCATAAGAAAGAAATATAATGTGTGCTAGTTTTACCGTTTCAACAATATCCAGTCTTGATGAAACTACAACTAAGAACATTTAGGAATAACACTTAAGTGCAAATTGAATATCATAATTATGATCTCATCATAATTTTAATTACACAGTAATTATTCCAAAGATCTTTAGTATTAAAAGATAAAATATTAATTAAATTAATACATAAAGATAAATAAAGCTTTTTCATTAATTCAAAATAATGTCATACATTAATCTGCATCCAATTGATTGGCTGCAAGGGCATAAACTAACATCTTCACCTTACTAATGGCAAGCCACTGGTACTCTGGTGCTGGTTACCGTCTTTCCTTGAGCAAAGTTTTCTATATTAAACACTAGAGTGAAAAAAAGTCAATTAAGAACAGTCACATGTGTTTCGAGAAACACAAAAGGATAGGGGAAACATATGCAACTATTGTATTGCCCCTCAAATTTAATCAAATCAATAACAATAAGGGACAATGAGGTTAGTAATACCACTATTAAAAAATCAACCATAATTGAATTATAGATGCAAAGAAAAAAAAATTAAATTTTCAATGGTTCTCTTTAATTAAATAAGTTGAAAAATAAAAATACCCAATTCGTAATCTTGAAAAACTTTTCTTCTAAAGGTATCAATCCTTAGCTATTCAAATGTTTATTCTCTAATAATATCTACATAATAAAAAAAAAGAACTCGTTAAAGAGAAAAATGATAAGTTTTTGGTTTATTTTTTCTTTTATTAAAAAATTAGAGTTTCTTTTAATTAAAATTAAAATTTTAATTATAATCGATGTCTGACTCAATTATAATTTATTCTTAATAAAATAAAAAATCTCATATTTGATCTCTGAAGTTTGTAAAACTTTAAAATTAAGTCCAAACTTAATTTAAATAAAATTTTCTATCTTTGAATGCTTTTTATATATAACTCATTAGTTCCTAATATGTTGACAATGATTATAAGTATAATTCTAATTTGTAATTACGACTAGATAAATTAGAGTTCCTTTTCATTTATTTTTAGTTTTCTAATCAAATAATTGATCATGTCATGACTACCTAAATATTAAGAAAGTCAAAATGATTTGATTTAACATGTCTATGCATGATTATAACTTATAATTTTTTAGTTTCATCATCCAATATTTTAATTAGACATAGAGTATAGAATTAGTTTCTACTATATTTAAATCAAATTGTGTTCATTCTTATCTATTAATAATTGATTTATAATTGGTATTTAAAAAAAATCCTTTTTAAGTCTTAATTCACTCTAGCCAAAGAATTTTTAAATCATTACTAATCAAGAACAATAAAATATTCTCCTAATTAATTTAGGGTGACGAACTTTTTATTAACTTATTCAACTATTTCCATATAATTCATACTATATCTAAGTATTGTCAATTAAATTACTCTAATTAGAATTAGCCGTAATCTCAAAACATAATAATTCTTGTATGAGATATCTCAGTGTGAGGATCAATTACACAATCAACATAATGAGAAAATTCATAGACACACAAATAATGATCCATTCAAGATCCCCATAATTGGAACAATTCAATAAACTTATTCTCTAATAAGTACACACTCGTTTATTAAGTATTTCCACACTTTAGTATATCTGACCATCTACATTTTTATAAAGAAAAAATACAACATGTGCTATAGTGTTTCCATCCTATTAAGGTTAATTCTTAATAAAACAATAATTAAAAACAATTTAGGGTCAATATGTAAATGTAATATAAATCTCATTATAATTTTATTTGTAAAGTATATTTATCTCATGAACTTCATTTTATATATCAGTTAATTAAACAAATACGTATACGATTTGAACTAATTAAGTCACAAAATCTTCAATCAATTGATTAGTTATAAGACATAAACTAACAAGAACCAATAAATTTTTCAATTGTTAATCCAATTGGCTTACAGAATCAGAAGGGGCCTTAATGTGCTGTATAAATCTGCCATCTAAAATGCTGTCCAAGCATATTGAGCAACAAAAGAGAGTTGAGAGAACAAAACTGTGGGTGAGTCCAATTGCTCTTACAATGGGAACATACAACAACAATTGGGTCCTAATCATGAGAGTACCTTCTTGGACATTGCATGGGGTGCCACCACGGATTCCATCCAAGTTGTTAAATCAAAAAGCTTGGGCGTAAACCTGATTTTTGAGAATGTTAAGGATGAACAGAACCATACACAACAACCATGTTATCTCTCACTTTCTTCCCTTTGTTAAAATTTCAGCCCGCCGAGTAGTGGTTATTTGTGCAGTTTTTCTTGGTGGACCAAAACCTTTCGTTGTCACGGCTAATGATTCTGATGAATGAGGGGAACGTGCATTAGTTGGCCTTTCAGCCTTTCACTCACATTGGAAGATTTTTGGAACTACATGCCAGCTTTTGCCAACTTTCCAATCAATTTGCGACTGGCAGGGAGAGCACTATTGTGTGTAACATAAGGATTAGGAATGGAGGACGAAGTTGAGAGTAGAGATATGGTGGTCTCGCAAACATTTGGTTGCAATGGCTCTGAGAAGCAGCGCAGATTTGTATTACACGAGTTGTCTTGGAGTAAAGTACCAGGCCATTGTTAGCAAGCAGCAAAAGATCTCTAAAGAGTTGTTTAGAGTCAGTAATTCCTCACTTCTGGTATCTAAATCCATGCGCTGCAGAATCATTTTCTTATATCTTCTTCCCTTCTGTTAGACAACAAAACAAAGGTGAGTTGATTCCGAGCATTTGGGTAGGAAAGCATCTGCCTTTGGATGCTCTGAAGTATGGACTATGAACAGTGTAAGCTTACAGAAATCAGTAAAATCGATGTGGTAACTGTAAAATTGACGAGTCCTTTCATGTTAAATAAATAACAACTGTAAAATTGATGCGGTGGCATGACCGAGAACGGCACTGCTCCCACCATCATTATTTAAGAATCAGAGGTTCTGTGCTTTTGAGAAGCCAAGTGAAGAAACGAGAAAAACATGGATTTTGAGAGGCTTTCTCTCGCTCTCTCTTTCTCTAGGTTGATTTCGTTAAATCTTTTCTCTCTTGCCTCCCCGAGATCACGTTCTTGTCCTCCCTAGCTTTGCCTATGATTGACAGACAATTTACGTAGATTTACTTGGTAAGAAAGTGACATGCACGCCTTACTAAAATGCTGTCTTCTGTTAGGTATTCAATTCCCACCTGCTTTCATCTTTAAGACTACCAGTATCACTACCGCTCATGAAAGAAATCCAATCCAAAAAACAGGAAAATGCATTTTCATTGAATATATCATAATTCGTGTACATATCAATTTCATTTGAACAAAGAATAGGGATGATACTGATGAGAATGGAGACGGTCAGGGCAAAATGACATCTCACTAGCATTCAGGTACCAATTGCTTTCATCAAAAGCTTTAAGACTCGTGTTATTTGCAAAGCCAGATTCAAATCTTGTGACAGACCAAGCATTGTGTTACAGAAACTTCTGCCACGGAATATCAGCTGAACCACCTCCCTTGCACTTGCACCTTATGTACGTGTGAGAGCACCCATTAAGATTCTTGAAGCACTAGAATCAACTCATTAGCACACTTAGCCAACAAACCACCTCTCCTGCAGGAAAATGAGCGCAACTATATTACTAAATTATGAACTCAAATGGTTCAGGCTTTTAGAAGCCGGTACTGAAATCCAAGTTCTCCTCTGTTTGGATGTCAAGAAAGTGGAGAGGAAAAATTGAAAAAGTAGTGGAAAGAAGTTAAGAAGACTCAAGAGAATCTCAATAAATGAAGATACCTTTTAAAAGTTAATTTATATTTATATACAAGACTAAGTAACACGTGTAAAATAAATCAAAGCTAACTAACAGCTGTATATGTGCCCTTTTTGGTTAAAGCTAATAATCTTTTATATTGAGCTTTGACTTTCTTCTTTCTGCTGACCTTATTTCTAGTAGTATTAACAATAGGCTTAATGGGCAGGAAAAAGAAGAAAGACAGGACGCTTGCCTGATAAGGGATGGCAGAATCTCCTGAATCTTTTGCAGCTGCATAAAGCACTGTTTGCAGCATTCTAATCTGCATAACCAAATTGCACTCAGCTCTAAGTTCTCGGTGCAAAATAACTACAATTAATCGATGCATCTATCAAAGCCACCTTTTTTCTGCATGAAGATCAACCCCAACAGCTGGAGGTGCTGTAACAGCTGACCGTATTACCGGGCCAAACACTGCGACAAGCTTCAATAGCATCTCCAGCGAGACCTTTGCATTTCTACAAGGTTACAATAAAAGTTGCATAATTGTGAGAACTTCAGCTTCTGTCATTTGAAATGCAGGTTGATACATTGACTTTTTTTTTTCTCTAGATATAGCATAAGGTCAGATTGAGAATTAAACGACATGTTTATGAGTTGTTCTTTCAACAACCAAACCCTTCTTGTTTTGTCCTTGTGATTTTGTTAGAGAAAAGCATAAAGGTTTTCTAAGTGCTACCAAGTCAAGCAGCCAACCCCAAGACATTTAGAAGTAAACTACACATTTCCGTAAGGCCCATAGAATATTAATTAGAACTGCTGGTTATAGAGTCATGCGGCTGAAATTAGGTTAGATTGGCAATAATTCCAAGTTAGCAATACTAAAGTTCAAATTCAACAACAATTACCTCTCCAACTTGCTTTCTAGTAAGCCTACAAGCACAGGAAGCAAGCAAGAAAATAAATACAAGCTGACTATCTCCATTTTCTCCATGAGAACACTGATAACATCTGCTTGCACCTGAAAATGGTTGGATTACCATCAGAAAAATCAGATACACAAGATACCCAGAACATGCTTTTGGTAGTTCTCAAGAAAACCTAAAACAGAAGATAAGATCTTATAAATACCCACAGAATGATCTGGCAATTTCCTCATGGCATTAATAGCACCTTCCATGCCATTTCGTTCCCAAAAATGTCTGACAACCTGCAGAATTACAAAAGAGCTAGTTAGACTAACCAAATAGAAGACATGAGAAGAATCTACAACAAAACCTATAGAAAAGAAACAGTGATGTACTGAAACATGCACAAACTTGTCCCCAACTGGTCGCAGATATAGAAGTCTCTGATAGTAACATCATTCATTGTACAGCAACCTTTTACGAAGTCAAGACTCAACTGCTCACTTTAAATTGAAAAAGACGACACTAAGGATAGAGATGATATGTCATGCCATCATCTAGAGGCATTGTGGTGCATAATTAGCTGTAATTTTACCTGTAATTTTGTCAACCGGGATTTCAGGGCACTCAAGAATATGTCATGAGTTTGCATCAGATCTTCACTAATATTCCTACCACTGGCAGAGGTTGGCTCGTGCCCAGAAATCTGAGGATCTTCTTTCTGTCATCCGAAAAAGGAAGCTCACTTTTCTAGATATTAACTATAAACTAACAACTCAGCAACAATAACAAATAACAGGAAAAGGTATTCTCAGACCAAGCTATATTCGCACCACTTAAAAAGAGTAAGTAGTAGGTTCAGAGACCATAAATGCAACCAATAAAATAGTCACTAAAAAGATAAAAAACAACGTAAGGAAACCCAGTGGAGTTCAGCTAGAATGAGTGTTACACTATTACTCAAAAGGGTTACACTTCGACTTCACATTTCACGGTTCTTATATTCTATTAAGTACAAAACAAACTGTATTCAACAGATGTTCAAATGAATTATAAACTTCTCCATCAAGACCATAAAAATTTTCACCGAGTAACTATCATACCAGGATGGGGTGCCGACTACCCGTTTCACAGGTAACATGTGGAGTCACAGTAGCTGGGGCAGTTGACGTTATATCTCTTTCCGGTAAGATGTGAGGGGTCATGCTAGATGTGGAGGAATGTTTCCAGTTAGTTTCATGCACAAAACCAGATGTGGGAACAACAGGCATCACGTCTGTCTTTGGTATAATATGTGAAGTCTTATTGGATACTGAGCTGGCATTACTATTAAATGGTACGGTAGACGGGGCCGTGTTACATGTTCTATCATTTTCTGGTATAACTTGAGGTGCCTTCTCAGATGTCATGCTGGCTTTTCCATCAGTTTGGAAACTGCTTTGAGGGTTCACATCAGTGGCAACTATAGGTGTCCTGCTTGTGTCAACTACAGCTTGAGGAGACCATTGTGTCACTTGATGCTCATTGGTAAGTTTCTCCCGTCTTTCAAACTTCTCAACCAGAGTTCGAATCCTGCCTGCCACAACTGCAACTGCAAGAATGAAGATTTTTAAATTGACAATTTTTACAGGCAGCTAAATATTCCAAAATCATGCCCAGCAACCCAACATACCTCCACTGACAGTTTTTACAGAGCCAATCCCTTTACTGTCATCCACAGATTTATCACCTGAAAAACAAAAAAACTTTTCATTACTAGATACCACTGAAGTAGACATATGGGAAATGAAAAGTAATCACAAATGAAAAAAATTCAAACATGTATGCTAGGTGGTTGTAGCTTAAGCAAAAGATGGAACAAAAATGAGATTTTGGTGGGACAAAGAACAAATTAAGGGAGGCATCAACTGTAGATATTAGAAGAAATTCATGCCACCACATCTGGTAAGTCGCAATTAACAGACTGCATAGAATAAGCATTGTTTGTGTTATTGTATGAAGAACGAAAACAAGAGATGGTACACATGAAAGAAATAGATGTGAATGTTAATACAGTGACATAAGTGATAAAAACAAAGATTGTATAACAAATTCAAGAACTTGGATCACTCAGCAAGTTTGATTTTCAAAAAGTATACTTGCAAGATAGCTTTGGCTAGTGTTTTTGTTAATTTAATCAAATATAATGGAATATAGAATCGATTTGGATATCTGAAACAAAATTACTCTGGAAGAACTGTCAATATCATGATCAAGGGCTAAAATGCAGGGAAAGCATGTGAGAAAGGAGATGATGTGAAAGAAAGGATTGATAGGATGATGTTGTCAGGTGCTGAACTTGAATAGTTAAACATTAAAATGCCATAAAAAACTCACAGTTTTCTTGCTTAGGCATAACATCTGGTGAAAAGCTTTTTTCAATCTTTTCAGCTACATTCTTGATATTGGAACTCATTTCCTCACTGTATTTTTGAGCTCCACCTTTTGGTATAATAGGGTTTTGCAAGTGTTCATCAATAGTACAGTCCTTCATGTGTGCCATATTGCTAAACATTCCAGACTCTGACAGTTTCTCAACATCGTTTTTGCTATTTGATGGCCTCCGAACATGTGCTGGTCTGAGCAACACGCCTGGTTTTGTCCTTGAAAATGTGATACTTTCCCTTCCAGAGTTTGGAAGGTCCTCCTCAAGAGGAGTTTCCCGAGGGACAACAGCTGGTGCAGTAAATGACTTGTTAAGTGCCTGCCTGCTTGCCTTAGCATTCAATCCCACCACAGGGCCCTGCCTCTGTGTTGGCGGAGTAGACCTTTCCTTCAGATCCAATGTGGGAACCACTTGTGAAGAACTCAAAGGTGCAACTCTCTGTGAGGTGACAGGGTTTCCGCCAATAGCTTTACATAGAAAACAGATTTGTTTGTTAGAGAGATCTAGATAAAAGAACTGAGTGCAGACCTGCATCATACAAATCCCTACAGGCTATAATTTATTTCCAATTGGAGTGTACTTATCTAAACAAACAGTATCAATAAAATATGGTGATGTTTCACACATTTCAGAATCCAGTAAATCTAAAAGTAAAAATCAAAATTGAAACAGTACTAGGTATTCAGAATCCATCTAAAGATGAGAACTCATGTAAATTTAACACAAGCACTCTACTTTTCTAAGTTTAACATTTTCAAAACTTAGTCAGATTACAAAAGGTTATGAAGCGATCAAGTTTCTGAATGAGGAAAAGTCAATGATAAATCCAATCATAATGAGGTTTTAAGAATGAATTGGTGATATGAAGCAACAGGTTTCTTAATGGAGAAGTCGTAAAAAAACACACTGCCAACTTACAGTCCACACATATGTTCTTGATCTCATGTATCTTGCATTCAGGAGACCTAGAATGTAAAGCTTCAGTGGTTTGGGCAAAATTGTCTATTTTGTCTGGAGATTGAATTCCGGACGAGCTAAAATTCTGCTCTCTGCAGTCAATTTCTTCAGATATGAAACCAGCTCCATATGGTTGAATATGCTGAAATGCAACTTCCAATTTCAAGGGGGGTAATTGAAGCAAACATAAAATTCTGATCATTAATTGTTTGGCTCAAAATTTAGAGACCAAAAGGAAAAGAAAAAAGGGACCTTTATATTGGCCACCCAAACCCCTACAGAGTTTCGATAGTATGAGCAACCCAAAAGTTTTCCTTCATGAATGCAAAGATCACAAAGTGTTGACCACCCCATAACAGCAGCATCATGGCAAATTACAGGCTCCCAAGAATAAACCTGCATTTTGAGCAAAATTTATCACACTTATATACTTTGTAAAATACATTTGTAAATTTTTTCAGAGAAGAATCAAAACCTTCAGGCTATCGTCTAACCCACAAAACAGTGTCCTCCCATCAGGATGAAAGGTAATTGAGCGTACACCCGCAGCCTGAACAGATAAAAAATGTTGTTTCAGAAAAATGGATCGCAAAAGTTTAACAGTGACAAATAGACAAGAAAAGGCAAGGTTAAATTAGAAATTAAGCACTTTGGTATAAAAATTTCAAGTTTCTGCTAGACAAAGCAAAAACTTAGATACCTCTGCTCTGGTAGATCCAATCAATTCAAAGGTTTCCAAATCCCAAAATTTCACAGTTTTGTCTGCGGAACCTGGAAAGTAATCACCTCATTAGAAGTTAGAAAACAATTGAATGGTAACAGAAACAAACCAAACAAGGAAGAGAGAGAGCGACAAAGAGACATAAAAGTACAATGGGAAGCAGAATGCTTGACAGTGCCAAAGGGGTGAGGATGAAAAATTGAAGTTAAAATCCTTAGGATACCAAGGAAAATTATGAGGATCATTCTCATTTCTTGTTTTCATTCCTATTTGCCAATACCCTTTTTTTGAAGTGATTGATGTTAAATATTTGTAACAAAATAAATATTTGCCCATACCAAGTCGTACGTAAATATGAAACTGAGAAGAAGAAAAAAATCCTTGATTCCTTAGTTTTCCCTTCAATAAAGCCAACTAGTGAACTAAAAGTAAATGTTGCATAGCAAGAAAAAAATCCTTGATTCCTTAGTTTTCCCTTCAATAAAGCCAACTAGTGAACTAAAAGTAAATGTTGCATAGCTTTTAATTCCCATTAGTGAATATTATCATGGAATACCCAATAATAAAAGAAAACTTGTATCAAAATTTTAATGACTCATAAGTGCAAAGACATGGATGTCCAACTCACCAGTGGCCAGGAGAAACTCCAAGGGGTGGAAATCTATGGATCTAATATGCCCTTCATGGAATTTAAAATCATGTAAAAGCTTTCCAGCTGTAAGATCCCACACCTATATGACAAATTTGGATAAAAATCATTGGAGTAAGAATAAGGAAAGCTTGGTAAAAAGGTCATTGCCTACCTTTACAACATTATCGTATCCACCTGAGACCACCCAGCGTCCATCAGGAGTGAATTTAATGGTGCTAATTCCCTGTGTGTGCCCCTTGTATGTGTGAATGCATCCCTTCTTCCTAATATCCCAAATTCTCAAATTTGTGTCTGTTGAGCCTGATGCGAAAAATTCGCCAAATGGATGGAATTCAACAGCAGTAGAATTCGCTCTGTGTCCAGTAAGAGTGCGAACCACTAAACTTCAAAGACAATAACAAGTATATCAAAAATCTTTCAAGAAACTGTTCTGGCAATTACATAGGGCATTGTACCATAATCAACCAAGAATATTGAAGAGATTTAGAAAGGTGGAACACATATGAAGATTGTGTAATTTGGACACTAACTAGGTGGCATGATTCAAAGCTATCAGATCTGGCAAGTGCTCCCCTATCTCGACAAAATTATAATGCCACAATTGGCACAGCAGAGCATAACATACTATCCAAAATTTGCTCTAATTTTCACTAAGGTAAGAAATTTCAACTGATTTGTTAACATACTCTTAGCTTCTTCCAAGTCCCACATCTTAATAGCTCCTGTAGAAGCTCCGGCAAGTACCAATACTTCAGCTGCATCAAAGGCTACAGATTCAACTGGACTTGCATGACCACACAAGCTCTGCAAATTCAAAGACAAATACGAAATATTATTTCATAGAAATTATGCCTCATGGCAAATGGGTCCACTCAAACAAGTTTTCCAACGAAATCTCGAAGTGGGATAAAAGTTATGAACCATGTATTTCATGCTTTTGAATCTGTAAAGAGAAAAGTCTTAAACTGAATAACTGGGGACAACCAGTAAGTGGAAATGGTACAAGGACAAGTCAGTTTGAAAAATGAGCCGTGATCATCATATTAACAGAGACATTGATAACCAAATCTGAAACAAGGAGTCCAACTAGAACACACTCCAAAGATAAGCTACATAACTGAAAAGAAGATTACCATTAAGGAAGATGGTTTGCCAATTGCCCAAAGATTAACTTTGTGATCATCACCACCTGTGATAAACAGTCTACAGGCCTTCTTACCAATACTAAGGCAGTTGACATTGGTAGAATGCGCCGCAAATTCCTCTATTTTTCATTCCAGTCAAAGGAGCAGCATGCATCCAGAAAAAAACACGGAGATGGTTCCTTTTTCTTAAAATAGAAGCTCAATAAAGTAGAAAAACGAGCCCCAGGAAACCATTTTAGAAAAGAGCTAGAATTTTATCAGAAAAACTAAATGCCAACATCACACACAATAGCAGAAAAGAGAAAAAGGATACGAAGCTTAAAACCACGCTTGGCCATTCTTCAGAGAAACGAGAAAAAACCAAGATCGGCGACCTCTATCAACCGGGAGCGTTAAATCGAAACACATCCAAAAGTGGAAGGGCAAGAATTTTGGATTGAAGGGCAATAGTAAGAGGATTTTAATTCTTTCTTCTTCTTGATCAATTATCACAATGAGTTGAGTGGTGACACAAAATGACTTGACACATACAGAGAAAGTAAGAAACAATGGAATTCAAGATTTGATTCGTCTACTTTTCTTTTTACCCCTTTAATCTTAATCCGCGTTCACAGTTTAGCGTAATGTTTAGTTATACTCAAACGTCATTGTCTGTTTGTTGTCCTGAACTTGAACATATAATAATCATCTTTCTTTATTTAACAGAAAGCCCACTGACATTTGACCACCCTAAGCGAGTTCTTAGGATTACTGAAAAGGACTTGTGTATTAGTACTAGTAGCACCAGTATTATTGTCAGACAAATGCAGGAAGTTTGGTTAATGACAACCACTTAAAAGATGCCTTGAAATCGTTGCTTAGTGCGCGATATGGCATGGCTTGGACATTTGCTTAGACAATTACTTAAACCCAATTTTCTGGTATAAGTAACCAAACCATTTAATAGAGCTACTTTTTTTTTTTATTCGAGGAAACCTGGTAGGCGGATCAAGCGGACATATCTCTTTGAAGGCTCAACTGGCGCACCACCCCACAAGCGGACCAAGCGGGCGCACCTCATCATCGAGGGCCCATCTAATTCTTCACCTACAGGTAAAACCCCGGCTGTCCCAGGCTCTTACAAGAGAAGCTAGCATGAAATCAAACCTATGATTTAACCAAAGTCAAACTCCGCTTTCAACCATCAAGCCTCACCCCTTGAAGGCTAATAATAACAGAGCTACATGCCACCAACTTTAAGCCTAACCCTATGTTGTGCCAATGGAACATTACTACTAGGTAATAGGTATTCTATTTATCAAGTAGGTCTCCTTGGTCAAACATTACATTAGACCAGTGCTTGTGCTTGCCATGTCTTTGTACAGAAAGATACAATATATTTCTGGGTGCTTAATTTGTTTTTCTGACAGGGAATCAAACCTATGAAGGAATGTTTTAGCATTACAGCATCGATTAAAGTAAATTTTGTCAGCGCTTGTTCTTGTGCAAAAACTAATGAGGCGATTGGAGAGAAGAGAGGTTGGTCTGGCTTGAAATCTTCTGGCCTGCTAACCCTGTGCCCTCTATCCCACAACCAATCACAGGGTTGGTGGGACAGAAGATCTGGTCCGGTTGGTCTGGTCTGTACCTTGAAATTGCATTCAATTTGGTCCGCCTGTCATTATAGCAAAGGCCATTGCCATATCCGTATCTCTTTCATTCTCTTCACCGGCCTTCTAGTCCTTTGGACGCTGCATGTAATTTAATTTCTCTTTAGCAATTTACTTTGAGCGTGGATGTCCCAATCAAATTCAATGCTAGGTTCAACGGTCATTGGCAAAAGTTGTGCAAAATCTCATCTTTCTTTTTTGATGCCTTAACCAATTTTTTTATAAAAAAGGATGCCTTAACCAAATTATTGAAAGTTGTTTGGGTGGTTAAGAAGATTAAAGTTAAATCCTGGATTAGATTTAGTCTTCTTTTGTGAATCCTTTGATATGAGCTTGGCTAGACTGTCTTTAATTTATTCAAAACGGTATTAAAAATTTGAGGGCCGAGATTCAATCCCACGTGTAGTGGGATAATTATGAAATACAATTTGTATGATTTCCTAATATTAGGATTACTTGAAATTATATAACAAGAATAACAAATAATATATTTAAAGTATGAATAATAATTCATATCTTATTCTAAACACTTAATCATTTTTCTTGTCCTCTCCTTCGAACTATTTATTAAATCGACTTATCTCAATCATCGTAGTTGCATAAGTGTCTGATTTTTGACGTTATCTACAAAACACGTTGAAAGAACTCTACCACTATTATAAAGAGGGTTAGGCAAAGGAATGTTAGCTCTATTGGAGCTTAAATATATTTATAACAATTTTTGAACACTCTAGTAATTTGATTGAAATAAAATTGCAATTTCAATTAAACTTTAACCAGAATTATAATTAAATACTAATTTTTTCCAAATAAGATAAAATATCTCATATTGATTCTTATTTATTGAATATATCATATTTATTCATAAAGTTTTTCAAACTTTGCAATCAAGTCCAACTTGATTAAAATACCTTTCTATCTTTAACTCGTTCTTTGTGTGTGATCCATTAGGTTCCCAAATATATTGATAGACATAAATTATCATTTTAAATCATATTTAGGATCAGATAAATTAAATTCTTTTAATTTATTTGTAATTCTCTAATTAAATAATTTATAACCAAAGATCAAGATTGACCTCTAGTAATATATCATGATCATCTAAATATTTGCTTAAGTAGTTTTAACTAACCTTTCGTGCATAATTTATATATAAGATAATCATTTCATTATACAATGTTTCGATTAGACATAGAGTATGAAAATAATGTCTACTATATTTGAGTCCAATCATATTAGTTCTCTATCATTAGTAATTGATTCAATTAATGACATTTGTAAACTATTTTATAAAAAGTTATTTTATCTTGGCCAAGGATTTCATGAATCAATACTAACTGAGAACAACAAAATATTATCCCTAATTACTTTAAGATGATAAATCCTATATTAATCACTTAATTATCTTCATATAATTCATGTTATATCCAATGACTACTGACTGAGCTACCTTTGATTAAAATAGGCCATAAATAATATCGAAACATAGTGATCCCTATATGAGATACTTTGGTGATCTCAAATCAAATGATCACTTATACAATCATTACAATGAGAATTTTCATAGATATATATATAGTGTTCCAAAAATATTTCTCATATAGGTTCAATTTAGTGAACTTGTTATGTAACAATCACCAACACATTTGTTTAATATCTTCATATTTTAGTCTAGGAGATCATCCACTTCCTCATAAGGAAGAAACATAATGTGTGTTAATCTTTTAACGCTTTATTAATATCCTATCTTAATATAACAATGATTAAATCCAATTTATGGATAATACATAAATGCAATATAAAACTCATAATTATGATCTTATCATAATTTTATTTGTAATGTATATTTATCTCATATACTTTATCATATACATCTAAATATGCACAAGATAAAGAATGCCTGTAAAATTATTTTGTTACTAAACTACACGTAACTATTTGGTTATAGGGCATAAACCAACAATCTCCTACTTACACTAAGTCAATCGTTTAAATATCTTATATCATATATCTATATGACGATCATGTTACTGCTAAGGTTGTGATTTAGTAAGAGAATTTTACAAGACTTTCTAAAGTGAGCACTTGCTTAAATCTTTCAACTTTCATCTAATTTTCATTATAATTAAGAGAAATCACTTAACACATACTAGGATATTTGATAAGATATTAACTCCCTTTACATGCTTAATAGCTCTAATGTTCTATAATATATTAATGTTTAAACAATGCAAGGAACTATACCAAGTTTATTAAAGAGCTTTGTGATCCAAATAATCAATTCTACTAAATTAAAAATGTATTATAGCTTGATTAACAAGTAATGCCACATAGGAACCTTTCTAATATCAAAATAATATTGTTCTAAGTAAAATATACCTTACCTAGGATTTACTTCTAAATTTAATTTCCATGTAAACTTAAACTTAAATATCAAGCAATATTAGAATAATTGATATCTTTAAACTTCACAAGTATCAAATATCTCAAATACTAAACATCTTTAGTATATTATCTACATACTTATATTAGAATAGGTAAAAAATCTCCAATATATCTTCATATATCTAATTCCGATAATTAATTTGTTACCTTTTTGCTTCCAATATGAATTATTTTTAGACAATTATATTTTCAACAATTAAAAATATGAATTATTATTCTCTCTATAAGCAATATATCTCTACATACTCCTACTGAAAAGGACAACTATGCTCCTATTAACGTTCTTGTAGACATGATAAATTCACAATCATATCTTAAACAAACTCTTTGAATTTATCATGAAAGTGAATCTTTTAACATCTTGTAGCCTTTAAACTATATGTCAATTGTATCAACAAAGACATCAGTTTCTATTAGATGTATTGTTATGAGATTTGAGCTTTTCAAATTTTATCTTACTCCCACTACTAATCTTGAGAATCATTCTCCTAAAAGTATATGTTAAAGCAAACACTTTATTCAATAGGGTACATAATATTATATCCAACCTTTTGGATACCTCATAACATTCTATTATCCAATTAGTTATAAACTTAGTGGATAATATATGCATAAACTAATCATGTCATCCCTAAATCATTAACTTTGAATCTTTTGGAGTCTTATCATTTCATTTCTAATATGAAATCTTGTTAATTGATTTAGTTGGAACTTTCAAAGATAAGTTATAGTCCTGGGCATAGCTATAAAAGAAATAAATATTGCATCATACTATATAGTCCTCCTTACACAAATTCATACTCTGATGAAATTTAATTGAAGAGATATTCACTAGAGAATCTCATTCTTTATAGATAACCGAAAATTTCATATCTCATCATATAAATCTTATCGAGGTGATCAATATTTCATTTCATTCATATAACTATATCACATAAATTCACTAGTAATATAATGAAATATAAATATCATCCTTTTATGAATTGTTATTACATACAATAGATCATATGTATAAGATTTAACAATTTAATACCATTTCGCTAAAGGTTGATTTAGTTATTCTTCAACTTAGGAAGTTTCATACGATTCATTTAGGGATGGAAATGGGGCGGGTATGCCATCCCCCGTACCCGCCCCATGAACTCACCCCCACCCCCATACCCGTCGGGGATTTTTT
>JAOTBA010000002.1:22090429-22104364 GCA_025629845.1 Erythroxylum squamatum | reverse complement strand
GCTAAAATTTTAGCTAATAGGCTTAAAGTTTTGTTGCATAATTTGATTGATGAGAGTCAGTCGGCATTTGTCCCGGGAAGGTTGATCTCTGATAATGTGGCAGTTGCGTTTGAGTTGCTTTATAGTATTAAGGGTCGGAAAAATAATAAGAGAGGGGCTGTTATATTCTTTTTTTGGTTTTAGTTTTGTTAGAGTTGTTACATATTAGTTTCTCCCTAGCTGTCGATTCTTTTTCTGTAAATCAAGGCTATATATGTTAGTCATTTACTATCAATACATGCGTGAAAAAAAAATTCTTTTTCACTAAATAGATTAGTGTCTCTTTTATCAATCCACTATTAGCTAATCGTTGATAAAATCAATTAACTGTTAATACAATCTGTTGATTGCCAAATAGGACAAAGAGACAAAAGATTTAAAAAAAAAGGAGAGTGTTTTATGGGATTTAAACCATTCAATTTCCCGGAGAGTGTTTGGGAAAAGAGATTGCCAATTGGAAATCTCTAGCTATACATGACTTTTGATTATTTATAAACTTTTTACTGATTTTGAAAAAAAAATCTCCAGAAAGAACCACTCTCGTTGTTCTTTAAAATGACAATGGTACTTGACCTCTTCTCGTATCAATAATTCGCTCTCTCTCTAGATTTGTTTTCTCTTCTATGTTTCGCTATTGCTCAAAAAATCAAAATAAAGAAAGCAAATGCCCAATTGATTCCGTTTCTTTCTTTTTTTTCATTTCATTTTAAGATAAAATGATGAATTAATGAATGCCTATTTTAGTTTAAATTAATAAATTATGGCAACTATTGTAAAGAATAAAAAATAGGATTAAATTTTAATCATCATTTTTACATCTTTAGATTAAGTAACACATAATGACTCATAAATTTTTATTTTGATTTTTAATTATTATAAACGTGATTTATGTTCTTACTTATAAATTATTAAGATAGTGTTATTATCATGAGAATTAACGGTAAATTGTTTTATAGCAAGTTAAAAATTGAGATATTTAATTAATTTTTTTATAAAGTTAATTCATATCATAAAATTATATTAATTTCATCATTTATCCAAAATAATATTAGTAATATTCTAATTTTGCGGCTGTTTTCATACAAGTATTTGAGTGCTCTGTTTTTGCAGACTTGGCGTCTGGGATTCAAGGATGTCAGGTGGGGATACCGGAATAATCATTGGTTTAATGAAGTGGTTTGCCACGTGTCAGATGGCTTGCTGCAAATTTCAACTTGCAGAAGTGGAGCCCACACACGTTATTCTTGATTTGCCAGTCTATTCCTAACATAGAGCAGTAGTGTGCTTTGGTGGGTGGAAAAGGAAATGTAATGATGCAGTGCCCATATGTTTTTATAAAGCAACGTTAACCAAAGACAGAGAGAAAACAAAATGCTAAAGAAAGAAAAAGCTGATTAGGAGCAAAAGGACACAGGTCATCATTACTATTTACAATATTCATCGTTACGTACAACTGTGGATCGTGATATGATTTTGGGTACAAAGGTCCATGAATTGAACAAGTCTTTTTTTTTTGTCTTATACCGTAGCATTCACCGGCAGATCTAATGATTAATTTTCTCGCTAATTTGTAGGCGCCTCATAAGGTGGGATAGTTAGTTCAAGAATTTAAGACTGCTTCATACCTAAAGTCAAGTATCAAATTCCTGACCTTTGGTTAAGGATAGATGAGTCCTTGCCACTCAACCACACCCTTTAGGTTAATTGAGCAACTTTTAAATGTGTACAAATACGCGTAGGATTTTTAGCCTATGATTACTTGAGCTTATATTAATAAAATTTTTATCAATAAAGCTTTTTTCTGTAGGTATTTTTAGAAATTAGTTAATTATTTAGCTGTTATTAAAAAAAGAGTTTTTTTAAAAGAGTTTCGTACAATAAACTGTTTAACATAAAAATAAAAAATATTTTTAATTTTAACTATATTTTATTATATAATAAAAATTATTTATACATATAAATATTATTTAAAATATATTAAACAATATGCAAAGTATAATATATTAATTATTCTATAATTTTAAACCACACGAAGCATAAATCAAAATACATCTAACTAAATCTTTTATATAGATTATAATATAAATAAATTAATATCAAAAATAAATATTACAATATGTTAAAAAAAGTTAAATAATATTATATAAATCTCAAAATAAATATCCAAGTTAAGTAAATAGTTAAATACATAATAAATAGAAAAATGAGTTTGTGGGTATTGTGAGAATTATGTGTAAAATATAAGGACAATAGGGACTAAAAATAGGCTTAATTAATCTGAAAAATTTACCTGAAAAAGTTATATTTTAACTGTCAAAAAAATATATCTGTTACAAAAGTATTTTTTATTTTACAGGTAAATACTTATTTTAAAAAAACTTTTGTAATGAAAAAAATTTACTTACTTCAGTTAAGGAAAATCAAAATAAAGCAGCATCACACTCATTACTCATTAGTCTAGTAGTGACTTTCATTTAAATAAATATCATTTCCAACCTGCTGCGTTCAATTGTTTCACTTTAACACATATTCTCAACTGTCCCCGTTACTTTGTGCCCCCCTTTCATTGCACCCATCTCCTAATCTTCCATTCCTCTTCTCCAAACACCGACAACGTTCTTCTTCTTCACCTCTGTAGTCTGTACGTCCACCTGAAAACTCCATTTTCATTAAAAAGATTAGTGCTTTGCCTCGGAATGTTGTACTGATCACAACTCGCTGATTCTTGTTATCTCTTGAAATGGGTTGCTGTGCAAGTGCCAATAAAGCTTCAGAATTTGACCAACTTGGATCTGCTACTCTCAACCCCAAGTCAAGTCATGAGAGCAGAGCTCCACCTCCACCGTCCCTTGAAGAAGAAACCGTTAAAGAAGTTCTCTCCGAAACTCCCAACACCAAACCACCGCCACAACAGCCCATCAACATCAACACTTTACAAGACAACAACACCACCAACAAGAACAAAATCCACCATGAACCAGCACTGTTACCGCTGCCATTTGTTGATCAGAACACTAAAAAGAATGATGTTAAGCCATATCACGAGGACGAGATCTCAGAACAAGAAGTCTCAGAAGTATGCAGCGTGAGCTTGAGCGAGAGCACTATCAACGACGGAGAAGAAGTAAAACAAAGAGTAATCCGATCTCCTGCACCTAGAAACCGGTCATTCCCCGGCGATATGGTGGGGCCTAAAAGAGACCGTCATAACGGGAATTCGCCTATTCAGAGAGGTGGCCGTTCACCAGTGAAAAGAAACAATGCCGGGGTTGGAGGTACGGTTAGGTTGGTGGAGAGCAAGGAATCATTGGAAAGGCGGGGGTTGAGATCGGACCCGAGTAGGAGAGACCCAGGTGAGAGCTCAGGAAGAAGGTCCAGGTCACCAGCCTTCAATAGATCTGCAATGGGTCGTAGAACGTTGGCGGTGAGGAGCAACCGGTCTCCGGGCCGGGTGAGAAAGGATCCACCGGAGAATGAGATGAACAAGGCAAGTGTTGTGGAGGGAAGCAGCTATGCTACAAACGAGTCACTTGAAAACCCACTGGTTTCCCTTGAATGTTTTATCTTTCTCTGAATTGCAGAAAGTTTCCGGTGGGTGGAATCTTAGTCGCCTGAGTTTGTTTTAAGCAATCTTTAGTTAATTTATCTTTTGTATTGTGTATATCTGTGGACAAAATGGTAGATAGTCAGATCCAGTAACTTGGATATGTAATGCCATTATTGATCTCCAGATTTACTCATCTATGCAAGATTGCTTTTTGTACATCCAGTGAAAGGATTTGCCTATTACGTTACGCAATGTATATCAAAATTAACTTGTCGCTGCGCACATAAGCAAATTGAAATTTGAGAAATCTTTCTTTACCGTTGGAGGATAGGCTGAAGACCACAATCGATTAGTGGTCCTAAATATAGAAAACTTGTCCATAGTCGAGTTTCTTCTTGTCTCTTCTTTACCGTACGGACTTAATTTTTGTCCCACTTCAAGCACAGACAAATAACAATATCCTTTCGACACCATATCCGCATCCCATCCAAATCCTCTCAGTTCCTTCACAAAAGATTCGGCATCGAACATAAATACTGTAATAGGCCGATACGAGACAACAAGCCACCAACGAAACTAGCAGGCTCTAAGCGAGCAATCTAAATAAAATATGTTGGCCCAAGACTAGACCTGGTTCGTGTAAAAATGGTACTGGCCTTAAACAATCAAAACCACAATTACAATCAATCTTTTTTCCAAACACAAAGAAAGAACCAAGCTTATTAATGAGTTGGACCTCACTTTCACGAGTAAAATAAAAACGGGCAATCTCTGTTCCACAGAATTCGCAAGGAATTTGATGTTTGACTCCACATCTTCCCTGGCCAAAACAATCCATCTTTGAGGATCAAATCCCATCCACAAACTTTCAACATCCAAATATTGCAGATGCAAAGGATGAATAAATAATCTGGGTGGAAGCCTCCCAAACTTTGCAAATATGTCCGCACAGATGCTGGCATCAACCCATCAAAAACTAATGGCTTATCTACACAGGCATAAAGAGCTTTACAGTTAAGAAGTAATGCTTGTTTGTGTGCTTTGAACACTTCCTCCGGTTCATGGCTGTACTTGCTTTCGTCCAATGTTTGCACTTTCTCATCTTAAGCTTCTTCCGTTGAGCTGGTGACTGTTTCATGGTTTAAGGTGGAAATGTGATGTGCAGTGACAAATAGTTCGCGGGGGTCAGCAGCACTTTCCAGTGCTACAGAAACTGGGGCTGGGTGTGCTATAAAGGTAGGAATGTTGTCTCCAGGCATCAACACTGAAACTCCATTTGCATATACAGTCATCTGAACATTTCATGGAAAGGAAAATCAACTATGTTAGGGAGCTAAATGGTAAGTGGATTAAGCCCTGTCACAGGTTTGAGTATTGATGAAACTCTTGGGATAAAATAGGAAGTGTATCCCATTAAGAACATGTCAACCAATATTTGGAAATTGGTCACTGAGTTCAGTCAAAACTGTGTAATCCAAACTCGTTCAGCACATCCATGACATTTTCTTGGAAGAAGCTTTTTTGTTGGACAAAGTCTATATGAAGTACTAAATAGGAGATAAAAAGTGGTCCACAGAAACCTTGCTAAGTCACAAGAAGTACTAAATGAAAACGAGTTATGAAGCTAAACAAGTGCAGACAATCACTCGGGCACATAGGAAATCATTCAGTTTTCATTGGTTTTTGAACAAAGGAGTTATGATCATCAGTCCAGTTCACAGGGACAGATGTAGACTTGCAGTTTTCAGTTAAAAAGTCCATACGTCAACTTTCTTTCTCATGGTTCTCCACACTACTTCTAATAATGTAGACATGGCAACAACTGACACGTGAAATTGAGTTTTATGCTTGATATAATGTAGCTGGTGGGAGACGGACACTACCTTGAAGACTATGTCATTAAATATACAATCCAAATAATTTATCGCTCTTATCCATTAAACAACTTAATGTATAAAATCTGCATTTATATGGCAAGGTACTATTAGCATATTTATGGATTATAACCATAATTTGCTACAGCTCAATATTTCTGTCCAGATCAGACTTGCTAAGTAACTATCACTCAATATCACATCAGCTGAAAGATATTGCATGTTGTAGAGCCGATGTGTTTCATGATGATTGCTCCACAAACAAGACTAACTCTTAAACCTATAAAACCCTGGACCCCAAAAAGCCCATTGTTCCCTCAAATGCAAATCTGAAAGAACTTGGAGACCATCCTGTCTACTCTAGAACTAAGTGCCTCAACAATTCTTCACCCAAAGGTTTTCAAGGAAGCTACCCCTTGGACAATCTTTATAAGATCAAGATGATGTAAAAATCCTTGATGAATAGTCATGTACAGTTTCACATTGAAAAGCACTTGATAACATAATAAAGTTTACGCAACTTTTCTATTGTGCTAGCTATATCCCAAATCAGAGTTAGTCCTCAGAGTAAACAAGGTGGTAGGATCAAGAAGGTGGGCCTCTTATGTTTCGGAAAAGGCAAGGCAGATGGGCAGACCATAGACGTGATGCATCACACAAGAGCCCTCATGGGATACTCCAAATAAATAGGTACTAACCTAATCTCCTTAGTTTATCTTCAAACACAATATTTTAAGTAAATTAAAGGCAAAAGTTGAAATCGGAAAAGATAAGAATAAGATGAACCAAGGCTTGTCCACAAAAAAGACCTGTCTCCGACCATAGACACTGTCACACTGGCCATGCAATTGCAACGCAAAAGCTAGGTCCAGTTGAGACTGATGGCCAGTATGCATCGATGCACAATGCTGGTACTAAACAACAAGAAGGACATCTACTCCAATCCAACGACCATTAGGCTCGGAAACCAACCATTCAATCACTAGACAACTTCTTCAAATGGGCCATTGCCCTGCCCAACAGCTATAATTAGGAGACAAGACAGTTCCTAAATGATGAAAATTTTGACTAAGTGAATGGGTGATTGTGGAAGGGAAAAGTGAGCTTATCGACCTGAGATTCAATACTTGAGCCAATTCTTTTTTTAATTTGGATATTAAAAGCATCACTCAATAGTAAGTAAGGCTTAAGATAGATCAGATGCAGTTTAGCACCTTATTAAAATGGCCATATGGCCAACAAATATGATGAGAAATCTCAAGTGACAAGTGGGAATTGTTAGTTAAAACTTAGACGTTGCAGGAAACAAAAAAAAAAAGAAAAGAAATGTGGATAAGATAAGGTAGGAAATCGACCTTGAACTCAAGCAGAAGAAAATGTCAAATACATGTAATGCAGAAGCTAGGTCATTGAACTAATTCATAGCGTAGAGTGATTAATAACATGGATCCGAAGATCAATTCTGAAACATAACCACATCTAACCTATGTCAGTAGCTGGGCAGATATCTATCCAACACTGACACAGTCATAGTTATAATTGCATTTTGTGTCAGATAAACAATTATCGTTATAGCGAAAATCGAAGCAAACAACAAATTGTTAAGAGAGAGCGGAAAGAAAGAAAAGACAGAAACAACGACATTTACCCCAACATTAGAAATCTTAAAACCTTTTAACCCGTCAAGAGACGCAATCAAATCAAACAAGAAAATTTCAGTAAAGACCAGTCAATTGCAAGTCTATACAAAAAATGGGAAGAGATTCACTCACTTTTGGGGATGGGTGACCAAGCTTTGCATGCACATCTATCTGGGACTCGAGGTCACCATGGCTCCTATCAGAGGAAGGTCTGAGTAATCTTTCAAAGATGGCCATAACCAGGAACATAGAGATGAGAATGGCAGTAGCAACAAACCCAAAAGACACAGCATTGACAGAGTTGTCAAAATGTCCGAGGTGATCTTCTCCTTGCACGTTCAACAGTGTTGGAGCTCCAATTGGTGGCGAAGAATTATAGCCACCATCCTGTGCAACCATTTTTGAAGTCTACAATTTCTATTTCATCAACTTCATTTTCATTATCATTATTTTGATCACGAGAGACAGGGAGAGAGAAGGAAAATTATGGCGTGTAATCAAAAGGTAAGGCGATGTTCAAGGCTTTTTTACACTGGAATCAAGGCATAGGCCTGATGCTATATATATAGATATATAAATATATATAAAGAACTAGTATTTTTCCAAGGGTATGGAAAGCGAGAGAAGCAAAGAGAGAAAGAGCATGTGGGCAAACTCTGTTTACAATAAGGTGCCCATAGAAGAGAGGAGGAGGATGAGGAGTGAGAAAGGAAGAATCTTGGAACTTGGATAGCTCTGCTTTTTAACTCTTTATTTCTTTTGGTGTACAGAAAGAAGAAAATGGTGGTTTGGGCAGTTGAAATAGACTTTTCCGCTTATATTAACCATACATGACTTGCTACGTACTGTGGGTCTGTCTTGTCTGGCTTGTGCTTAGGGTTAGCGTGTAGGTAGGTCTTGAAGTGACTGCGGTAAAAAACATAAGCATGAACCATGAACATGTTCATGGGCTCTCGCTTTTTGGCGCTACAGTAATTTGATGTGGACTAAGGAGCTTCACATATTGTGACTCTTGTAACATCAACTGCTCTACTAAATGCCAAGTGAGTTGAGGAGGCATAGCGTAGAAATATCTGCACTCTGCAAAGCCCAGAGAGTACTTTGCTCGGAAAGAAATAACGCAAAGGAGATTCCGTCAACTTTATCACTGTTGGTAGACCATGATTACTAATTAGGCAGGCTTGGCAGCCACAATTCGTCCTTTTAACTTACTAATCAAGAAACTTAGACTACCAAAGAAAATAGACTTACTTCTTTTACAATATTATTAGTAATTTTGGGTAAAATCAGATTAAGCAATGCATTTAAAATTGGAAAAAGTAAAGTTTAATGGTTATAGTGATTATTAATGATCAGCTGTTGGCTTTTATATTTAGTGTATGTTTGATATCACAGTTAGTAAAGGAATGAAATGAAATATAATATTATCTCATTGTTTGAAAGGACGGTTTATAATAAAATGTAATAGAATAGGATAGAAGGAGAGAGTTTCACATTATATCTTGTTTTATCTTAAACAATAAAAATGAGTTACCTCCGAAAGTTTAAGATGTAATATAAAATGATAAATATGTATTACCTAATATACCTTCAATAAATTTTTATAATACCAATTATACCCTCAATCTTAATAACAAGCAGCAAGACAATACATCATTATTATATTAAGAGTAGAATAGTCATTCATTATTATTATACATACGTTATATTCCATTTCATCTATCTTATAAACAGCATTTCACTATATTATATTATAAACACTTTCATTCCTCTCAAACAACAATTTTATAATATTACATTTATCTACATTCCATTTTATTATAAATTATTCTATTTTATTCCATTCTATTAAAAATTTTATGTCCAACTAATCCTATAGCTCGAGGGATGTTAAGTCTTTTCCTTTATTAGTATAAGAAGATTTTGTTTATAAGAACATTTGTTATCGCCCCACCCAATTTTGGAACCAAAATCTTTAAGGGGAAGGCCCAATGACTTGTCTTTGCCATGTCTTTTATTTTAGGAGCAATTTGCAATAAAGCGAGGGCTTGCCACTCCATGGACTATTCAATTGTTTTTGCTTCTTCCAAGTCCAAATAGCATTATCTACCAACTTTGTTGCCAACTTTAAGAGGCCAACGTCATATTCATGCCCAACACATATCATTCAATGTCTCAGTACGAGACATTTAACGGAAAAATATAGACACATAACATGCAAGATTAAAGGTGTGAGCTATGCCCATTCACTAGCCTTGTTTCCTTTTTTCTCCTACCCTCCTGTAACAGCAAATGTTTACATAAATGGGCTGGGCATGGGGCACCCAGTAGGTGCAAATAAATGGATGCGAGAAGCTTCCCCAGCATATTGTAAATGTACAACGTTTAAAGTTACTTTAGATTCCCCTCAAACGAAGTCTATTAACTAATAACCCAAAACTCTCTAGTCCAATGCGCTGACCAATACGGGCAGAATATGAAGACCAAACTTTTGTTATTGCTTCTTCAATGGCAGGCAGCTATAGCTTATAGATTGATAGGTAACCTAGACAAGTGAGCGTGCTTGGACTTTGCAACCGACCAGAGACCTAGGCTAGAAGAAGACAGCAAGAGCATAGCAAATACTAATCCCTTTTATAGTTCTTTCTTTGATGTCAGAACAGACACTTGCATTTAGTTTTCTCCTAATATTGTACGGTCAATTTTAGTTTCACGTGTCTGCAAAAATTTTAGAATCCTCGCCGCACCATCACCAACGCACTCACATCGTGCTATTATTATCTTTCCTTGTGTCTTCTGACCAAAGATAATTAAGGGATGATAATAGGTCGAGGTTACAGCGGTTGTTGGATCCACCGTAAGGCACCTGAGTTTGAGTGGTTCAATCTTTTGAAAAAAAACAAAGGTTCAAAACCCAGTTGATTCAAATCTGACCGTTTGGACCCAAAGTAAGCTACCAAGTTCAATGATAAGTCTCCCAAATCAATTCATCTTATAAATAATTATGAAATTAAATAAAGGGAATAAATTTTTAAAGAATTTTTAAAATTAAGAATTTTTAAAAATATATATTTTTACATAATTTAAGAATTTTTAAAAATTCTTAATTTTAAAAATTCTTAAATTATGTAAAAATATATATTTTTAAAAATTCTTAAAAAATTCTTAATTTTAAAAATTCTTAAATTATGTAAAAATATATATATTTAAAAATTCTTAAATTTAAAAATTCTTAAATTATGTTAAAAATTCTTAATTTTAAAAATTCTTAAATTATGTAAAAATATATATTTTTAAAAATTCTTAATTTTAAAAATTCTTAAATTATGTAAAAATATATATTTTTAATCTTATAAAATAAAACAAATAGAAAAGAAAAATAAATTAAAGATCAATTTTGGCCCGGAATCAGCACCAACATAAAATTCTTAAATTATGTAAAAATATATATTTTTAATCTTATAAAATAAAACAATAGAAAAGAAAAATAAATTAAAGATCAATTTTGGGCCGGAATCAGCACCAACGTGTCAGCTTCCAGTGTCGGGCTTTTCAGGTTTTAACCAACAAGCTGGCGTCAAAATTCTCGAGATTGTCCCCTACGATCAACGGTCCAGATCAAATATCAAACAGAACAAAGTGCTAGCCGGGGATGTGGAGTGTGGTCAAACGGTCAGGTGGGTAAAAAACGTAAAGCCTCTAACAAATTGCAGGCTACAGCAAACCACACGTGTTACGGTCGCACGTGTGTGATGTTGCGTGTGTAGCCAAACAATGAACCTCGAGGGATCGCAGTTTTGCGTCAACTTGGCGGGGATGGGACAAGGTCAGCATTGGGGAGTCGGGATGGTCAAGTGAGTGCATGGGGGCTGAGCACATTCACGCGAAAGGATATAATTTTTCACTTTCGCTTTTCAATTTCTTTTCTTTGTCGTGTTTCATTTCTAGTACGCTGCCTTTCTCTTCTTTTGATGGAAAGTATCTGCAAATAAGGTCGGACATTATTTTATTTTGTGACAGTTTGGGCTTGGACTCCTGAATTTAAGCCGACAAGAAGGATATCAATGCAACCCATATCTTGGTTAATTAGGGCAGGTACGTACAGCTTTCTTTTCTTTGACTAACTAAACAAGATTATCGACCTCGTTTTTTTTATGGCACTAAGTAGTAACTAAGCTCGGAAAAGTTGGAGAGAAAGGAAAAAGTAATAAGCATAAGTGATGTTGCGAAGGAAGAAGCTACATGACAATGGATGTGTGTGGTTTCCATTTCTGTACAGGTGGACAGACTGACACACGGATATGAATCATCAGACTATTAAGCATTTTTTCTCAAGGAAATCTTATTACATGATTCTTTAATAATATACAATTAACTGAGCAATCTTATTGGTGAGGTTTACAGATATCTAGCCCACATATATAAGATTATTCTATACTTAGTTCTACGAAAAGAAAAACAAGAGACTTAATTGGTCCAGATTCTTCACTTAAGACTCCCCCCTCAAGGAGGTCTTGAGTTCGAGTCACGCCAAAGGAGGGGAAATAGGCATGTTCCTATTGATGATCCTCTAGCCCCCTGGGCACAGCTCCTTGATCGGATCAATTACGGACGCCTCGCTTCCAGCGGCAGTGTGGGAGTTGGAACTACTAGGGAACCTGGGGGCTGATGGGAACCTGATGCTGAGCAGGGGGGAGTCAGTGATCAATCATCAGCTGAACAATCAAGTATGTGAAGACTCCTTGTGCGCAGAAATGTACAGGCTACGTAGAAACCTGAGGGATCTTGGGGTTCCAGATTTACATCCTCTAGGCTCTTGAGGTGGGGTCGTAGGAGCTTAGGATTAGTCTGACTAAACCGGGATACCTAATATAACCAAGAGCCTGTGAGTAGGATCCGTCCGCCACACTCCATATTCTAAGTTTCCTGTCATACGAATTGATGTGACCTTTCCACGGTTGAAGTAGTCGCCTGAAATGGGCATCTTCCTATCCACCACCACGGTCTGATTTGGTGGGACGTCTAATTGCCACATGCCGGCAACCAAGTCCCAACTCCCTGTTTCCATCTCAAACACCTCGGCGGAGCTCCGTTCTGACACAAACGGTTCTGTTTTATCTGACCCAACCTCTCATTACAAAGCCTCCTACAACATGTATCTTGCCTTGCTATGTTACTCCAAAACGTTTGCACCTTAGTGTGCTTATGCTAGCAAAGGAGTTCAAAAATAGAGTGTAGGATCATATACTCATGTTGTAAACTAATTGTGATCAAATTACTGCAGAAGCATAACAGTTTACAATTTTTAATCGAATCCTAATAATTGAATAACTTGAAAAATTAAACTTGAATTATAAAATATAAAATCATACATAATTCGATTTTGTCGTTGAAATCACTCAACTTTTGAGAAGAATAATATAGCAGTGCTAGCTCCTTGTGTTTATTTCTATTTAGAAAACATTAGGGGTTTTAATTTCTATTAAAATTAAATGCATTAATTATAATAAAAGTCTAACTCTAATTATAATTAATTTAATTTTAATAAAATCAAATATCTCATATTTGATTCCTATAGTTTCTCAAACTTTATAATTGAGTCAATTTCTATTAAATCAAACACATCATTTATAATTAAAGTCTAACTCTAATTATAATTAATTTAATTTAAATAAAATCAAATATCTCATATTTGATCCTAAAGGTTCTCAAACTTTATAATCAAGTCGAATTTAATTGAAATTGATTTTTCTCTTTTAAATTTCTCTTTATATATAACCCATTAGGTTCTTAATATATTGGTAATAATCATAAAGTACAATTCTAATTCATAATTATAATTAGTAAATTAAAAATCATTTTAATTTAACTTTATTTCTCTAATTAAACAATTTATAGTCATAGAGCAAAATTGACGTCTAACAACATGTCATGACTACTCAAATATCACAAATGTCAAAGTGGTTTGACTTAACCTGTCCATGCATGGTTATAATGTATCATTTAATCCTTTTGTCATCCAATATTCCAATTGGATAGAATATGGATATAGTATTTACTCTTTTGTATCCAATTATGTTCATTCTTGTTAATTAGTAATTGATTTATAATTGATATTTGAAAACGCCTTTTTAAATGTCCATTCACTCAGTCCAGATAATTTCTCAAATCGCTACTACTCAAGAATAGTAGAACATTCTCTCTAATTACTTTAGAGTGACGAATTCTTTATTAACTTACTCAACTATATCCATATAGTTCATACTACATCCAAGTACTACTGACTGAATTATCCTAGGATAATTCATAAGTAGCATCAAAACTCAATAATTTTTACATGAGAAACCTTGGAAATCTCAAATTTAAGGATCGATTATGTTAGATCCCGTTTCCGGAACCCAACCTCTTAACAAAATCATACTTAAACGTGGTTCTTTATAATCTCTTCTTGCTCTGATACCACAAATGTTGGATCCCGCTTAAGTCCGGAATCCAACGCTTGCGAAATCATGAAATGTGATATAAACATGCATACTACCTTGTATGATTATTTTCATGAACCCTTAATAGCCATCATTCCACAATGGTGGCGTGCCCATGACAATCAAACATCAAAACCAATTTGCTCTAAATCAATGTAAACAATACAACTCATAACTGAACTACTTAAATCTATCATTTCATTTCTTGTTGCAACAGAGTTTGAAATACTTTGTTTACAAATCAAAAGTCACTCCATTGGCTTATTCCAAAAATACAAAAAAAAAGCAACTGAAGCAAAATGCCTTAGGCTCTTGATCACTTGATCTCTTAGCTATCACCTGAGGATGGGACA
>JAOTBA010000002.1:22065172-22077391 GCA_025629845.1 Erythroxylum squamatum | reverse complement strand
GGGGGGGCGGAGAAGCAGCAGCCATGGAGGAGGGGTCAAAAACACCGGTGATCTACGAAGTAGAGGACGCTCAGCTATCGGTTTCGCTCACATTTCGCTCTCGCTTTTTAACTAATATATTTACTAATGATCCAGTCAAGGAGGTTTAACTTATTCAAGGAAGTTTGGTCCAGTAAACTTGTTAGCTTCCATCAATGATCTTAGATTCACACTAGTACTCGTAGTGTTGACTCGGGCAATAGCAACCTTTAGTCAAAGAGAGAAAAATTAGAATGTACTTAAATGCATGTCTATAAGGACTCTAATAATACGCATTATGGCTCTCAGTATTAACCCTTGTTGGAGTTATGTAACTATAGTGCCCTGGAAAGCAAGTGTATTTATATATAACTTAATTTTCTTTCAGTTACTTTTGTAATGAAAATATTTATTATTAATAAAAAAAGGGTTTGGTTTTATTTGTATGAGCGTTATATATCTAGTCACAAGGTACCAAGATTCTTTTGTAAGTAATATACATATACATGGAGATGTATGGGAAACATGTATATCATTAGAATCTAAATTAGTTGATTCACAGTTGAATAATCAAGTTGGTTGCTTGATTATGGTTTAGACTGTAATGTTGCGATTTATCTCTATGTAAGTAAAAGATTTTACTTCAAGGGAATGACGAGTTTCATATCATGATAGTAGCTAACTATTGATAATGGCACTATTAAATGAATATGGAATCAAGTATGTTTTTAAAGAATAAAGTGGGTCATTACTATAATCTTAAAACATACACCTTAGCATTCTTTTATTATGAAACATAATCTTGATGAATAGTGAACTCATATGTGTTTCATTATAATTTTTGATATGATTGGAATGGATTTTTACAGAGTATCAATCCATTGTCTGCATATTGAAATTATTAATTGAAACATGTATCAGGGAACATTCGCTCAAATAAAGAGTTTATAGTGATATCATCACTTCTATGTTTTACAGAATTTGGTGATTAAACTGGCACCAGTAGTTTGATGGACGAGCTACCTATCAAGCCTTAACACCAAGATGAGATCTTATGTGTTAATCACCATATAGAGTAAAACGGGAGATCTACAAAGGAAAACCAACATAAGGGCAAAACGACAATTTTACCCTTTATTGTGTGGATGGCTATAATATGGTTCATAATAAAGTTTGCAGTTGGACATCTTATTTAAAACATGTATTCTCATAATATTTAGTAATTCAAGAGTTCAACCAATTATCTTTAGTAGAATGACATTTGGTTAATAAGCTGGAATTAATTATAATGAGATTGAATTAATTCCAAGCTTACTAGAGCTTGAATTATATAAGTCCAATTAGATTCCCCATTTGGCTTTAGGAAGGTTATCAAGCAAAGTAAGAAATATAAATAGAGGTTTTAAAGCCCATGATTGAATGTTGGGCTTACTTTAATTAGAAGCCCAAATGAACATTTAATATTAGGCTTGACTTTGGTTTGATTTGATTAATTAGATTAATTAAATTGAAACAAAGTTATTAAAGAAAGAAGGAGGGCATGTTTCAGCTTTTTATACCTAAATGTGCAGCTGCACATTTAACATTGAATTGCTAAATTAAAGATGGTTTTTATCATGCTTTTATCATCATTAAATGGAATAATGATCTTATCATTAAATGGTTTAATGGTTGTCTTTTAATGATGGTATGTAATGTAACCTTTTAGTATTCATTTGATTAAAGAAAGGAAGAGGTGCATTTGATATACTCTCTCTTCCTTCTTTCATCCATAACCGAAAATGAGAGGTCTCATTTATGTTATTGGTCTTTTCATATAACCATCTTAAACAAATGAGAAGAGACTCATTTATTGGCTTCTTTATGATTGATTAAAGAATGAAGTGATGCATTGGATACCCATCACTTCTTTCTTTCATGATAAATGAAATTGACAAGGAGAGTAACAAGTGTTCTTGCATTTTTGACTTGCTCTCTCCTCTCATGCATGCATAGCTGAAACTTGAATGAGAAGAGTTTCATTTTTGGCTTCTTTCTTCTAAGAAAAATCTCCTTAAAATATTTCTTCTCCTTACCCACCAAAGGATCTTGTTAACCAAGTTGTCCAAGAAGAACAAGTGGTAGATCGAGTTGGTTGAGAATACAACAACAAGGAGAGGATACATTGACAAAGGAAAGGATACAAAGGAGTCAAAGCTATACCTAGGATTCGGAGAGGACACAAAAGCGAGGAGTCAAAGCTGTAGCAAGGAGTCGATATATTTCTACCACCTTATTCTTATGTAAATTGTTTTCCTTATGCCGTATAATGTGTGGCTGAAACATGTTGATTTGGTTATGTTATTTCCACTACGTTTTGATTTCGAAAAAGTTTTGAAATATATTATTTTAGCCAAATCTTGCATGCTATTATTTTCGATTCAACAATTATAATAGGGTGGATATTTTTTATTATTTAATTAGAATGAGTTAATATAGTTTTTATGTTTTTATAGATTCTTATTGTATAAATTTAATGTGTAAAATTTTTAATTATATTAAATATTGACACCTTTTTATTTTTAATAATAATGAGAATTAATTAACATAAGAATAAAAATTGAGATATTAAAAAATGAATTAAATTAAAATTAATAATATTTAATAGTATAATAAATTTAAATTTAAACAAAATTTTGTTTTCAGTTTTTATTACCAATTTTAATTAAATAATTTTAATTTTTAGTTTTTTTATAAATCTCAGTTAAAGAAATTAACGTTCGTAAAACCAAACCAACCCTGTCTTTGGCCACTATATCAAATTTGGCATTAACACTTGGTTTGACTCATAATTGTTTGAATTGAATTGATTGATTAAGGCCCCCTAATACAAAAGTATTAAACATACAAACAGACAACAAATTAGTAATCTTCTTTTACCTAAATTAGCAATCTACAATTCTAAGAGAGGAATAGCTTGACTAATCTAGATAAGCAACCCTAAAGCTAAGCATAAAATCGCATATTTATAGTCCCTAATTTCTCTTTGCTTTTGCTAATAATCTAGTGATGAAACCTCTTGGTCTTGTTGTATTTTTGATATCGAGGAGAACTTAGCTTATGAACTTTAAGTCATTTGTAAAGGTGTTGTTAAAAGCTGTCAAATTTCTTTCACATCAGATATCATGAATTATAGTACCCATGGCACATTTAAAGAGCTTATAATCCCCCTTAAGGGTTTTTTGTAACCTGCAAGCCTAAGCAACAATACTATCTCATTTTGATTACGTTGAATGCCAATTGAAACCAAGATTAATCCCTATATTTTCTTTGTGAAGCTGCATTTAAAGAAAAGGTGGTTGAGATCTTCTTGAGGGTATGAGAAAATCAAACATGATATGCCTTTTATATGGAACTTTAGAGAACCTCTTATATTTAATTTGCCCATGGTAGCCATCCAAAGTAATATAGAACAAGTAGGGGGCACTGTAGCATCCTAAATTAGCTTGCACCATTTAACCTACTGTATTGACTCCTTGGTTATGGATTTGTATGACTGAACTGAGAATCTACCTTGCTTACCCAGCTACCAGATGATTCTATCTTGGTTTGAGGAGTTGGGCGAGTAAGTAATTAGGGAGGAACTTTATGGAGCCTCTTATCGAGTTAGTTGGCCAGATCCATCTACTACCATTTATAAATGCCTTAACTTTTGCATTCTTTAGTATTATGGATCTCAAATTCTGGAGTTGGTTTATCTTATATAGTGGGCCTATATCCAACCAATTATTAAATGAGAAATAAGTATCAAATCCATTACCAATTTGGTGCTCGATTTCAGGTTGCAAGGAATTTCTTAGCTTCAATATTTCATTTAGTGTCTAGGAAATGCTAGCCTTAGGTGATATCTTCCAAATGCTTACTCCTTTTAGGAATTACTGGTGAGGCCATTTGAACTATAGGCTCTCTTTGTCTATACATATTTTCCACAGTCTTTTAGCTAGAAGAGTTTTACATGTTTGTTTAACTGAGGATATTTTAAGCCCACCAAATTCTTTGGGAGTGCAGATAGTGGTCCATTTAACTTTTGATCTCCTTGTGGATGTGCTAATGCCATTCCAGATGAAGTTTTTAATATGATTGTCAATCTCCTTTTGTACCTTTTTAGGAATAGCAATGTGAGAGCACCAATAAATTTATATGTTGCTAAATGTAGCTAAAATCAGTTGAACTCTACCACTATAAAAGAGAGTTTTAAGAGTCCAGATTCTCAATTTTCTTCGAATTGTTTTTATAGGAGTTACACAGTTTGATAAGGAGAGCTTCTTGGTAGAGACGGGGACACCTAGATATTAGATTCAAAGCTTTCCAATGGCTATTCCAGAGGAATGAATATGATCCTTGAATTCCTACTTTGCTCCTGCTGAGATCAGGATACAAATTTTATTCTTATTGCAACCTAGGCTAGACATGTTCTTAAAAGAATCCAAACAGTTAAGGACGAGATTATATGAGTTTAAGTTAGCACCTAAAAGGAGAAATAATTCATCAGCAAAAGAAATGTTCACCAGATCTAACTTACTGCATTTTTTATGGAATTTAAACCTTAACTTAGGGGTAATGTTGAATCTGATTAGTTTTGATAACATTTCAATGGTTATTATAAAGAGATATGGAGATAAAGGATCTCCTTGCCTAAGACCCTTAGCTCCCTTAAAGACTTTGTTAGGTTCTCCATTTATTAAAATAGCATAAGAAGTTGTTGTAACACATCTAGAGATCCAGTGAGTGAATTTACCTGGGAATCCTAGAGCCTGTATTGGCTAGAAAATAAAGCTCCAATTAATGAAATCAAAAGCTTTTACAAAATATATTGTTATATCATAACTATTGACTCATTTCTTATTGTTATAGCATAACTATTGATGCATTTCTTCATTTGATAGATCTTGAATAACTCTTAAATAAACAAAATATTCTCATTGATGCTCCTCCTTTGGATGAAAGCAGTTTGGCTAGGATTGATGATTAGAACAAGAATTTTCTTGATTATGTTTGCTAGGATCTTGGCTATTATTTTATAAATCATATTACAATATGCAATTGGCCTAAAATCTTGCATTGTGGATGGATTAATTACCTTGGGGTTTGATATGACATAGGTTTTGTTTAATTCCAGCAATATATGAGGACTATTGAAGAATTCTCTTATAGTATCTACCAACATATGACCTATAGTATTCCATGTGTGCTAAAAAAATTTGGCATTAAATCCATCTGAACCCAGAGCTTTACCAAGATTAAAGCCAAATAAAGATTGTTTAATTTCTTTAGGTGTGAATTCCTTGATCAAATCAATTTCTGAGTTTGTTGGAAATGAGTTGTTCAGGTATTGTTTAAAGTCCTTAGGAAATATGCTATCTTCCTGGCTTCCATCAAGTAAAGAGCTGAAGTGAGTAAAAGCTAGTTCCTTGAGGTTTTCCTGCTTGGATATCAGTTTTCTAGAATTATCCTTCTAAGATACTATTTTATTATTGTTTATTCTTTCCTGAATAGTTTGATAAAATAACTTGGTGTTGATTCACCATCTTTTAGCCAATTAATTCTGGCTTTTTGCCTGAGATGTGAATTGAAGGTTTCCAAAGTTAAGTAATAGTCTTTTAACGTAGTTGATTTTAGAGCTCTCAACTTTTGGTTAGAAAGAATTGAAATCAGTGAATCCTAAAGCTTCACAATATCACTAAGGGAAGAGTTCTTCCACTGAGCAAGAGGTGATGAATTTGAGTTGTATAGAGTTATTAGGGATTGTTTGAGAGTTCTTATAAATTGTTCGCATTGGAATGTCTTGGACTCCTAAGCCTTATGTTTTAGCCTTCCTCAACCAATCATGAGAAACTGGGATGTTTGAGATAGCCATTGAAGAATCTAAATGAAGACTTGCATTTAAGCATTGGGTCGTGTATTGTAATGATGGTTGGAGAGTGATCTGACATTAAGTAGTTGTGAAAATTAATTGCATTTGGGCAAAAGCACTTATTCATTCTGAATTCACAAGACTTTTATCAAGTTTCTTCTGCATAAAATTAGCTCCTCTCTGCTTATTACTTCAGGTGAACATATTTCCCGAGTAATTTAGATTCTCTAGTGATTAGGGTTTAGTTGTGTGTAAGTTTTAATTATTAACCCTTGATAATCCGTAAGCGCACTGTTCGTTAGCATAGTACCAAAGGTGTCAATCCCACGAGAAGAGAACTAATCTAATCCTAAAATCTAGGGCCATAAACAATAATAGAAATTCAAGATGCAACAAAACCAATACTAGAATTTAATTAAATCAATCAAATTAAGAATCAAACACCAAAATACTAATTATTAAGCAATTTGCAACACACCTAAGAATTAACTGAAGGAAATTACCAATTGAGAGAAAGGGAATTTTACCTATCCTTAATGCTAACCTAACTGATTATGAATTATTAGATTGTTGGTTCTAGACTATCCTAGGGTTGATTACTCTCTCGCTCTCGTTATAACCATTAACCTTAAATCATAAACCCTAATAAGATTATGTAGGTTGCAATGTTTCAATTTACAACCTATCCAAAACCTAATTAGTTATGAAGTTCTCTAATACACTTTCGAAACTTATACAAGATCTATCTCTGCACAAATTATCGATCTGATGTAATTTGGTTTCTATTAAATCACCTAATTCTCGTTAGTCCAATTTAATCATTTTTCATTCGATTCACCCTCTCAGTTTATTATCAAATTATGCAATAGCAGAATCAAACAACAACAATATCTAATAAACACATAAACAATCAGATTCTTATTAATTCAAGAATAAAATTCTGAAGGTGAGTTTAGAGCATCCTTGACATTTTATATCCTATCTTCAACTGTTCAATCCAATTCTATACAATGATAAAATTGAAAAGAATAGGAAATACAATCTAAAATGGATGATGGGAGGCAGTGACGTCGGGAAACCTCCTGATCTGGGAAGTACTTCGAGCTAGCTTCTTCTCCTCTTCTCTCTTCCTTCTTCTCTTCCTCTATCTCTCGATGATCTGTCTCCAGGGTTTCCCAAGGTGGCTGATGCAAAAAGTTCGTTTCTCTACCTTTTTTGTTCTTTTTATATCCTCTTATGTTTTGGGTAACCCTAGGATATTTTCAGGGTTCGAAAGGTCCAAAAAATGCCTTGAAACTTGAAGTTCGTGAATGTCTGCGCGTCCGTCCGATGCAGGCCACGATCATGGCTCACATCTAAGCCTTAAGTCATGATCGTGACGTGTAGGCCACGATCATACTCCAAATCTGGTGCTTCTGTCACGATCGTGGGTCGTTGTTTCGGCTTGAATGTCTCCAAAACTCCTTCATTCTTCAATGTTGACCTGAAACACTAACAAATATATCAAGGTACCTCAAAAAAATAATATTTAAGCTCAAAGACTTGTACTAACCCATAAAACACCTAAAACATAAATAATTAACAAACTAACATAATTCTAACCTAAACACATAATAAATGATTGAATTAATGGCCAAACACATATAAAGCTATGCCCTAAAACATGATGCAATTTACACTTATCATTTAGCTCCAAGTTGGTAGTTAAATTTACAAGGGAAAATTTTCTAAGTCTGGTTTTGATTAATTAACCTTTAGCTTCAAAAGCAAACTTTGTGTAGTTAAAGTGCTACCAATAATCCAGGGTATATTAATATTGTTGTTCAATCTTTTTTAAATCCTCCCAAAGTTTAGCTTTTTGAAACTCAATATTGGAAGCATAAATGGTGGTGATTGCAACCTTAAAAGATATGAAGGATAACTTACTATGCAATGGAGCATCTGATCAAAACATTCCTAATCTCTTAGTTAGAAAGCGAGGGGGTTAGAGGATACAATTACTATGCCACTATAATGCTTACTATGATTGCTCAGTGAAGTCCACTCCTTACTAATAATCTAGAGACCTTTGCTAAATTGTTCTTACTTAATTTTGGTTTCAATCAAAATAGCAAAATGAGGTTTTTTAAGGACTAGGAAATCCTTAAGGGCTTGATGTTTATCAGGATTTTTTAGTAAGGAGGATTAGGGAGGTTCTTCTTCTTGGTTTTCCTCCCATTTGATTTCTTGATAGTGCTAGAATTTGAAGGTGATCAAGGTTAAATTCTTGACTTTTGTTGACCTGGTAATGAGCTCTTTACCAGTCTCCTTTAGAAGGTTTAGATTTGGACTTTAATGAATTATTCGAGTGGGTTGCTCTTGAATTTCGCACCTATCCTCCTCAAAATTCTGATGGTGAGTCTCTTTAGACTTCTTTAGTTCAAGATTATGCTCATCAACTATTGTCTTAGTGGGAACTTCCTCAGCTTTAATTAGTCCCTCACTTGTTCAGCTGGCTTCATCATATCCTTCTTGGAATTCATAATATTGTCAGTTTTTGGGCTTTTCTGCATCTTTGGAATCCATTTGTAGTCATGTTTGGATTCCAGACGTAAGATAACTTCAATATGAGGAATTTTGTGGAATCTAAAAGTTGCATTTTCATTTCAACCTCTATCCATATACGTGCATGGCCAATCCTTCTAATATGGGCAGTATTCTCATTTAGTGCTAATGGCTTTCCTAGTTTGCTAGAAAGATAGGTAAGGCCTTCCGTATACCAATATTCCAAGGGCACTGTGTGAAAGTTTACCCAAAGAGGAATGCTCGTGAAGCTGGACTTGTCTAACCTCATTCCAATTCTCAACTCTGAGTGAAAAGGGGTCTTCCTTGCACATGTCAGGGGCCTCCTTCGATAGTCCTTCTAAGTTATTCTTCAGAGGCAATTTTGAAGCTGAAGAATTCGTCTTCACTAATTAGGTCAGATTCCAGACCATGTTTTCACCAGTTAGTGAAGGCCTAACTTTTTACCTGAGGATAGGAAAGACTCTTCTCCAAGAAGAATCCCACTATAGTTGTCTTCCATTTGTCAGCCCCAATATTCATCACTTCCCTTGGAGGGGAAAATACCTCTGAGCCCACAATTTCTGGGATATATCTAAGCTTAGCTGAAGTTTGGGGGTCTCCAGAGACCACTTTGTTCTAAGTGACACCTAAGCAAGGTTAAGGGGGAGTAGGTCCTTAGGAGTTGGGGTAGCTACCTGTGGGACTTGAGGAAAAGTGGGGGAGGTTTCAGGGTTGGAAGGGATGGGTTGCTGGAGTAGAGGTGGAGATAGGAATGCTTATATGGATGCCAGATTTAGATTTAAGGAGGGTGGTTGAGAAGAAGTTAAGGTCACACTAAATAAGGAAAGTAACCGGATAAAGCAGTTAGGGGAGACAAAGCAGAAGGTTCAGCTGAGAAGGTGTCGGGGTTGGTGAGGCTGTTGGGGTTTGGATTAATACCCCCTTGGGAGATCTTTATTAGAGATGGAACAGATCACTTGTTCCTATTATTCTGTGCCTACCCTGTTTCATAAGCATCCATCCATCCAATAAATGAGACCCGCAGAAATTAGATGGATGGATACTCATGGAATAGGATAGGCACAGAGTAACGAGAACAAGTGATCTGAACCCCAATAGAGATGGCAAAGAAGCATCCGCAACAGAAGAAACTAAACCTTTTAAGTGTCTAGAAGCATCTTTGGCAATCTGTGGCATCTATAACACATTCGATCACATAATTCATCTTGTTCTTATTTACTTGTTTCTCTTTTTAATAAAGTTACAGGACTCATTTGGCAAACGGTTTATCAGCTGTTGTTTAGCTAATTGACACAAGTTAGCTGTTTTACTCTCTTAAAAAGTTAATGAATATGTTTGGTGGATGGCTGATTGGTTAGCTTATTTAACCTAACAAGCAGATTTTAGAAAAGCTCCATAAGAGGAGCGTCTTTAATGTTCAACCAAAAATTAATAGGTAAAATATCAATTATACCCTCATTTCATAATTTTTGAATTATGCTAATTATACTATATAGTGATATTATGGATAATTCAAACTAAAAATCATACATAACTAAAAATCATGCACGTATTCTACAGTAATACAAAATTTTACAATGAAGTGAGTTTTCTGGTTACAAAACTTGGGAGTATGTACTATGCTAGTGACAATTTTTTACTAATAAAATAAGTTTTCTAGTTATAAAATAAAAAAATGTTACGGTGACAAAATTTTTAAGATTGTTCTATGTTTTTATTAGAGTTAAAAATTAATTTTTGTAAAATTAAATATCTAATCACGGCCTTATAAATTCCTTTTTTTAAGTCATGCCTTTATAAGTCATTTTACACTTAAACAACTAATATTAAACAACTAATTTTACCAAACATCTTTAATAAACAGCTAATGTTATCCGCTGGTTAAATCAGTTGTTAGCTAACCGCTAATAGAATCAGCTAACATCTAATGCAATTCGCCGGCTGCCAAACAGGGCTATAGTTGAATGATTTACATGTACGCTCTTTATGGATATTTACGCATGAAAACATTCCTCTTGAGGACAAAGCTTGGTTGTGGATTTGCTGAAAGTCATTTTGCTAAGGAGTTGAATTGTATTGAAATGTAACGAGGGGATCTAACAAAGTTTCGGTTAGTTTGAGTTTTTTTTTTCCACTTAAGTTTGTACTACTACATCCTCGTAACATAAAGTTATGAGAGTTGGGTATTTGAGAATGTAACTACTGCCTTGAATAATTCATATCTTGGTGTTATTCTTTTCGACCATTGTCTTGAAACATCCATCTTCCTTTGTTAGCCTATATTTTGATGAGCACTATCTGACAAATCTTCTCCTTTTACAACCCTCCTGAAGATGCTGTTGTGTCAATATCTCGTCACATCTCACCGGTGATGAAAATCACTGCCCATCACAAATTGCAAAGAGTGGCTAATATGTGTTCGGTGTTTTCGAAAACCACATTAGGCAACCCTGCTCAAGATGTTTCTGGTTTTAAATCTTATCCCCAGTGTTGCATTGGTGATTTTTCAAAGATTAAGGTTGCTATAGAAGTCGTGCAGTCATTGTTAATGAATACATAAAATCAATTAGGTTAACCTCACATAACAGCTTAAACTATTGTGGTGAAACGGTTACTTAACATGGTATCAGAGTGGGTTTGGCCCGGATTCTTAATTTCCCGGTTGTCCGTCTGGATGTCCAGTCCCAGCGGCCCGGTCCGGTTATCGCTGCGTATATTTCAAGTGACAATTGGATGTCCAGCTCTAGTTGCACTTGAGGGGGAGTTTTAGAGTGTCCCATATTGCCTAGACATGAAAATATTAAAGGGTTTATAAGTGGTAAGGGTCAACTATCCAAACAACTAGTTCTAGTTATTTGAATAATAATTAACCCAAATTTAATTCTTGTTAATGAACTCTACACTCTGCCTACATTTAAAAATTGAATAGATCTCACCGTTAAGTTGGAGCTAAATTGTCACACTTTTCTATATTAGGAATTACGAGAAGGTCTAGTAATTCATCTAAAATATCCTCCAACCAAATGGGCCTCAAAGTCAAAACATGTTTCTTTCCGGAAATGGACATATTCAACAACTCTATGCATAGTCCACGAGCTTTTGAGAGATCCTTAGTTCAGCCCAAAGCTATCCTTAATGATCACGAAACTAAAGATTAACGATCGAGGAGCTCCCTAGTTGAGTCCAGATCCTCTGTCTAATATTATGGTGTTTTATTGTGTTCAATAAATCTCAGCCATTTATTTATGTGGGGTTCGCATAGGGCCTACATGGGTCCCACAAAATAAATGACTGAGATTCCATGAGACAAAATAAAGCAGAGTAAAACTGTACAGAAGGTCTGATTTCCCATGGTTGAAATCCGTCACCTTCTGTTGCAAGTTGTAACAACTCTATCGTACGCAGCCGTCCGTGCAAATTGTTGTAACATCAGATCAGCCCATAAACGTGTATATATATTGAAGATTTAGTGTCAACTGTCAGGCGTGGAGTTGTTTTTTTTTTTTTGAAACGTTGTCCTGTGCACTCAGCACATATTATTCATATCCATAGATAAAACTTCATACAAAAAACTCGGCGGGCATACCCCCCAATCGAAACCAGGCATAGAATCAGCCACCCTAGCGATCTTATGAGCAACCTGATTCGCTGATCTCTTAACAAAAATGGTAGAAATAAAAAGATGCTCGTTTATTAGAGCTTTGCAATCATCGATAAGTATCGAAAAATAGGACGGACAGCTT
>JAOTBA010000002.1:22013060-22024576 GCA_025629845.1 Erythroxylum squamatum | reverse complement strand
TATATCCTCAATTACAACCTATACATATCCAACACTTTATCAACTTATTCAACCTCAAACTAGGTTCATTTCAAGTCCCATTCAAGTCTAAATGCATTATAGGAAAGTACCTTACCGTTTGTTGTTTCAAACATCACATAAAGAAAGAATAACTCACGTTGATGGCCTTTCTAGCTTTTTTGTCAAGACAGATTTTCGGGTAAATTTTGCATTGCCATTTTGACATAGAAAATGAGGTATTTAGGCAATACATTCTTCTAACAAAATTTTCCTATATGTCTTAAATTTCTAACGACATCAAGTTCATGCAGTTTGGTTCAGTATTCTGCAAGTTATACCCAAACTATTACAAACTATTCTCACACCATGACAGCACACAATGCTCAACTTCAAGCCAAATTTTGAAACTCTTAGAGACAGAATTGAAATTTGATTCCTTCATGAAAAATATGGCCATATGTCTCTAGTTTAATATAAATTAACATCATCCCATTTGGATGTCTACAGATCAAGATATGGATAAAATATAGATGCATGCCCAGTTGAAACGTTGCAGCTAACATATTCCAGCCATTCTCTTTCAATTTTCTAGATTTTTAACTCCTACATTTTACATCTAACGCATCTTAGACATAGATCATCTTTTCTACTTCATTTCCTCTTCATTCTTAGCTCCATTTCAACTTAATATCATTCATAAACAAATCATAAACTATGGTTGATCATAAACACAAAAACAAAACATCAATGTATACATACATTCTTCAAATTTTTGCACACATTCTACTCCATTATCACCTTCATTTTATCTCTAACTATCATCATAAAAGTTGCTATTCAACAAATCATGAAGAAAAATATACTTACTTGATTAACTCAACTCTTCTTTAAAAATCACCATGAAACCCTAGCTTCCTCATCAACTCTTCAAGGAGGATATGTTAGGCTTTCATTAAGAAGAAAAAGACAACAAGGATCTTGGATTGGAAAAGTGAAGGATGACAGTAAAGCTCAATGTTGAGGGTTGGGTTGTGAGAGTGAGGGTGAGTATCATGAATGGAGAAGAAGAAAATGAAGAAGACAACATGTATAGTGAAAATGAAAGACAATTAAAAGATGGTGTTTCAATGTATATGTCATGGGTTTAATGTTTGGTGCGTGCCATGAAACTTGTAATGACACTTACCACACAAAGAATTATGCTACTTGTATTTTTGCTTAAGCTTAACACATGATTCTTAATAATCACTCCATTTGTCTCTCAATGTTTAATTCAATTATCTCCAATTTTTCTATGACACTTGTCATTAAATCTTAATGTCACTTATCAATAATTTCTATTGCCATTTGACATTTATTTCTATTGCTATTTATCAATTGTCTTGCCACTTTGCATTTTTCCTAGTCCAAAAATACCCATAATTTCATAATTTTTCCAAATTTTCACCAAAAATTCTAAGTCAATAATATAATCCACCAAATCAATTTTCAAGACAAAATATTCACTATTCACATCATAATCATTTAAAAATCATTTATATCCCGAAATAAGTGAAATGAGTGCATGAACAGTCATTGTAATGTGTACAAAAAATCAAATTCACGTATGTTTATGCTAATATTATGTATGAGCATGAAATGCATTTCCTAATTTCTCAATAATATCTCTCATGTGCTGTTATCTGGGGTTCTAACCCCTAATATGGGAAAACCAGATACTACACCCATGTTGGACACATCGAAAATGATCCTGGTAACAGGGAGAATCTATAGGAGGTGGTTAGGAGGAGTAACATAATTCATAAACCTCCTCTAAAACTTAGAGAATATAACTGAATATCAAGGCAAAATAATGTTATAAACGAGGTGTGAGGACTTTGGTGAAGCTCCCCTTTCCTCTTTTCTAATATTTTCCTTTTTACATACTGCAATTACTGATTTTAATGATACTGTTGAGTTGTTCTTCATAATAGTAATTCATAGTCAGTTATATACTTATTTTCTAAAGTTCTAAATTGAAAGTCATTTCATATATCTATTTGGATTGAGCATCCATTGCAATACATTTAAAATTTCCCCTGTCTCGATTTGTAGTATTAATATGTTAAGTATTAATTACATTAAATGTTTTAATATTAAAGATAAAATCTCTAAAAAATTAATGTACAATTGAAATCATGATGAGATTATAATTATGATATTCAACTTATATTTATGTATTATTCCTAAATTGTTTCTAGTTGTAGTTTTATTGAGATGAGATATTGATAAAACGGTAAAACTAGCACATTTTATGTTTCTTTCTTATGAAGAAATCATTTAATCTTATAAATAAAAGTATGAAGATACTTAAACAAATGTGTAGGTGCTTATTAAAGAATAAGTTAACTAAACTAATTCAAATATGATGATCCTATATGAAATATTACTTACATGTCAGTGAATTTCTTTTTAATGATTATTGTATAATTAATTCTTAGATTTAAGATTATCAAGGTGTCTTATATAGAAATTACTGTCTTTTGATACTACTTATGACCTATCCTATTTATGGCAACTCGATCAGTAGTATTTGGATATAATATAAACCATATAGAGATATTAGAGTAAGTTAATAAAAGATTTGTTAATTTAAAATAATTAGAGGTAGTGGTCCACTATTAATGATTAATAGTGATTTAAAGTATTCTCTTACTAGAGTGAATTGACATTTGAAAAGGTATTTTCAAATATCAAATATAAATTAATTACCAATTAAGATGATTGGATTTGATGAAAGTAGACACTATATCTATCCTCTAGGTTTAATTAGACCATTAAATGTTGAAAAAATTAAATTATACATCATAACCTTGCATGGACATGTTGAGTTAAACTATTGCTAGGTGTTAATCTTAATCTATGATTATAAATTATTTAATTAAATAATTAAAGATATATTAACCAATTTTAATTCTAATTATGAATTATAATTATAATTTATAGTTATTGTCAACATATTAAGAACCTAATTAGTCCCATATAAAAAGCAGTTAAAAATCAATTTAATTTAAGTTGGATGTAATTGTGAAGTTTAAGAAACCTTAGGGATCAAATATGAGATATTTGATTTTATTAATATTAAATTAAATTATAATTAACATATAAAGAGTAGTTAAAAAATCAATTTATTTTAAGTTGGATTTAATTGTGAAGTTTAAGAAACCTTAGGGATCAAATATGAGATATTTAATTTTTATTTAAATTAAATTAAATTAGAATTAAAGTTTGACTTTAATTATGATTAGAATATTTAATTTTAATAAAAATAAAACCCTATTGTTTTTTTTCTATTTATAGGAAATAAACATAGGGGAGCTAGGACTCCTTAATTCTTCTCAAAGTTAAGTTTCTTTTTCTCTGCTTTGTGAATACTGTTAGAGATTGCCTGCTTGAATATCTTGTAGTTGACACCCCGAAAAAGGTTTTAGTAGGAATCCAGTACAATTCAATTACTTTTATGATTCATGTTTTTCAAACTATTCAATTACTATGATCTTATTGAAAAATTATAAAAAAAAATATTTTTCTGGTACGTCCGTGATTAGATTACGATTAGTTTTTCAAAATCGCCAACTTCAAACATATTTGAAGATACAGGTAGCATGGGTCATGAGTTTGCAGAACAATTACTAAGTGCTGACTTTATGCTATGTTTGGTTGGGGGTTTATTAATGAAATAGAATGAAATGTAATATTATTCCATCGTTTGGGAGGAAAGTTGATAATGGAATGGAATGAGATGGAAGAGGAGGGTTTCATATTACATCTCATTCTAATCCATTCCATTATAAACCCTCCTTTTAAACGATGGAATAATATTACATTCCATTATATTGGTTCATATTACATCTCATTTGTAACAGCCCAGACCACTCGCTCACAGATATTGTCCGCCTTGCGTGTAGGCCTCTTTTGGACACTACTCTCTAAGAGGAAAGAGGTGCCTAGCCAAGCATAACTTCAGGAGAATTTACATCCGGAAACCCACTAAAAGCATCCATGGTAGCAGCTGTCGGGTGAAAGAGCAAAAAGTTGATGGATGAGAGGGGATGGGGGTATGTCTAAAGGTTGAGAGAGAGTGAGGGTGTTGTCTCGGTTGTGTGTCGGCTCTCTTAACCTAAAATGGTAGGTTTTTAAAACAAAATGGTTTTGGATCGGGTTGCACAGTGGGTGAGTTTCCTAAAAATGGTTCGGGTATTTGAAGATTCGTCGCGGAGAACTTTTCCCGAAAGTTAAGCTTCATTGTTGGTTCCTTCGCCACGGTGATAGAATTTCTTTACGTCGCGGCGAACTTTTCCCAAAGGTTTTGCTTGGTTTCGCCGTGACGAACTTCCTGTTGCACCTATTGGCTTGTTGACTTGTTGAATTATCCTCTTCATCCTTCTTTTGACTTACTTCTTCTTCTTGAGTTTCCTACAATGAACAAATGGTAGTTTGCAGTATCAATTGTTCTCAGGGAATTAATTAATAATGATTTGTGACAATTTTACTCTCAAACTGTATAAAATGAAGGTAGGCACTCAAGAGTCAAATTAAGCATAAAATCTAAGAATAGGAGACAAGAAGTGTAGTAAAAACCATGAAATTGTCGCCAATTTATATAATAAACTTGTGCTCAATCAAATTCTGCCACACTTAGACCTTTGTACTCTTAGACAAAGTTTATAAAAATCAAAGAGACATATGTGTAAAATAAAATTCCAACCATGCTTTAAATGGGAGTAGCAAATTGGTAAAACCACTATCTCAGAAGTCAACCCAAGCAGACTGAAAGAGTGCTAAGAAAAAAAAAACTATAAGAATTTAATCCAAGAGGTTGAACAAAAGAAATTTCACTCAAGAAATGGTGTTTACTCTGAACTCACTTGTTTTTGGGATAATTTCACTCTAAAATTTGCTTAATCCATTCTCTACCATAAGATTGTGATAGTTCTACCTCTCCACTACAAGAACTATAATTCCAAAAAACAAGAGGGCATTTCAAGGTTGTAATGTACGGAAGGCTAAATGAAATGGATAGAATAGAAAGAAAAAAGAACAGTGAGTACATGCACCACAATTAGGAAATAAACGTCAACTGTGAGTAAGAACAACAATTTACACAAACAAGAACATAATCTATCACTTAACTTTTTTTTTTTGCTTTTTCGGTTATTGGAGGAAGCCGTTTGATTTTATTTATTATTATGTTTTTGCCTTTTTTTATTTTGGCTTTCCTCAATAACCAATTTTTTTGAGAGTTTTTTTAAAAAGACTTAAAGTAAAAATTGGAGATAAAATATTTACAACAATAATAAGACATGTGCATGTACTCAAAAGCATGGCTCAAGGGGGCTAGCAATGGATAAGTGTTTATGGGTTTGTGTTTGGGTCAGCAGGGTTTTGAAAGAATGCCTCTATCATGTTAACAAAATTCTAGTTCATCAAGCTTCGATCAAGAATTAAAACAAGTTCTAGAGAGATATGAAAATAAGTAGATACACGTAAAAATGAAAGAATTCAAGCCCAAATATCCTTCCAACAAGGTTAGTATCTCAATTAAACAATCTCAAGGTTTAAAAACGTAAGGTGCTACTTTTTTAGCGTACCTTCACTTACTTCGTGTTGAAAACATTGAAAATGAAATTAACCAAAACCAACTATCATTTAAAAACATAGATAGTGTTTTCAAGAACACAGGGACCACTTTGAAATTCATAAAATCCTCGAGACACAGAAGTGAAAAGAGTCTAATTGAGGAGAGTCATTGAAATGAGGTAAATTTTAGAAACAGTTTCTGTAAAGAGGATGTGTCGTCGTAGCAAAATATTAATTTTGCAACATCGCCGCGGTGAAGTTGTAGTTTGCTGCAGCAAAAAATTCCAGAAATAGTTGGAACAAATGATTAGCCTCAGTCACCAAGTTTAAAATTTTCACATTACATGCACAATTGGCATACTCAAGCAATTAAATGGTCGAAAATGATGCAGATGCACAACAAGAATTGCAAATAGAAACATCCCCCACACTTAAACATCATATTGTCCTCAATGATGAAAAACAATAAACATAATTATACAATCAAGGGAACAAAATGCACCCCCAATCAACCTCGTCAAATTTCTCAGACGTGGCAATTGTATCATGCAGCAAATCAAAAACACCGTGAACGTAGAAAGGGAGAGGGATTATTAAATTGAAACTACATAAATGGAAAACTAATCCTACATCCTAGTGAAACGGTTTCTTCCCCATACTTATTCAACATACTCATGCATCCATAATGTCATATTCACTCACAGAGCAGAAGTAAGTGGTAAGTGAAGGATGAGAAACAACCTGATTATTACGGAGGGTGTTGATTCTCATGATAGAGCTTCAATAAATGGCCATTTACTTTTAGTTGCGTCCCTGTGATTGAGCCCAAGTTGTTATATAAATTGGCAACACTTTTTGATTTTTGATATACTTTTTGACTCTTATTTCTTGATTTTTGTGCTTAAATTAATCCTTGAGTGTGTGTTTGTATTTTAAGCAATTTGATAGTAAAAACTGACATTAAATGCATTATTAATTTTTTTGAGGATGATTGATACTGCAAATTGCTATTATTGATTGTAGGAACCTCAAGGAGAAAGGAGTCAAAATGTTGAAAATAAGAGCAAGGTGTTACAAGACTTTCGCCGCGGTGACAGGCCTGTGGCAAACCAGACCTGTCGCCGCTGCGAAACATGAAGAATTTGGGTCGACTTTCGAGAAAAGTTTGTCGAGGTATAAATTAATTATTTCACCACGGCGAAGAATCCAGCAAGAGCAAAAACCTTTCGGGAAAAGTACGCCGCGGCGAAACTTATCTGTCACCACAACGAACTGTCAAAAACCTGAACCATATTTGGAAATTTCCCTCACTATTCGACCCGACCCACCGATCCATCACTTAAAAACCTACCAAATTAGGTCATTCTGACGACGAAAAACACAGAGAGACTTCTCACTTACTCAGCCGACACTCATTTTTCCTCTCAGTTTCGACCTTCATCCATCAACTCCGTCCACTTTTCACTGTCGACTTCATCATCCGCTGCTGCTGCCATGGATGCTTTCGGTGTGCTTATGGTCGTGAGGATTCCCGAGGTTATGCTTGGCTAAAGCACCGTTTCCTTTTGAAGATGTGGCGATGGCTTGAGTTCAATGGGCTTCAAAGGGTAGTTGTTTTACATTGTCACATTTAACTACATTGAACTCCTGAGTTAGGATTTATTGCTTTGTAGTTAGATTTTCATGATTAGAGTTTAATCAAGTGTTGAACAATGTAATGTTTTATGGATTTGTTTATGTAGAACTTGGATGCTTAATATATGAAGTTTCATATATGTCTTACTCTCTTTTATCTACCTAGTTATGTTTGATATTGAGATTAAGCTTGATCCATATTGACCACTTGCATTAGCTCATCTATTAATACACACTAAGATGCATTTAACAAGGTTTTGATAAATGGAGTTCATTGATTAAAACCTTGGACTTAAAGAGTTCTTTAAGGTTCATCATTCGGAAACTTAGTGATTTTTGCTCCCAAAAGTTTTGTTTTGAACTATGATAGCCAAAGCTTGTTTTCAAGAGGATTTTATCAATTTGATCATTATTTGAGTTTTTAATTTTGTTTCCCAAAAATCCAAAAGAATACTTTTATATACTTTTCTTCCAATTAGTCAATTTAGTTAAGTTTTTACCAATGATCCAAACCCTCCTTTTATCAATTTAGTTTGCATTTTTGACAATTAGGCTAGCTTAGATCATTTGCACTAGGTTCCGATTAAGTGAGACGACCCGAGGTTGCATCCTATATTGCAATCCTTGGAATTAAATTTTTGATTCGATTTCCAAGGGATTAACCTAAAGATCAAACGAGCTGATCAAAATGGCGCCGTTGTCGGGGAACCAAGCAATTAGTTTTCTTTAGGTTAGCCGTTGTCATTTTCAACTGTCGTTGATGATAGAAACCTTTTCTTTTACATTTCATTTTGGAAAGTTTAATTTTCACACTTGTTAATAGTATAGGTTTTTAATTTCTCTTTACATAGAATATATTTTGAAAACCCAAAAGAGCATAATTTCATACTTTGATTTTCCATACTTAGCATTTTTTTCCATACATACACATCTACATACATACTTTTACACTCCATACACTTGCATCCTTCACATTTCACCTTTTATTTGATTTTGTGTGCTTGGGAGTCAATTTTGTTACAATTCCTTTTCTTTGAATTTGTTTCTGTGCATGCCCCGTAGAACTAGACTTGTTCCTTTCCAACCCGAAATTGAGAGGCTCTTAAGGAAGCTTAGAAAAGAGAGGAAAGAACAAGAGAGAAGTAGAGTAGTTGAAGAAGAGGAATCAAGTCAGCCAACTAATGGAAGTGAGTCGGGAGAAAGAGTAATCATGACTGAGAACCCCGCTTTTCTGCAAAATCCCAACTTTCATGCTTATAGATAAAACACCTTAAAAATACTTTATGAGTATTACTAAACAATTATCAGAATTATTAGATAGACAAACAAATATTGAAATTCAATTAAAAGAAATAATTACTTTGACACAACCTTTAATTGAAAACAATCAAAAGTACAAGTCAGTACAAAACATTAATAACTTTAGTGAAATTCAAAAATTAATAAAAATAAATTATGAAAAAATATAAAAAATATTATATCCAATAAATGAAAAATTAGAAAAAAAGTACTAAAAATAATAGAAATAAAATCTGAATCTTCTAAATCTGCTTTAAAAGAAGATTTTGTCAAAAAAGTGGCATCAGAGCCTACTACACTTACATTATTAAAACCATGGAGGATATAGAAAAAGATATAAAAGGCCAATTAGAAGAAATTACACTAGTCAATAAATTAACTTTAGAAAATAATAAATATGAACTTGTAAACCCTATTATAGATCAAGATGAAATTATTTATGGCTATGAATAAGATCAAGAAATCTATATGGATCAACAAAAGAATGAAGAACAACCCAAAACAAGCCAAAGTGGAGAAAAAAGAAAAGGAGATAAATAATCAATTTATAATTGGAACAGTAAACCTATAGAAATAGAAGAATTAAATCGTATGGGATATTATCGAAAGGATAATAAAATTAGAAAACTTCCCACAGAATATACACCAAAACATATAACATTAGGACCAGATGAAATTATTAATTTAGATTATGTATTATCGCCAAAAAAATTACAACTCGAATGGTCTAACAAATTAGCATCAGTTATCCAATTAGAAAAACCTTTTGAAGGATTAACAAATGTCAATACTTTATGGAATTGTATTACCTATTAAACTATTGGTATTGTATTAAAATTTTTATTAGATAATGAAATACGAATAAAAAATACTACTGAATTTCTTATTACTCTTAAACCAATAAAAGCTTTCCAAGTCATTACTAATGAAATTTATAAAGAATTTCTTGGCAAAGATATCACTTCTTATAAACAGGAAATAGAAATTGAAGAAAGAAAAAAATGCCCTATGACATTTAAATAATATCAGAATATGCGATATTTGTTATTTAGAAGAATATATTTGTGAATTTAAAAAATATTATTATAAATTAACCCGTACAGAACAAGAAATGTATATACAAATATCTATCCAAAAACTACCTTATCTAATAAATAAAACTGTAGAAGAATTATTTTTAATAAAACAAAATGCTAGTTTTGTAGCTTATAATTTAGATGGTGCTATTTCAATCACAAAAGAAGTATTATCACAAAATTGTTTAGAAGCAAAATTACATTTAAAAAATTATGACACAAAGAAATCCAATTATGTTGTTTTAAATATTCAGAAGTTCCACAATAATATGGATGTGATTTTTCTACTTATCATAAACAGCAAAAACAACCAAAATACAATAAATATAGATGGCGAAGATATCCCAAAAACAAATATAAAAAATTTCCATTTAAACCTTATAAAAAGTTCTTTAGGAAAAAGGCTTATAGACAATATAAACCAAAAAAGAATTATTGTCCCAAAATAAGAAACAATGTAGATGTTGGTTATGTAAAGAAGAAGGTCATTATGTAAAAAATTGCCCAAAACGAAACCAAAATAAATAAAGAAATATAAATACTTATTGATGAAAAGATAAAAACACATGAAAACATACCTGTTGATCTCTTTTTCTCTTAGATGCCAATATGGAGGCTGGAGCAAGAATGTGAGAGTTTTAAACAGGAATGAAAACAAAGTGTTTATTCTATTCCTTCTTGGAAAGTAGATTTTAATAAAATTTGAATAGTAGATAGGTGTATATATCATATTTTATGTCTTTTTTCTTTTGTAACTTTTTGTATTTGTTTATAAACTTGTTTTTGATCTATTAAACTAATACGGATATGTCCGTTATATTGATCTATTCTAATAGGTGTCTCATTAATTAATTTTCCATAATAAATAATATTTTTTCTATTTATTATACTTTTAATGGGATGATAATTAATATATTGTCCAACTTTTAAGTTTAATTGTGTTTTAGAAATTTGTTTTTGTTTTTCATTAGATAGTAATGTATTAATATGGAAAATTTCAGTAGATTTAGTTAATTCTAAATTGTATATTTCTAATATATTATCTGTAATAATTTCTAACATATTAATGAAAAAGTTGTTTATGTACTGTTAATCTATTTTGTATATTCGGTAAGTCTTGTTTATATGAATTATAGAGATTAGTAGCTATATCGAGTTTTTCTTTAATAGGTCTTAATCCATTATTATTAATGAAAAATTGTAAATACTTGTATCTTTGTTCATAATAATCTTTTTTGATTTTGTACCATGATATTAAACTTTCAAAATATAGAATTTCATTCTATATTTGATTACAAATATTACAATGGCTTTGATTACAGATTTGATTACAGGTAGTACAATAATTATTCATATATGAATTTGATAATGTTCTTTAAAACGTTGATAAAGTTGTTTAATTTCATTTTTCTCTTGATTGTATAACTAGGTATGATCATTCCTGTTCAAATCTCTCACATTCTCGCTCCAGCCTCCATATTGGCATCTAAGAGAAAAAGAGATCAATTGACATGTTTTCATATGTTTTTATCTTGTCATCAATAAGTATTTATCAAGGGTTTGAAAACCGGACCGGACTGGCCTGTCTGACCGGAAATAGTCTGAACCGGCCATGTGTCTGGTTCGGTTTTAGTTAATAACCCTTGAATATAAAAACTGGCCGGTTTATCAGAGAGCCGGCCGATTTTCTGACGAATTGGTTATTTGATAACTGGATGAAAATTGGATTAAAATCTCGTCTTCTCTCCTCTCTTCTCTCTTCTCACAGTTCTCTCAATCGCACCGCTTCTCTTTTCTCTCTTCTCTCTTCTCAGATCTGGCCTTGTTTCACATCAACTCCAACAGGTTCTGTGGAACTATTCCTCACAAGTTCAAGAACTTGAAGCT
>JAOTBA010000002.1:21964997-21975370 GCA_025629845.1 Erythroxylum squamatum | reverse complement strand
ATTTTCTGTCTCTGTCCCCTACAACCAAACACATCTGTCCTGGAGATGGAGACAAGATTCTCTGTTCTGTCCACCATCAACCAAACAGTTCTCTGTCCCCAATTTCTGTTCCGTCTCGTCCCGTTCCGCCTCCAGCTACCAAAGACGCTAACCAAACGCAGCGTTTAAGTAGCATTTCTATCATTTTGCTAAAAACTAAACCAAAAACACTAATGCGACTTTCTACTCCTGTTTTACTATTCCTCATTTACCATGCTGCCTACATTAATTAAGAATCGATGCAGCAACATACAGATCTCTGTAAGTACCATTTCTTGTCAGAACGTGACAGTTCGTATCATTGGGATCCTGAGATTGGAAGACAAAATTATGAGGCTTTAAGGCTAGATAAATTGCAGCTGGGGTGGCTACAGCGTATGAAATCAATTTCGCGTAGGCCATTGAGGGAGTGAGACAATTAGTTCTGATTAGCACTACTGAGAGGCAATCCCTTGGCCGGCGATACATGCAAAGCGTGAATGCCATTCATTTTTGTATTAAAAGCTATATCGCATGTACCCCACGTGGACTTTTTGGAACAGCAGAAGAACCGATCTAAAAATTGGGACAGATCCTCTGTCTCAAAAAATGTACACCTACTCTGTCCCATTAAATTTAAGCCATTTATTTATATGAGATCTATAAAAATAGAGGGTTTGAATTTAATGGGACAGAATAGGTATACATTTTTTGAGACAGAGGATCTCATGCCCTAAAAACTAGGCCATTCTGTCATGGAATAACCATTTTGTCGTTAGCGGTAATTTCATAATTTTGGTGCATGGGAAGAGACTTACGAATTACAAAGTTCAATTTTATTAAAAATTAGATTCTTAACGTCTTAGCCCCTCTTCCATTGAATCACGAGTCTCTAATGATAACGGTGAAACTTACACCACCGTCATTTTAGGCTGATAATACCGAAGTGTGGATAGACCTCAAATACTGTGGCGTTTAAATCCTAGTGGTTTAAAAATGTCTAAGTATGAATTTTTTTTTGGTAGATTGAGGCCATCATATATAATTTTTCATATACAAAAGTGTGTGTATGTGTATTTGAAAATTTAACCAATTAAATAATTTAACGATTACTTGATTGATTAATTAACTATTCTGACCATTTTATGTAGTTAGAAGGTTGAAAAATATTAATTACAATGCAAGTTAATCAAGTGATTAGTTAATTATTAATTTTAGATGTTAAGAAAATCAATCCTCTCATAATTTTAATATTTTTTAGGATATAAGTTTAGAAAGTTGTTAGATCAAGTGAATTCATTATTAATGTTTCGATGAAAATAAAAATTATTGATGAACTTTGATTGATTGTGTTAGGTGCCAAGGGTGCTAGTAAAAGTATGAAAGAATTTGATATGATGAGATCATGATCTTCTTCAAATTATTGTTTTAAGACACAGATAACAACTTGAAATATTTTAATAGGCATTCATATGCTCATAATAAGTTGATAAAATACCGAAATATTGAAACATAAAAGAAGGTTTGAAGGACAAATAAGAAACTAAGAGGAGTTACTCTCTGCTTAATCAACAAACGAGCAATAGTGAAAATTAGAATTCAAAGCGTCATTTTAAAAATATTAAACTTAAATAGTTAGAAACTTGAAAATAATTATAAAAAGCCTTCCAAAAGTCTAAAAGAAAGAGGAGAAATAAAAACAGGAAGACTATAAAAGTGTTTGTTTTTACAACTAAAATATTATTTGTTAGAGTAAAAATCTTTATGCAGAACCCTAGGGCGCATTCATATGTTAGAGTAAATCTCAATATGCTTTCTTTTATTTCACTCCTTAAATATTTGATCACTAATGCATATTCAATTTTATAATACTGTTTTATCGATAATAATTTCGCACAAAATCTGAGGAGAGTCCTAATTTTATGAATCGAAGGCAGTAAGGCATATAAATAATCACATAGGTTCTTTTTATCTATCAATGCAATATAAAAGTAAATTTTCTTAGTTAATAGAAACGTCGAATTTGAGCTACTTATGGGGACTTAAAATAATCAATTTAATTGATTAAAATATATTTTATTCCCATATCTCAAAGAGTGCATTGTGCCTGTAAATTGTAACATTGTAGCAGTGAGCATGTCAATTTTTATTGAAATAACTTCTGTAGAGAAATCAATTCAAATTGCTGCTTATAAATCATTACTTGCTAATTGGAAATAAAAGGAGGAGAAAACGGTAAAGAAGATTAGATAATGCATTACAAAGAACGGGTGAGGCAATGTACAAAAAGGAAAGTTAGGTCTGAGTCCTGATCATAAAGAAACATATCACACTGCTTATTGTCCTGAAAAGATTTCGTTATTACAATTAGATGACAAATCTAAATGCATTTCATTAATTTTAATGTTTTCAAGAGAATCTGTAAAATTGAGAAATATATAAAAGGTGTTGAGTAGAAAGTTAGATCATGTTCTCAAAGGATAAATTATTTTAGTAGTTTTTAGTAACTGATTGTGAATTAAAAAATTATTTTAAATTATTTTTGTTTGTTTACTGTTTATATACATGACATATTAATTTACAGATACGCATGAATGTTGTAAACAAGAGTACCAACAACAGAGTTAATTAAATAAGTATACTTGCGGTCCAAGAAAATCAAGGATAGGATACCTGGCTTAAGTTGCAAAGAAAAAATCTAATACTCAGAGCTTCATCATTCAACTACTGGGTACTGGCATACATAGATATGATGTAAACGATATCTAAGTATAAATATATTCGCTAGCTAGAGAGACTTAAATGGTAGGATGTAAATTGCATTAATTCTCATCAAATTACGAATCCCAGTTTATGGTAGGAAGTTGTAGTTGTTGTCTCAAAACTCCGTCACCAAGAGAGCCGAGAAGTGAATTTGGGTGAAACGGCGATGTACTCTGAGGAAGTTGATTTAGCAAAGAAACAAAGGAAGTGTTTTCCTCAGTGCCACGGCTGTTAAGATCAGCATGAAAACGCTTATTACCTGTAGAAGCTCCATAGGATACTCCTGCAGCTCCACTCCAGTACGGATGAGGTGGGACCTGTGATCGTTTAGATGGCAGGTTTGATGCAGTTGAGACTGAGGTAATTAAAATGTTAGGCTTTGAGCTTGAGGAGGGTAAATGAGAGAGGGACTCGTTTTGCATGCCGTCGCCTCCTCCTGTTAATATGCCCTCATAGTAATTCTCTTCGTTCTCAAGCAACGAACCATAAGTTGCAGGCCTTGAAGTTGCAGGGTTTCTTTGGTTTTGGTGGCAAGAATTTGGAGGTGTTGCTAGCATTCCTTCCACTGAATCCTCCATTTCCCTGTCGATTGGTCTTTGAGAGTTGTTCTTCTTGTAAATCCGACACAGAACCCAATCATCAAGCTATAAGACAGTACCCAACATCAATCACCATATATTTATTAACGCAAGAGTACAAGCACTTACAAACAGAAGGAGATGGTAATTGAACCTACCCTTAAAGAGCCCTTCTTGTTGGCGGAATCGGGGGGCTTCGAACTTGGATTGCTGTTATCAATAAGGCGGTATTCATGCATAATCCAATTGGTTTTAATGCCTTTTGGTGGTTTACCACCATAGAAAACCAGTGCCTTCTTAACACCAACCTTTTGACCTCCATTAGATGCTAATATAGGCTTATCAGTACCAGTAGCTTTCCAATACCCTGAAGTTGCAGCTCTATTAGGCCTCGCGCCGTTGGGGTATTTCCTATCTCTGGGACTGAAAAAGTACCATTCTTGCTCTCCAAAAGTCGCCTTATCTACACAGTGAATAAAATTCTCAATCGTTTAATGATTGTCGCTATGACCATGCTAATTAATTAATGATTTGATTAACCAAGATCAAAATTTAATTACTTACTTGGTAGCTCCCATGGATCATACTTATACAAATCAACTTCAGCGATGATTGTAACAGGGAGTGGAGCTGATGCAGCCTTCTTTTTGAGGTAGTGGACCACTAGCTCTTCGTCTGTGGGGTGGAATCGGAAGCCCGGAGGCAGTTGCGGGTGGGGCGAGCCGGAGGATGAATCGGTGCTCTCCATCATGCCCTTAATTCTAGCAATCTAGATTAAACCCTTTCTGGGATTTCGGTTGGAAGTTTATTCAGATGAGAAACCAAAATATTGGACAGAGCCAATGGGTTGGTCTATGTGAGCTTATGGTAATGTTGATATATGAGCGCTTTCGGGGTTGAGAAGAGACAAAGGGATCACTTATTGGGTGACACGTGGCAATCATGGAAAAGAGAAGCGTGACATGATTTGAGGAAGTGGATGGTCTGGGGCACCACTTAGGAAACCAGATGCAGGAAAACAAAATAACAGGGAATTAAGGGCAGGTTTTGAGGGTCGGAGAGGGTTTGGAACTGTCTTTGTACGCTTTTCATGTCATGCTTTTCTTATGTAATACATTAGCCCTGCACTCTCTCAGTCCAAAACCAGACATTGCGTTTTTATGTTTTAGAGAGAAATGCGTGCTGGACTTCCTCTTCCAGCTTTAGTTTTTTTTTTTTCCCCTTTTTCCTTTTGAAATGATGATCCCACTATGTGTTTTGTCAATATATTCCTTCATTTCAAGTTATACCGTTCTTTTGCTATATCAAACTAATTATAGTTTGTTTGACGATAATTGATGTTTTCTTTGATAGGTTGGATCAAGTTATTGTTGAAGCTTCTTCACATCCATCTCCTATCATTAAGAAGCATTTAAGCATTTAGAATTACGAGAGTTCGAATATAAGACCTTTAAAAAATAAGTTGAATTATGCTATTAAAAGAACTTTAGACTGTTTTGTTATATTTAATTATTTATAGATACGTATATGTCTTGGTGCTAAATACTTTTTACTTTTTTTTTAATCCGACAATTGTTTATATATGATCAATAGTAACATAAATAATCATAACTATTAACAAAATAAGTATATTTGTAATGATTTATGTCTTACAACTTAAAGTTATTTTTAAGTATATTTTTTTAATTAACTAACATATAAGTTAAAGTATGTAGGATAAATATATTTTAAAAATAAAATTATGATGAAAAATAATAATAAAATTCATATTTTATTTAAGTATTGTTCCTATATTGTTTCCAATTGTTCCTCTATTAAAATTAAATATTAATACAACGAGAAAACTAGCATACGTTTTTTCCTTATAAAAGTAGTCAATCTCATATATTAAAGACGAAATATTTAAATAAACATGTTATTACTTGTTAAAAAATAAATTTACTAAATTGACCCGATATGAGAATTTTTATTTAAAACATTACTTGTGTGTCTATATAAACTTTCATTGTGATGATTATATAACTAATTCTTAGATTTAAGATCTCCAAAGTAGCCCATATAGGGATTATTATGTTTTGATATTGTTTATGCAATATTGTAAAACTCTCTTTTCAATGTTTGATTGATATATTGATTACACAACTTTGACAATATGATGGTGGCATGTTTTGAAAAAGAACTAATATAGCAAAGTTGTTGGCTAAGGAACTAAAAAGCTAAAAGGTGCATAACCTATCCATTTAAGTACAATGTAGCCACATTCAGAATCGAGATGATCATGACATTGTGGTAACTAAAACTTCAATTTTAGGATAAGCTAAAGCTCACTTCAACTCATTTTCACGGTATTTAAAAAATAACAATTATTGATTGGCAATTTTTTTGTTATGTTGATTATTTTCAGTTTTTTGGTTATGTTAATGAATAATTATTTATCCTAATCTGAATTTTTAAAGCAGTCATGTTGCTTTAAACAATTGCATAAACTGATTGGTATAGGTTTTAGCCTTGAACAGTCAAGATGATTAGGGAAACTATTGAAACTTATCCAAAAAATTGTTGGCTATATGTGTGTGTGTGTGTGTGTGTGTGCATTTTAAACCGAAAAAGTGTTGGTTTTTACCTTTGTTTCAGACATCATTTCATGTAATATTTGTTGTAAGATATTAATAAAGATTCCATATTTATATATGATCTAATTTCATATCATTTCTTGTCCAAAAATGTCACAGAAATGAATTTCCTTAACCTACTTGTTAAAATGTCCTAAAGAGATGGGTGATCAGGGATGATCTATTGGGTTTTAGTGGAAGTTGGGCTTTGATAGTTAATGGGCTCTTATTGTAATTAAGGGAACAAAGTCTTGAATAATATTTTCTTTTGTGAAGAACACAGCCACAAAATTGCAGGTTCTCCACCGTCAAATCTGCAACGGCTTTATATCAAGTGAACAAGTCAACGGCACCAACGGCAAGCGAGATTTTTGGGAGAACAGCAGTGCGTGTTGTCTATAAATAAGTTTGTCTTTGTTTTGTTTAACGGAGGGAGAAAATTAGAAACTATTTTCCATATTCTTGTTTCTCTGTAATTCCATTCTATTGCAGCAATAAAATCAGCTTATTTGCTTAATATTTCTTGTATCTTAGGTTGATTTAGAATATGTGGATTCCCTTTCGGCTTTTGAAAACAGGATTTTGGAAAGTTAGAATTGCAAGCAGATCATATTTTTGTATCAAAGCTACTATCGTTCCTTACCTGTGAATGGTGCAAACCAAATCCAAGTATAAAAATACTGGAGAACCGCTTGCTGTATTGGAAGTTCATCGACGAATAGCTCAAAGAGAAACCGGGATTATGGCTAGTGACGATGAACAAGTAACTGCCTCTTCTAACTTGTCAGAGCAAGTTGCTCAATTAACAACAGATGTGGCAACCATACTCAGATGGATCAAAAGTCATTATTCTCTACCTCGAAAAGAAAGAGAGAATGTCAATGCTCCTACTTCTGACAACTTAAAAGGAGTAATGGTTGACAGTTCAGGAAAAAGGGAGCCTGATGATGAGGAAGACAGTGACAGCAACGATATGAGTACGGAGACATTAGCACTTTACGAAGGAGCAGTGGAACCGTAGAAATTGGATTTATGGCTAGACCAATTGGAAACATACTTCAATCTCCAACATTTCAGTAATGCTCAAAAGCTTGCCTACACACCATTGAAGATGACGGGTCATGTCAAAGCTTGGTGGAAGGCACTTTGTAATAGTGGCAACATAATAGACCTTACCTGGAATCAATTCAAGCATCTTGTCCATAAAGAATTCTATCCAATGGGTTACCTGGAGGATCGTTGGAACCAATGGCACCGACTTCGACAAAAAAGGGAGCAAACATTGCAAGATTACACTACTGAGTTTCGGCAACAAGCATTATCTCTTGGAGTTTCATTGGTTGAATCATCAACCTGCACCAAATATGTTTCTGGTCTACATGATCGGATAAGGACAGAATTGAGCCTTTTTCCAGTACATGACTTGGCAAGTGCAAGTAGTACAGCAATGGCAATAGAGCGGAAGAATCAAGCTCATGGAGAAAACAAATCAGAACAAGGAAGTTCCAAACAGAAAAAGTTCAACTCCAAGCAGTCAAAGAAAGGTAACTCAACTTCTAATTCAACTAAGACTGACAAGTACTGTGAGCATTGTAAAATTTCAGGGCATGACAAGCAAAGTTGTTGGAAGCTACATCCAGAATTATTTCCTAAAAATGGAAAAAAGAAGAAAAAGGAAAGCACACCATCTCTTTAGTAACTACTTTAGAAATTATGGAACTCCAACCAGTAAGTGAAGCAGATACAAGTTTATCTTTAATGGCCAAGTTGAAGGAGACAAGTTTACAACCATCCTCCTTGCCTGACATCAAAGAAGAATTATTCTCTAAGCATATCCAGGTCAAGCACGAAGTGATAGATGCAATTATTGATCCTGGCAGCCAGAAGAACTTGATCTTAGAGGGGCTAATCTAAAAACTAAATCTGGAGACAATTCCTCATCCTCACCCTTACACTTTGGGTTGGATTCGTAAGGATGTTGAAATGAAGATAAATAGACAATGCCAATTGCATTTTACCATCACTAAGCAGTTCATTAACGAGGAGGTATGTGAAGTAGTGCCTCTGGACATATGCCAAGTGATTTTAGGTAATCCATACCTAAGGGATCGTGATGTAATATATTATCGGCAAGAGCAAAAATATGAGCTACAGAAGGATGGAAAGATGTACGTCATTACAAAGGATACTCCTTGAAAAGAAGTGGAGTTAGTGAAAGCTGTACAAGCAAAGAGATTGTTAAATGCAAGTCAAAAATTTCTGATGGTTATGATTCAGCCACAGCAGCTTGACAATAAAGTAGCAACTCTTACTTTATCTTGCCAGGAAAGAGATAATGAATTGCAGCAATTGATGGAGGAATACAATCATTTATTCCAAGATGTTAGTGGAATGCCACCAAAAAGGGAAATAGAGCATGAGATCCATTTGCTCTCGGATGTAACACTACCAAATATCAACATGTACCAAAATTCAGTGTTAGAAAATAAAGAGATAAAGAAACCAGTTTATAAGTTATTGGAGAATGGAGTGCTGAAACCTAGTAGTTCACCATGTAGATCAACTGTTGTCCTAGTTCCTAAAAAAGATGATGGATGGCGTATGTGCATCAATTACCGGGTGTTCAACAAAATCACAATTAAGAACCGATATCCTCTACCTTGTATAGATGACTTACTGGATCAGCTAAAACCAGCAAAGATTTTCACCAAGTTAGACTTGAAATCAGGCTACCATCAAGTTCGGATTCGCGAGGAGGATACTTGGAAAACAACATTCAAAACAAGACAAGGTTTATTTGGATGGTCGGTGATGCCTTTCGGGTTATGCAATGCCCCTGCAACATTTATGTGCCTTATGAATGAGGTACCTCGACCTTATATTGATCATTTTGTTATTGTTTACCTTGATGATATTTTGATTTTCAGTCGTTCAATAGAAGAGCATATTCAACATGTACAACAAGTGTTTAAGTTGTTACACCAACACCAGCTAAGACTCAACCTAAAAAAATGTGAGCTTGGAAAAAAATCCTTGGTGTATCTTGGATTTCTTATAGGTGGTGGCAGCTTGCAGATTGATCCTAGCAAAATTAAAGTGATCACGGAGTGGCCTAGACCAAGAATGGTGATGGAGGTGCGAAGTTCTGTAGGAGCATGCCAATACCTATGAAAGTTCATAAAAAAAATCTACGTTAGCGGAACCTCTCTATATGCTAACAAAAGCAAACCAGCCATTCCAATGGAAGCAAGAGCAAGAAGAAGCTTTCCTTTCACTTAAAAGGAAAATCAGCAAAGCACCCATTTTGGCACTTCCCAACCTACAGAAACCTTTTGAGTTAGAAGCAGATGCCTCCAGTTATGTAATGGGAGTTGTTCTTATGCAAAAAAAGCATCTTGTGGCTTACCACTCTGAACTTTTCCAAGGGGCTGAAAAGCAATATCCTACCTATGACAAAGAGCTACTAGCTTTATATAAAGCGGTGAAGCATTAGCGGGTTTAATATGAATGAGACTTCAATAACTAACAACTCTATTGATCTATAAGAGAACGTACAAATTGCAGCCTTCCAAATAGGAACTGGCCAATCCATGGGTATACTAGCTTTATATAAAGCGATGAAGCATTGGTGGGTTTATCTCTTGGGTAAGGAACCATAGTACATACTGATCCTCGTCCATTGCAGTATTTACAGGTGCGGTCCCATTTACAGCAAAGTCAACATATGAAATGGATGGATTATCTGCAAAAATTCAATTTGATCATCCTATACAAGAAAGGTGTCAACAACAAGCTAGCAGATATGTTGTCTCGACCTCCTATAACAGCCATTTGCTTGAATTTACTCATGAAGGTAGAGCCATCAACTCATGAGCAGTATGTACAATGGTACCAAGAAGATCTTGACTTCCAAAACAAAATCAAGGAAGTAAGTGCCAACTCTCTTGCAGGATTTAGTGAACAAAATGGGTTGTTATATAAAGATGGACGCTTGTGCATATGACCGCGTGTCGTTATACTAGCTAAAATAAAATAACTAGACCTACTATTATAGCAGTGGTGAGTTCAGGTCAATCCCACAGAGAGAGGGTGTAAAGTTTATGAAATAAAATTAACTGGTGTTTAGGTTTAACAGGGGGGTTTTAGATTTTGGAATAAGAAAATAAAATCAAACTAACTAATAAAAATAAATTAAAGAAAACATGCAAAAAATATGATAAAAGTGGGAAATTCGGTTAGGACCCGGTTCTTTGGTTCAATCTCGGCCTACACCCTAACTAAGCATATTTCATTAATTTGTTATTCTTTAACCTCTCTTAGCAACCATTAATCGTGGGTTAATAATTAACCCGAGTTTTCCCTTAGGTTTTGTTTAATCAAGATACGATCGTTAATTAAACCT
>JAOTBA010000002.1:21953693-21964897 GCA_025629845.1 Erythroxylum squamatum | reverse complement strand
ATTAAACCTAACCACCTAACAACCTAGGATACGATCTCTAGATTTAATTAGGCAGTAGCATTACGAATTAGAAAAACTGATTAATCAAGGCAATAACCACAAACCGAACAATGGGTTTGCAATTAACGATTCAATGAACACATAAAAATCATCATCTCACAATACCCAACGAGTTCATACACAAATAATCGAACAATAACGAAAATCCGATTATCCATACACAAAACCCAAATCAATTAACATAGGATAACACAATCAATTCATAATGAGAGAAAGAACAACAAAATAATAAATAAAAAACTTAACCTGGGTCATCGGCGTCGATGTCACCTCTAAACCTGCGTCAAGACGTCTAGTCCTTCATGAATTTTTTTCGAAAAAATATTTCAGCCCCTATTAATAACCCTGCCGAAACCTCTTGTCACTATGCCTCCACTCCTTCTCACGCAGCACCTCCACTGTAGCTTGATTTGACAATTAAGGTTTAATGGACCAAGTTACTGTTCAATGCCCTCTCTTATGCAGCTCTCACAGTTTCTCCTTGCAAGCTCCAGCCTTCTGTTCATTCTAATAGCTCCTTGTTCTCTAGCTTGCTAAGCCGAAGCCGCAGTTGCCCCTCGTCAGCTTCACCCCCACACCTGCTTGCCTAGCTGCTGCCGCCTCGTCCCTATAGCGTGGTGGGACAAATTAACTTTTTCCCTCCTTAAAACCTCCCTGTTGTTCCTTTACTGTGTGTTTTTCATAAAACAATGTGTGCAGCTTTTTCTGCGTTGTGCGTAGCGTTTTGCTTAAAATGCACACCACACTCCCCGAATGTCCTGCACTGCGTTTTGGCTGTACATTTGCGTTTTCTTAATTGCTATTGTCGTTTTATTCTCTTATTTCCTTCTTTTTTGTATTCCATTTTTCTTGTCTTTTATTTTTTTTCTTATTCCTCCACGAAGACAAGCAAAAATAAATATTCAAAAAATGACCCAAATGCAGTACTTTCAACTTACTTTAATTTATTTGCTCCCAAATTGTACCTAAAATCATATATGAATTAAAGTGAGTATCTTAAGCATTTTTGTATCATTAATCACTAAGTGTAAATAATAAAATGCATCAACAATTAAACATATATCAGCATACCAAAGGATGGAGAGCGAATAAGGTGGATAAAGGAAGCACACACTTCACAAGTAGCTGGACATTTCGGTGAAACAAAACCCTATTGAATTTGCAACTATTTATTTATTGACCAAGAATGCGAGAAGATGTTGCGCGTTTTGTACGAGATTGTGGATTATGTAGTGTATCCAAACCTGCCAATAGAAAGTTGGGTCTATATATGCCTCTTCCAGTCCCTACTTGACCTTGGGAAAGCATCTCAATGGACTTCCCAGGTGGTCTTCCCAAGACTCGACGAGGCAATAATTACTAATATGTTATCGTTGATAGATTTTCAAAGATGGTTGTGCTCATCTCTTGTAAAAAGACTATCACGGGAGTAGAGGTAGTAAAATTATTTTTTGAAAATGTGTGGAAATTTTTCGGGTTGCCTAACTCAATTGTTTCTGATCGTGATAGCAGATTTTTAAGTAAGTTCTGGTGTACTTTATGGGAATTAATGGACACCAAATTGAAATGGAGCACTGCTTTCCATCAGCAGACTGACGGACAAACGGAAGTAGTTAATCGGACGCTGGTTCATCTTCTCCAAGGTTTCAATCTCAGACATCCGAAGACATGGGGTGAGAGTATACCATTTCTGCAATTTTCCATTAATCATACAATCTATGGGTCAACAAATAAAGCTCCTGCAGAGATTTGCCTTGGGTTCTTGCCACAAACTCCATTTGATATGGAATTCTCTGATCAAGTGATTGCGCAAGATGCCAAAAATGAAGATGGAGCAACAAAAGCTTAACGATTCATCGAGCACATTCGACATGTTCATCAAGAAGTGGAAAAAAAACTATTAAAGTCATAGCAAAAATACAAGGCATGACATGATCAACATCGGCTTGAAGGAAAATTCGAGGTGGGCGACCTTGTTTGTCTGGGTAAGGAGAGATTGAAGGGTGAAGGCAAGAAGCTAAAACCCATTCGGTATGGTCCTTTTCAAATTTTGTTAATGAACATTTTATATTGATTTTAGATACATAAATTGCTAAACTCTTGTCCATTTAATGTTTAAATTGCACTAATTAAGAGTTATTTGTTTTAATTATAGGCACATATTAAATTGGGGACCTTTAAAAGCCTAAAGTAAGAAAAGCTCTCAAAGATGCAAGGACTAAAAACGTTAACGTTTTGGACATTAACGTTTTGGCAAGGCAAGAAAAAGTAGAGGGTTTTCATAAATGAGATTAAAAACGTGAAGAAGTGTGGGACCAAAAGAACGTTGGACATTTAATACATAAAAAACAAAAGAAGTCAGCTTGCAGTGGAAAGAGTGGTGTGCGTGAATAAGGAGGACAGCTGGGAGACATTTCAACATGAAGAAGAGAAAAGAAAGCAGCTGCGTAGGAGTAAAAAAAAATAGAAACAGCTATGCGTGAAAGGTGACAAAAACTCTCCTAAAATCACGTAAATAGCAGCAGCTGGTGGCGGCAGGAAGAGAGAAAACAAAGACCATGCATTGCATGAATAAGGTGGACCAAGAGTTTTATTTGTCACATCAACAAGGAGAGCAAAAGAGAGGCTGGTGGCAGCAATCAAGGAATGAAGAGCTGGCGATGGAGATTGGAGAAGGAACATGCATGAATTAAATGGCAAAAAGGTGGACCATCAATGTTATTAGTCACATGAATGAATAGGCAGGAGAGGAGAGTAGCGTGTTGTGACGAAAAGCAACAGAAGAGTTGTAGTGTTATGACGAATTTGAATGGGTGGACCACCAATCTTATTCGTCACATCAGTAAAATAGAAAAAAGAAGCAGCTGCGGCACAATCAAGGGAAAAAGCAGCTGCGACACAACAAGGGAAACAGTGTTGGAGGCGTGAAAAGAGAGGGACCAAAAGAGCATAAAATGATTCAATAGATAGAACAAGAAGCAACTGGTGGCAAGGAAGGAAGCAGCTAGGGGTGGTGCAGAGAGAACAACATTGTAGCCCCCACAAAAACCTATACTCTCCACTCACACATGAAGTAGCTGGTGGCAAGAGCACGTTGAAGTAGCTAGTGGTAGAAAGGGCTGTGCGGGAATGAGAGGGTTGGAATTTATTGAATACAGAGAGACAAAGTTGGCAGCTGCGTTAAAAGAGGAGAGTAGCATTACAATGAAACAAGAGTAGGAGTTAGCGGTGGAGAAGGGATGTGCGTGAACAGGAGTGGACACAACTAACCATTTGTCACATCATCCTTCATCCAACAACACAGCAATGCAACCCTCCTTCAATATAAGCAGTCTCCACTCACGCAAGCAACCAAGAAGACAACGACTTGGCCAAAGCTTTTCAATCCCAATAGCTACTAAGATTTAATTTATCTTTATACCTTAGTTGTTTAAATTTTTGTGAATTTAATCATTTCAATTATATATTATGACCATGATTTGTGTTACATTGATGAATATGTGTAAGTAAGTTTTTTTTCGATTAAGGTTAATATTGATATTGGATTAGGATAATTTTTGTGGCATTGGTTTTTACTTGATTGAATGCATATTTAGTCCTAAATTAGCTTGATCACCTAGATTAAGGCCTTAGATGATTGAATGCCACAACTAATGGAATTTAATTTGTCAAAAAATTAATCAAGTGGCATACTTGAAACTAAAGTGTAGATCAACCTTAAGATCTTGTGTGAGGATACCTAGGATTAATGAACTTAATTTTAGGCTACTAGTCTTTAATGCCTTTTATTTCAAATTATTTATAAACCAAGTAGGTAACTCAGATTTAGAAGAAAAGGGAATTCCTATGAACATTGGGTTCAACTTGCTTAAGTGAAGTAATTCCTAAATCAATCCACCGTTACAAGTTTTAGTGTCTAATCCAATTGAAATCCAATACCTTAACCAATTTATGTCAGTTGATTAAGTCCAGTCGTTTGTAATTCATACTTTGCATCTTGCACATTTCCTTTATTCACTTCTTTTATTTTATTTTCAAATCAATCAATTCTTGATCGTCTGAGTAATTTTGCATCGTTCAATTTAATTGTCTTGCGTGTTGGAATCCCTTAGGTACGATATTTGGTTTTTACCATTTTATATTACTTGTCGACGGGGTGTGCTTGCCTCTAGCTGGTCTAGATATAATTTTATTTGTATTGTAGGTTTAGACCGCAACAAGTTTTACAAAAAAAATAGGCAATAATGCTTGTCAACTTGAGTTGCCAGCTTAAATGTAGATATATTCTATTGTGAATGTGAATAAATTAAAACTATTTGAACCATCTATGCTTGATGAAGAATCCACTAGCACCTTGCCCGCCATCGAGGATCTTTGTATCAACAAAGAGTTTGTTCTTCCAGAAGACACTCTTTTAGAGAGAAAAACAACAACACCAGAAAAGGAGCTTGTGAAGTATTCTGAATCGGTTTGAAGGGTCACCATCCTAGATCAGCCAAATGGTTTGCTAAGGAGACTGCACAAACCCAATTTCCTCATCTGCAATTTTAGAGCACTAACAGGAGTTGGTTCCTTCCAGAAAGGATAGCAATGATCAGGGATTATCTGTTGGGTTTTAGTGGAAGTTGGGCTTTGATAGTTAATGGGCTCTTATTGTAATTAAGGGCACAAAGTCTTGAATAATATTTTCTTTTGTCAAGAACACAGCCACGAAATTGCAGGTTCTCCATCGTTAAATCTGCAACGGTTTTATATCAAGTGAACAAGTCAAGCGGCACCAACGGCAAGCGAGATTTCTAGGATTTTGTTATGAACAAATCATAGAACAACAGTGCGTGTTGTCTATAAATAAGTTTGTCTTTGTTTTGTTTAAAGGAGGGAGAAAATAAGAAACTATTTTCCATATTCTTGTTTCTTTGTAATTCCATTCTATTGTAGCAATAAAATCAGCTTATTTGCTTCATATTTCTTATATCTTGGGCTGATTTAGAATATGTGGATTCCCTTTTGGCTTTTGAATATAGGATTTTGGAAAGTTAGAATCGCAAGCAGATCAATGGGTAAGACTTTCATTAGTTCTCTTATCCAAATTTGGTTGCATTTTAGTTTATAATTTCTTTTAGCAAATATCCTTGCACTTATACCTAGTCAAATTGAAAAAACCTAAGCCCTTGAAGTGTGAAAACTAAATAGCCTAACACATGTTTGATGGAAGGTTCCAATATAGTGCTTTAAAGGTGTTTGACAAAATTACTAGGTGAATTGCACTTAAGTTGTTTGGTACTTCTCTAAACTAATGTTGTTCAGCACTACGGAGGGGGACTAGACAAGGCTTAAAGTCTTAGAAATGGAGCATTTTGATAGTGTTTGAGATGTTAAAATTTTGGAAAATTTTCTATGGGGTATAAAGCAACATTTTCATGTGATAAGGGTGTCAAAAGTGGACAAAGTAATGTTAGCTAGTGTGTATTTTGTAGGTGATGCCAAGTTATGGTAATAAGCTAAGATCGATAATGATCTATATGTAGGATTTTCATAAGTTTGGACATAGGAGATGCTAGTGCAAGAATTAAAAGAGCATTTCTTACCTTGCAATGCCTCATAGGTAGTGCAGGAAGCCTTATAGAATTTACTACATGAAGAACAATCTTAAATTATGTCAAGACATTTAGCTCTTTAATGTTGGATATTTGTAACATGTTGGAAGAAGACAAACTATCCAACTTTCTGTTAGGACTCCAATCTTAGGTACAAATTGAATTGTTGAGGTAAGATGTCCAAGACCCCGTAGTTTCATTGCTATTGCAGATCGATTGATAGATTTACTATCGAATAAAGACAACAAAAACTTCTAATAGTGGTGGAAATTAAATAGACAGTTTGTTAAAGAGAATTTCGTTAAGTAGAATGAGAAATGTAAGCAAGATCAATCCTCTTGAAATATTGTTCAATAAAAGATTACTTGCTTCATATGTAGCGGACTATACTATGCAAGGGAATCTAAGGAAAACAAAATTAAACATATTTATAGTTGAAGAGGAGGACAATAGTGAAGTAGTAATTATCAATCCATTGATAAAGGAAAAGGCACCTAGGAGCAAACTTTTGGGTTGATGGTTAATCTTGATGGGTGCACATTAAAGGGAGTTAGGGCAAAGGCCATACGCACTTCCTTCGATGGTGAGGAGGGGCTACAGATGGACTTGTATAGTCTGATCATTCATGGTTATTCCATTGTTAGCAAAATAGTTACTATTCGATGGGATTTAAAATTGGCAGCAGGGGTTGCCACCACAAAATTTCAACAAAGTTACATGCATTAGAGTATCATTTTGGTATAGATTTACTCAACATGTTGTGTTAGCCTTTTGTAAAGAAAAAAGAGATGGATTGGCCAACTTTTGGAGCAACTTGCTAAGGTTGAACATGTTGGACATATTCGGTTTAATTGCTACTGATGAGGACAATAGTTTTTTTAGTGAGAGAGGTTTGTGAGATCCCCTTTTTGGTGTTCGATTAATACACACATTGCATAACTTTGACAACATAATAATGACATTTTTTAATAAAGAATTGAAGCAACATAACTATCCAAGAAATTGACAAAGGCACCAAAAAGATGGAAAGTGTACAAGTTGTTCATTTTGGTAAAATACTAATATTCATAATATTTAGGTCGAAAAATGTATTGCTAAACACTAATATTAATTTATGGATATAAATTGTTTAACTAGAGAATTAGAGATAAATTGAAGGAGCTTAATTTATCTAATCCTCAATATAGTTTAGGGTTATAATTTTTATCCATTGCCAACATATTTAGGAACCTAATGAGTGACACACTTAAAATAGTTGAGGATAGAAAAATATAATTCAAATAATCAAATCTAATTTGATTGAATTACATTTTTCTATCCTTATAATCAAATCTAATTTGATTGAATTACATTTTTCTCTCCTTAAAATCAAATATAAGATATTTGATAAATAAGAAGCAATATATTAGATCTTATTTGAACCCAATTAGTATTAAATCAAAATTAATTGTAATTTTAATTAAAATTAGGATCATATTTTAATTAAATTCTAAAAAGATCCAAGTCCTATTTATAATAGATATAAGCATTAAGCTATGTTTGGTTGGGGGTTTATTAATGGAATATAATGAAATGTAATATTATTCCATCGTTGGGGAGGAGGGTTTATAATGAAATTAAATGGAATGAGATAGAAGATAAGAGTTTGATATTATATCTCATTCTATCATAAACAACTTCACACTATATTACATTATAGACTCTTCATCCAAACAACATTTCACTATATTACATTATGAACTCATCCATCCATCCCAAATAACAAATTTCTAATATTACATCTATTTACATTACATTATATTGTATTGTATTCCATTTCATTAAAAATCTTACATCCAACCAAACATAGCCTAAAGGAACTGACATTTCTTACTTACTTCTCACTACACTACTTATGAAGTTCTCTAAACCTTTTTGTGTAGTTACTATTAGATATCAAACACTTATAAACAATAGCGAAGCTACTGCTAAGGGAGGGTGGGCAAATGCCCACCCTCAATTTTTTTTTTTTATTAAAGAAGATATATATGCATATAGAAGTTGCCCACCTAAAAGAATGTCGTTGCCCATGGTGGATTGGATAAAAAAAATGTCGTTGCCCCCCTGAAACAAATTTCTGGCTTCGCCACTGCTTATAAAACTATAGTAGTTGAGATAGGTCTAATTTAGAAATCGATTCGAAAAGAGTTGTGAAAAAAGAAACCAAAGTTAATAATAAGGTACTATTTATTATTCGTACTTTATTATTTGTATGCATTAATCATATTATAGACTAAAGTGATATTAATATTCAAAAATCATTAAAAAAAATTCTTTCATTAACTACACGATAAGATCTTGCTCCAATTTTATCACGATTGTTGCATCCAGCAATAATGGAGCACTTTCATTCTCCCTTTTACTCGGAATCAGTTACTTGGCTTTGTGAGTCCAGAAATAGTTGTGGATACAGGGATGTTCAATTGGAAATTTTTCCAACAGACAATCTAACTTTGACAAACAAATTTTCATGACCTCTTTAAGTTTACCTGAAATACTAGCTGCTATGAATTTCCAATAAAATAAAAGTTGAACTAGCAGAACCAGAAACCAATATGTCAAATATGGTGGCGTTACGTGAGTAACTTAACAGACTTATTAAACAGCAGATAGAAAACGTGGGGATATTATATATTAGGCTTGCAGACACTTATCCTTTTGCATTTGGTTATTCCGGTGCGTTGCCATTTGCTCTTTATATGGTAATTACATTTCCCATCAAAAGTTCATTGTAATCTTCGATAGACCTATTCGTATCTTGTAATCGAACGAAATTGCTTCATTGTCATGCTCTATATTCGGTCGGTTTCGCTTTATTTTCCTTTCTGTGCCTTGGCTGAAAGACCACAGTTGATGGTTGCTTAGATAACTAGGAGTGGAACGGATTCCATCAGGTGATTCGTAATCACTAGTTATAATCAAGGGTCAAGATGCGAAGAGAACAAACACGTCAGAGAAATTTGAAATGGGTTTAGTTTACATCTCTAGGATTTGATGAATAGTTTGTTCAATTGAGACACTTTGGCTTTGCACATGGACTGGACAGAAATGCCAAAATTGCTGATATAGTTCCTAACATGAGCCATTGTCCAATTCGCGTAGATAACGTGTGATGTGGTTTTCTGCCGACTTAGGGGCTTGTTAGGCAAACCCAACATAAGAAACAGCATGTCGACGATTTAATTGAAAGGTTTAGGAGTCAATTTCTACGTTGGGTGCTCCCTTTATTTGTAGTTGTAGATGCAGGATACTTAAACCATATCCGTGAAGTGTTAAAAAGAACCGATCAATGTGACATGGAAAAACTTAAATTGGTATATCTGCGTCAAGTTGAGCCCGTTGGACTTCCAATTTGTAAGGACTCTTCTGAGTTAGATATTTTCTCCATCGTCCTTAATATTTATTAAAATTTCCGCAATGATAGTCACAGAAGACATCCTTGATAACGGAAACAGATTATCTGTTCTTAATTTTATGTTTTTATATATCCAAGCTTCTCTCAGGAACTTTTCACCTGATAATTACTAGTAAATTGGTCTAAACCAAATTATGTGAAATCACCTAAACTTTTGTCAATTCAAGACTTCTCTTTTCAGCTCTAAGAAAGCATGGCAGTACCTATGTTTGATCCCCAGTTGGTAAGGTCGCCATCACTATTTGTAGAAAAGCTAGAAAGAACTATTCAAGAGTGCCAACTCACTTGTTGGTTCGGTCAGAACAAAGGGGTTGGGATGCGCGTGAACATGGAACATTTTCGATGCGTCATAGTCAAACCGGCTCAAACATTAATTCTATATAAAACCAATATTATGAATACAATACTACTATCGGTATTGAATTTAATTTTGGTACCATAGCAGTCAATATCTGGTAATGTTTTTGTAAATTTTAAAAATTTATAAAATACTTCTTAAGTTTAATAAAATTGTAAAATAGCCTCTCAATATATTGTGCTATATACTTTTTAATTTTACATCAACTTTGTTTATAAAAATCATAACAATTTAAATTTGAAATAACAACTATCTCTTTATTTTTTTTAATATCACTTTTCACATATTTCATATATAAATAATAATCATAATTAATATAAGAATTGATTATTATAAATATATAAAACTAAGAACAATGCACAATACTTAAAAGAAAATATTTATAATTAAATTATTAAAAAATTATAAGTAGTTATATTCAACTTAATAATGATAATAACATATCTTTCATAAAGCTTTAAATTGTATAAAAAATGACCGAATCATTCTCTCATTACTTAGTTTTCACATTATTAAGGATGAGTATGTTAATTGGATTCAATCTAGAATTATTTTTTTGATAAAATTCAATCTAGAATTATCTTATTTCATAAAGGAACTTATACATATTATGAAATAAAATAAGTTCAATCTAGAATTATCTTATTTCATAATATGTATAAGTTCCTTTATCAAAGGTCATGTACTAGTGACCGTTTTAGAAATATATAAAGAAGCATATATCTCATAGGAGTTAGACATATTATATACAAACCATATGAAAAGAGGAATTGTACCAATATGTTTTACACTAAAAGAGAACTATATAACAAAATTTTAATCATGAGACTATGACCATCTTCATCCAAAATATAAATGGAAATAAAATTATTTCTAAAAAATTATACATAGAGAGCGTCATATAATATAAGTTTAAAACACGTAACCATGTTTAAAAAAACATCTTCCACTAAAACTGCATCTACTTTTATATCAATCCTTACCATAACTTTCACTTCCTCCATATTAGTCTTCTTTCTAGTATGAATTCCTACATTATGGAGACAACATGGTTAGAAGCTCTACTATCTAACCACTATGACCTTAGTGTGGCTATAGCAATAGTAGATTCATATATCATATAAGCCAAGGACTTACTTGATAGTTCTTACTTTTTCTTCCTAAATTTATATTTCTAGCATTCTAGCTTTTTATGTCCCTTCTATTTTATAGAAGAAACATCTTATAATCATACTCCTCCCGACATCCATAGTGCCCCTAACTATAATAGATTGACTAATATCTTTAGGTGGAGGAAATTTAAAACATTTTCCTTTAAATTTATTGAGTTTAACCTTTATTTTCCTTTTGGTTGCTATCAAAGTTGTTTGAATTGTATTTTTCAACTTCTCCTCCTCAACAACACAATAGGTAATTATGGAATTTATATGCCAACTCTAATCCTGAGAGTTATATGTTGTAACCAAAAATACCAAACTTAGAAGGAAGAATATTCAATGCTTGGTGTATTATACAAGCTTGGGGAATAAAAATATTCAAAGCCTTCAACTTACTCTAAAGTTAGACCATCGTAATGATGTATTCCCTCACTCACCCTTCTTTAATATATCTCATAGAGTATAGTTCTTTTAATAAGGTACCTCAGTATAGAAAATGTTGGACCCCGTTTCCGGAGCCCAACATGCCTTGAGCTTATATTCCTGATGGGTCACTTGCTGTCATTCCACAATGGTGG
>JAOTBA010000002.1:21927208-21941810 GCA_025629845.1 Erythroxylum squamatum | reverse complement strand
TTGTTTTATTAATAATAAATATTTTCATTACAAAAGTAACTGGAAGAAAATTAAGTTATAAGTAAATACACTTGCTTCCCAGGGCACTATATTTACATAACTCCAACACTGATATCATGGGTTGTCAAAAGACATTGTTAGAACGAGGCTTTTCCTGTTCACACTGAGGGATAGAGCCAAAGCTTGGAATCACTCGCTGAGCCCCTCAAATGTCACAATGTGGAAGCAATTGGTACGTGTATTCCTTGATAAGTATTTTCACCATACTAAGATGACGAAGATGATAAGAAATCACGAACTTCCAATAAAGTGATGGGGAATCACTTTACGAGGTGTGGGAGAGATATAAGGATTTGCAGAGGAGGTGTCAACACCACAAATTACCAAAAGAATTCCTTTTGTAAACTTTCTACAATGGAGTAAGTCCACTCACGAGGTACCATTAATGTAGCATCAAGTGGATCACTTATGTGAAAGATTATTAACGAAACGAAGGAGTTGCTGGAAGAAATGGTCAGTAATAGCTATTTGTGGACGAATGAGTGAAGTAGACAATACTCCGAGAGTAGAAGAAAGCTAAAGTTGTCAACCAAATAACATAGATACAAGCAAAGATTAACAACCTAACTCGACAGCTGAACAACATGAAAGCATCCTCTTTAGTCACTTTTAAGGCCATTCAATAAAGATGCAAGCTGTGCAGATATGATAACCATGACACTATCGATTGTTTCCTGATGTAGGATGTTGGACCCCGTTTCCGGAGCCCAACGTTCTGGGACATGAGCCTTGCTGAAATCCTGAGGGGTCAGTTCCTGTCATTTCATATTGATAGTGAGCACACATTAATAAACCTCAAAACCCCAAATCTGCCCCTAAAAATATCCCAAAGAATAACTTTCCCAGCACATGTCCGTTAAACGGACATGCTCGGGTCAGCTACAGTGTTTTGCAGTTTTGACTAGGTTTGAGGCCGAATATCGCTTTGAGGCCTCTAATATGAGTTGTAGAACTCGATGTTATCTTTAAAATGGCACAAGAACGAAGGCATTTGGACATTTATAGAAAACGTTATGGCAATTGCGCCAAAGTATGTTCAATATGATTTTGGAGAATGAACATGGTATACTCTTTTGATCATAACTCCCTCCTCCGACCTCCAATTGGGGTGATTCTTAAGGCAATGGTTTTCTAATACAGGTAGCTATCTCTCCATAGAATTTTGTAGCAATTGAAGTTGATTTGAGGAAGTTTATATTAGAGCAAGTAAGAGGTCGGCTAAGAGAGCATGATTAGGGTTTTGTGCACGTTGTGGTATTTTGATGATATCTTGAGTTATAGAACTCCGATTGAGGTAATTCTTTCACCGAATCGAACAAGAGATATATAGCTATGATTTTTATGAAGAAGTCAAATTGAATTTAAGATTTTAAGTTTTCCAAATTCGGTGTACGCGTAGGAGAAATAAGTTCAAGCATGGTGATTAGGTAGCATGGGCACACTAGGGAACTATTGTAAGTGAATTATTGGATCGTTATGAGCATGAAGATGAATTGATGATGTACATGTGGATTCATAGATGAAAAAAAAAATTTATAACCCTTCAAGGTTACACACACGCTAAGATTTCACGATTAAGCTCAAGGCTTCATAAGTAAGCAAGAGAGTTGGGTTCTGGAAACGGGAGCCAACAAAACGCACCCAAGATAATGGTTATTGGGTATGATAGAATGGGTCTCAAATGGGTCATGGACCCTTTTCCTCTCTCTTCCACTTACCAAAGGACATATCCATTGGTGATGCTATATAAGTTGAAACAACTTATTGAAGCATAACTATTCTGAACAATTGAAGAATTCTCTAACGAAAGAAAACAAGAGGAAATAAAACTCATTCAAGCAAATCAACATCTATCGATAAACAATCATGGATACAAGTACGCAAAATGAATCGATCCATAATTGATTTACAAAAAAAATTGTTTTCTTATCAAAACACGATTCAAAACAAATAAAAAAGCTACTTCAACACTATCCACATTAAGAAACTTCAATATGTCCCTTAATGATACATCTTAAGAGGTAACATTATTATCTATACTTAGGATTTAAATTGTAGCTAATTATCTTAATAATATTACTATAATAGTGTTGTACCAGTTAGATTATGGTAAAATTTAATATGATCTAGTGCATTGGGAACTTAAAACGTCCCGTTATAGCTATAATGTATAGCCATCATATAAATAGGGTCAAATTTATAGAATTTAGAAAAGAGAAAATTGTAATCAAAGATAAAATAACATAAGAACTCTTGAATCACGAAATCAAACATTAAGCAATATTTCACATAAGTTTTGGATTTCATGTTTTCATAATATTGAAGAAGTGGTTATTAATTTTGATAGGAAAGAGAGATTTACTAAAAAAATAAAAAACATGATGCATGTAAGCACTTAATTGTAAACGAATGTTATTTAGTGTTAATTTAAATTTTACATTATTTTATATGATAAGACAAAAAATAAAGATGTAAATTTAGTATATCATTATTATATTTTATATAATTATTAAAAAATTTAAAAGTATAATATTATAAATTAAGTTTAAATTAAAAAATTAGATCAATTTTATAAGTATAGACTTAAGACTTTAAAAAGTTTAGATTTAACTTTAACTAAATTCATTAAATTCATATGTAAATTCTCGTTGTAATTTTTAAAAAAATAAAATTTTTGCATGCCTTTATGTCATTTATCATATTTGCCTTCAAATTTTTGCATGCATTTATGTCATTTATCATATTTGCCTTCAACAATCTCTTATTGTGTCCATCTAAATTTTATAGGCATCTTCTATCTTTATTCATATTTATATTTAGTTATTCAACAAGAGGAAAAGAAAAAATATGAGAATAATTTGATATAAAGTAACTTTTAGTATCTTCTCATTTAATTCAGGTATACTAGGATAGCTTCAGAGGAAGTATAAAAGAAGAGTTTTTTTTGCAATCTGGTATGTATATGATAGGATAACGTTTAAAAAGGTCTAGAAATACGGATTGCAATGAGTTTAATTAAATTTGGGTCGTCTATTGTTCGGGCTTAACTCAATCTTTTTTTAACCGAAACTAAAATAACATTATTTTAGTATTTTGTTAATATATTGAAGAACTTATAAATATTGAAATAACAATGCTTTCAGAGTTTATTTTGATCAAGTTAAATTAGCTTTTTGCACTCATATCTGATCTGAAATTCGATCAATTCAAACCTAATATATAAATTTTATGTCAATCTACCAAAACTTTCTAGAGGAGAAGATTTTACGACTAATATAGTGATTATCGGGAATTTTAGGCAAGGTGAGAGGGAAACAATCCAAATCCAGTAGAATCCAAAACTATAGTAGATCAATTGACAGACATAGGAATAGGGAGAAATAATTGGAAAGAATGTATGACAAATATGAAGATGAAGTACAATTTCTAAGGGGTAGAGTAAGGAGGGAAGAAAGAGTGGAGAGAAAAGATAGCAACATTAATGCCATAAAGATGAAAATTCCACCCTTCAAAGGTAGGAATGATGCTAAAGTGTACTTGGAATGGGAAAGAAAGATTGACATGATTTTTGCGTGTCACAACTATTCTGGAGATAAGAAAGTGAGATTGAGAGCAGAGGAATTCTCTAATTATTCATTAGTTTGATGGGATGAATTGGTAAAGAATATGAGGAGGAATAGGGAACCACATATATCCACTTGGGAAGAGATGAAAAGAGTGATGGAGAAGAGGTTTGTGCCACCTTATTACTATAGAGAGTGGCACCAGCAATTACATAAACTCATACAAGGAACTAGATTAGTAGAAGATTATCACAAAGAGATGGAGATACTATTGATTAAAGCTAACATAGAAGAGGAGGAAGAGGTGAAAATGATTCGGTTCATGGGTGGATTGAATAGGAAAATTACCGATGTGGATGAGTTGCAACATTATATAGAGATGGAAGACTTAGTGAACATTGCCATTAAGTTGGGAGACAGCAAAAACAAAAAAGGGCAGCCAAGCCTTTCTCAAATTTCAGCAGCAAATGAAATCCAAAATGGAGAAAAAATGAAGATAAGAAAAGGGAGTACTATTCGAATTCTAAGGAGAAAGGTAATGAGCAAATAAAGGCAAGGAGAAAAGTACCATAAGTCAAAAAGGTACTACTGATCCATCCTTTAAACCTTCTAAACATAGAGATATTAAGTGCTTTAAATATCAAGAGCGTGGTCATTATGAATCTGAATGTCTTAACAAGAAAACTATGTTTGTTAAGGGTGGTGATATTGTTTCCAAGTCTAATGATGGTAATGAGTTTGATGGTAGTGATTTAAGTATGCCACCTTTGGAAGATTGTTGGGTAGGTAATGGAAATTTGATAGGCATGTTATATATGATAGGTATATGAATAGGTATTCTTTTATGTATAATGGGCAGAAAGTTACCCTTGCTCCTTTATCACCTAAAGAAGCATACTTTGAACAATTGAAAATTCCACAATCATCAAGCAGGGATTCAGATAGTGAGGTGAAAAAGAAAGAAGAGAGAAACGAGGCAATGAGAGAAAAGAATAAAATTAAAGGCCCAATGGTGAGTGACTGCACAAGTGAGAAAAAGAAAGTGGAATGTGCAGGGGAGAAGAAGTTAGTGAGTGAACATAAAGAAAAGAATGTGAAAAGTGAGTAAAGAGAAATTGAAATGAGTGAAAAAGTTAAGACACAATCATGTTTTTATACAAAAGAGAGAGTTAAAGAGTGCATACTTAGGTAAGAGAGCTTTAATTTTGATTCGATTTAAGGAAACTTTATTTACTAATATTGACCTTCATCTAAATTTGCTTAGTGTATTTGTGACCTTGTTGCAAGATTATGATTATGTTTTTTCCTAAAAAGGTACCCTATGGATTATCACCTTTGAGAGGGATTGAGCACTAAATTAACTTGGTACCAGGAGTTTAAATTCGTAATCGTCCAGCTTACCGAAGCAATCTAGAGGAGACAAAAGAAATACAGAGGCAAGTAGATAAATTGCTTTAAAAGGGGTATATGAGAGAGAGCATGAGTCCTTATACTATACCAATTCTTTTAGTGCCAAAGAAAGATGGAACTTGGAGGATGTGTGTAGAATGTAGAGTGATAAACAAGATCACTGTAAAGTATCGTTGTCCTATTTCTAGATTAAATGATATGCTAACTGAGTTGCATGGTGTTTGCATATTCACAAAATTTGATTTAAAAAATGGTTATCATTATATTAGGATGAAAGAAGGTGATGAATGGAAAATCGCATTTAAGACCAAATATGGATTGTATGAGTGGTTGGTAATGCCTTTTGGCTTATCTAATGCACCCAGTACTTTCATGCTCTTAATGAATTATGCTTTTTGAGAATTCCTTCATAAATTTATAGTTGTTTACTTTGATGAAATATTGATTTACAGTAAAAACTTAAATGAACATGTCATGCATGTTAAGGCTATTTTGGATGTGTTTAGGAAAGAGAAGTTGTATGCAAACCTTAAGAAGTGTTCTTTTCACATGGATAAAGTTGTCTTCTTAGAATTTGTAGTGAGTTATAAGGGAGTTGAGGTTGACTCTGAATAGGTGAAAGCTATCTAAGAATGGTCGATACCTAAGTCAGTTAGTGAGGTTAGGAGTTTCCATGGCTTAGCAAGTTTTTATAGGCAATTTGTTAAAGATTTCTCTACTATTTCCACTCCATTAAATGAAATCTTTAAGAAGAATATTGGTTTTAGATGGGAGAAAAAATAGGAAAATGCATTTAATACTTTAAAGGAAAAGCTATGTACTATACCCATTTTGCATTTGCCTAATTTTTCTAAAACTTTTAAAAGTGAATGTGATGCTTCTGGGATTGGTATAGGGGCTATTTTGAAGCAGGAGAATATTTTCATAGCATATTTCAGTGAGAATTTGAGCGGATTAATTTTGAACTACTCCACTTATGATAAGGAGTTTTATACCTTGGTTAGAGCTCTTCAAGTTTAGGAACATTACTTGCTTCATAAAGAGTTCGTGATATATAGTGATCATTAATCTCTCAATTTTCGTGAGATATAGTGATCATCAATCTCTCAATCACTTGAAAGGACAAGGGAAAATTGAGCAAAAGGCATGCAAGTTAGGTGGAGTATCTTGAAACATTTTCATAGGTGATTAAATACAAGTAAAGTAAGGAAAATGTTGTGACTGATGCATTATCAAAAAGGTAAACTTTGATTTCTATGCTTACTTCTAAGTTACTCGGATTTGAGCATTTGAAAGAGTTATATGTGGATGATGATGATTTTAGGAATGTATATTAAGCTTGTGAACATGTTGCATTTGATAAATTCTATAGACTTGAAGGGGGGTAAACACTTTGCATTCCTGCATGTTCTATTAGAGAGTTGCTTGTTAGAGAATCACATAGTGGGGGGTTAATGGGACATTTTATTGTGCAAAAGACCTTAGATATGCTCAGAGAACATTTTTATTGGCCAAATATAAGAAGATATGGGTAAAGGGTTTGTAACAAGTCTATTGCATGTAAACAATCTAAGTTTAGGTCTATGCCTTATAGCTTGTATACACCTTTACTTGTACCTAGTGAACCTTGGATTGATAAAGCTATGAACTTTGTATTGGGTTTACCTATGACTAGAAAAGGTAGAGATATCATAGTTGTTGTTGTTGATAGATTTAGTGAAATGGCTCACTTTATTGATTGCCAAAAAACAGATGGTGCAATAAACGTTACTGGTCTTTTCTTTAGGGAAGTGGTGCGACTTTATGGTGTGCCAAGAACCATTATTTTAGATAGGAATGTTAAATTCCTAAGTCACTTTTGGAGAGTTTTGTGAGGAAAGTTGGGTACTAAAATTTTATTTTCTACTATATGTCATCTACAAACTAAGGTAGTTAATAGGACTTTAAGAACCATGTTGCAAGCAATTATTAGGAAGAACTTGAAAACTTGGGAAGATTGTTTGCCATTCATTGAGTTTACATATAATCGTTCTACACATTCTTCTACAAGTTATTCTCCATTTGAATTTCTATATAGTTTTAATCTATTAACTTTGTTGGATTTGATGCCTTTACCTTTAATTAAGATTGTTAATTTATATGGCAAGAAGAAGGCTAACTTGGTTAAAACAATACATGAGAAAGCGCGTGAACAGATTGAGAAAAAGAATCGCATGTCTACACAAAAAGCATATAAGGGTAGAAAGCAAGTTTTCTTCAAACTAGGTGATTGGGTTTGGGTGCATATGCGAAAAAGAAAGGTTTCTATAGTAAAGGAATTCAAAACATAATGCAAGGGGACGAACCATTCTAAGTGTTGAAACGCATCAATGACAATGCATACAAGACAGGCTTGCTAAGTGAGTATAATATTAGTGTTGCTTTTAATGTTTCTGACTTATCTCCTTTTGACTTTAATTCAGATTCGAGGACAAATCCTTTTGAAGAGGGAGGGGATGATGTGAGCACGACTATAGGACTTTGTAAGCGAAATGGGACCAAAGATGAGCTAGTATTGCCGGAAGGATCAATAATAAGATCAAGAACTAAGAAATTCAAAGAAGTGCTTTAATCCTACGTGGGCCAAATTGTAGATGGCATGGAATCTCAAGAGACAATGAGGGCCAATGGAATCATAACTAATTAAGTTGGGCGGAATGTGCAAGAAGACTTCATTCTTGTTTAATTAATTATTTTAAGTTAAAAGTATACTTTTGGGCAACCCATTACTTATGTTTTAGACTTTAGTTATTTTGGTAGGAGGACCATGTTTAAAGACCTTTTATATGTTTAGGATTTCTTTCTTTTCAAAGAGTTTAAATAGCTTATAATAAACATTGTTTAGGTTTTTTTTAGATTGGATGACTAACGAATTCTTTAAGGAAAGATTTTCTTATTTTCTTCTATTGCATCAAGAATATAATTCTTATCAAGGTAATCACTTATGACGAATTTCTATTTTTTTTTTCAAATCAAACTGATTATACGTGCTTCCTTTCTTATAATTGATTGAGGATTCATTAGGATTGAAGATTTTGTCTTGTTCATATTCTATCCAAAGTGTCTGCTTAAGGGATTTTGAGTTCTTTAGCTTTGGGATTTCACATAACCTTGATTCTAGTTCCTAAATTTTATAAAAGGAAAGGTCAAGGAGAAAAAATATTAGCCACTGGATTCTAGAGAAGAATTGTATTGTAGATCTTAAATTGGCAAGTTTTTTAAGTGCATATCAATGGCTGTTAGTGTTGTGAAATTTCCACTTTCATGTCATTTCTCAACCAACAGAGCTTGTCCACCATCTTTCCTTATCACCATTAGGTCACCCCATATTCTTTCATCTCTGCTAATTTGAGTTGTATATATGGTTTGTAAACCTTATGTTTTTGTTGAATATTTGTGTTCTATAAGTGAAGGAAATTGTGAATTCATTGGCTATATCAAAGTCTTCTTCTTTTGGTTTTTAAAGAAGAAAATATCATACCTCATTTGGCATTAAAAACTTGTGTAATGTGAGATTTTAAATTCATAGTCTGGTTGTAGGAAGATGTTGGTTCTTTTCCAAGTTTTGGTTATTGTAGTTGCTTTTCTTTTTTCAGTTGTTTGAGATTGGATTAACATGTTTCATATTTTGTTTCCACATATTTTAATTCTCATATTTTCTAATTCTATTGACTTAAATTTTTTCTTTTTATGACCGAAGTTTCTTAGACTATACTTAATCTTTAAAGATCCAATGATCAATAAAAATTAATTGAAGAACTAGAATCAAGAAAGTGAACAGTAAAACATTTTGTGTCTACATAGTCTTGCTCAAAGATGGAAATTGACCCAACTCATGCTGGTGAAACTATTCCAGATATCTTAGAAAAGAGTTATTTTTAAGAAAATACAAATGATTTAAGAAAGTGAACAGTAAAACATTTTGTGTCTACGTAGTCTTGCTTAAAGATGGAAATTGACCCAACTCGTGCTGGTGAAACTATTCCAGATACAATGAAAACAGCTGGAAGTTGCAATCTTTTTAAGTGTATCCAAGTGATCAACATAATTAATATCGTACTGATTTTAGTACTAGATTTAATTGTACTGATTTTAGTACTAGATTTAATTCTGGTACGATATTGTACTAGTATCAGTTAATACTGAGTATCATTTCAGGTAATTTTTAAATTTATGAAATAGTCCATTAATTTTTTAAAAACTATAAAATAGTCTTTCAATATATTGTAATGTATACTTTATAATTTTACATCAACCTTATCTTTAAAAATCATATTATAGAAATTTAAAATAACAACATTTAATTTATTTTTATTAACATTATTTTCACATATTGTACATATAAATAATAATCACAATTCATATGGAAAAAGATTATTTAATTATCATAAAAAATATATAATTAAAAACAATACAAAGTATTTAAAATATTACAATTTTTTTATATAGTAAATAATAATTACATCAAAACATCAAAAAAAAGAATAATAGAAATCCATTATTCTATAATAATTACAATTTACAACAAGAGTTCATGTCGAAGAACCAATTAGAAGTGAAACATAAAACATGAAATAAAAATATTTGTAATTATACTGCAAATATAGAATTTAACATGTACATCAAATATAAGCGAAATTAAAAGAAAAGGAAAAACAAAAACCTAGAATTTCATTCAATCGGATATTCGCTATAACTGCATTGACCCTAATTCTCACCTGATATGTTGGACCCCGTTTCCGAAGCCCAACATCCGGAGTCAAAAACCTTGTGCTTATTGTCCTGAAGGGTCATTTGCTAACATTCCATAAAGGTGGTGAGCGCACGCTAATCAGACACCAAAATCATAACTTGACTTCATAATAGAAATTGTAACTCTAAGTCTCTAATTTGCTTTGAAGCAAGAATCACCTCAATTGGAGCTCTATAGCTCAAGATATGCTCAAGAAGCCTAAGTATGCTCATACTCCAAACATGCTCTCCTAACCGACCTCTCACTTGTTCTAATGCAAACGCTCTCAAATCAACTTCAAATGGTACCAATTTTTATGGAGAGAAAAATATATGTCTTAGGAATCCATTGGTCTAAGAATCACATCAATTGGAGGTCGGATGAGGGAGCTATTCCCAAAAGAATAGACCATGTTCACACCCAAAATCCATTTGAACCTATCTTGGCGCGATTGCCATAACTTTTAATCTAGATGTCAGATTGAGTTCGTGTTTAGACCATTAGAAAGAAGACATCTAGAGCTACAACTTTCATGAAGACCACAAAATCAGATTCTGCCTCTAAGATGGTCAAAATTCACAATTTGTCCCGTGAATGTCCGTTTAACGGACATGCATCGAGCTTTGGAGGCCACAATGACCCCCATGTCCGTTTAACGGACATATACAGGCCAAAGGGTGTTTTTACACCCGAGAAGGTCCTTTAAACAGACACCCATGTCCGTTTAACGGACATTGGAGCTCCCCAAAGCCTCCAATGCCTCTCCAATGCTTCCCACAACCATCCTAACACCATATACACTTATAATCTTCCTCAAATCCATATATTCTCATGCCAAAACACTTCATAACAACTCAAACAACAAATTCATCTCACCAAATTCTCAAAAATCAACTCAATTGGTGCATCAAAAACCACAATTTCTATCAATCACCATAGCTGTCACAAACACAACCCACAAACAGCATCCTAACTTGAATCACTCGCATCTCTTCATTCCGACATTGAAAAATTACAAACTTCATATCGTTGGAAAGCTAGAAAGTTCCTCTACAACTTTCAAGAAGACAATTTTCATCAATTCTATCCAGATTTTTCCAGAATTTCCCTTGAATCCTGAATACATTCCTACCCATATGAAAATTTAAAATAGCCATGCAAAGGTTTGAAAACCCATAAGCAACCATAATGCGTATATATTTCATTTACATCAAACTAATGTTTTACAATGCTTTAGTGGGCATTTCAAGCCACTTACATCATAATCCAAAATACAAACTTAACAAAAGTAACAATTTCCCAAAATGCAACTAAAGCATTGTTTTACACTTTCAAACTTCAAAAGATCAAAAGAACAAAAATGCAAATCGGAGTGTCGCCTTGATGCTCATCTCGATCACTCGCTAACTTGTTCGTCACCTGTGGTGGGGAAGGTGAGGGGGGTGAGCTTAACGCTCGTGGGTAACAGTTTTATAACGAGGAACAAGCAAAAACCTTTGACTTATTCAATTCCATAACAAAATTTATATTGAAAACCATGCAACTTATATTTTCCAAAATCACAACCTATCAAGTAAATCATAACATCAAACATAACGAACAAATCAAATTCATCACAAATACACATAAGCATATCGAAATGGTTTGGGTGGGTCCAAACAGAACGTACTACACATTTCCGCCTAGCGGTCTTGTGTAGCCGTGAACTTAGGGGAGTCCATGACGGAGCTCCATGCCACTAGCGGGCAGGCGGGAGAAGCCTATTGACAAGTGCACTTGACATACTTAAGGGACCACCCCAAACCCACATAACATGTATTCATGACTTGAAAACTAATTGCCCAATTGGCACATTTCTAAACCTTGTTTGTCATGCACATGACATATACATTTCCTTCAACAATCACATTCATATTTCAAGCATAAGTCATCAACATTTCAACTCATTCAAAAACAACAATTTCAACAATTATGAAGCACTTAGAAGTTATTCCCAAAGTTCACAACAACAACAACATAAGACACATTCTCAAGCATTTTGAGAAACAATAAATACACATTTATAGGGTAGTTGGAAAACCATTTAATTCCATTTATTTCAAAAACATTTAAAGCTCATTACTCACTTATAAAAATGAAACCCACCTTAGTTCCTTTGCTTGCAAAGTGGCTCAAGTGTGCCTCTCCTCTTGCTCTTCTTCCCTTCCTTGATCTTCTTCAACAAAAACACAAAAATCCCAAATCAATAGGATTCAAATTGGAAAACCTAAGAACCCAAAGCATGAAATTGATCCTAGAGTATCTAAACCCATGCCTTTCCTAAGATTTTTGAACCAAAACCCCTTCCAAAAATCTAAAGATTTATCATACACTTACCTCAAACCTTCACCAATCAATTTGTTGCTTGGCTCAAATGAAAGCTCTAAACCTCCTCTTGCTCTTTTCTTCTTGGAAAAACCTCAAAATCACTCTTTAATACCATGAAAAATCGAAACCTAAACAAACCTTCTTTCTCTCCTTTCTTTCCCTCTCCACGACACTCTCTATCCCTCTTCTCCTTCAATTTTCGTTTCTTCTCTTCTCACACAAGCCAAGTCTCATTTAATGAAGCCAAAATGACCTAATTGCCCTTCCTCCAAAGCCTTATGATTTTTTATGTTTAAGTGATCTTCCAACTATGCCCTCCATACATTCTTACCTTTCTAACACTTAATTCAATTTTTCCTAACTCATATCATCTTACTCCCATTAATAAGCAAGGTAATTCCAACATAATTTAATCTAGCAATAGCCAAAAATCATCTAATCATGCTTATTCAATAAAAAAAATTCTGGGGCCAACAGAAAATACTATGCACCTTTGACAAACATTTTTTTAGGAAATATCTAGCTATACTGGTCTCCAAAATTTCCCTTAGCTAATAGTTAAGTAATATTATGTTTGACCTTTCTCAGGCACCTTTGACATAGTAATATTAAGTAATCTCTACTTTCTTAGCTTATTATTGATGGATGGGGGTATTGACGGTATATCTCTAATCATGACCATAATAATATTTGCTACAAATTAATTTTTTTATCTCCAATACAAATTCCACATCCTTGTGTCATTTCTTTAAGTTAAAATTAGTAAAGATTCCACTAGTGGTAATATTGTTATTTAAGGTGATTATGAATAGATAGCATAAATCACCACTATAGATATAAAATAAAAACAATACTCAAAGCTATAAAACAATATTTTTAATAAGCATCTTATCATATATACTATGAAACACCTATGGGTTGAATGTATAATACATATATATAAGACCTCCATGTAGAAGTGATCAGAGTACACACCATTAACTCTTATGATCCTATCATTTGTGGTTATATAGATCACTTTAGTAATGGCTATTCCCTACAAAATTCTTTTATGTACATCTAAAAGCCTCATATAAGGCTAACATATATGAGAAAAATAACCAAATATGATATTAGAGACATCCCCAAACATTCAAGCAAAATAGTTCAAATGGAAAGGTTAATTTTGTGATAACATTCTTATTAGTGCCCAAACTATTCCACAAACATAAAAGATATATAAGTATATTACCTTCACATTTACCTACATCAATATAAACTTATGATAACTTACCACTATCTAATGTCAAATCCTCATAAACTTTCTCATTATCACATATTAGTGCTATAAAACATTATCAATGATCTTTACTTGAGAACTCATCATCAAAAATCTCAATAAAGTGATAATTATATACTACACAATAATAAATCAACCGTATGAGATAATTGAATCATATGTATCTCTTGAATAGATCAAGCATAATTGAATGAAGTTGAATGCAAACCTAGAGATAGGATGACATATATCTTCCAGATTAAGGTCAAACCTATTAGTGAAATTCATAAATTGATTAATGCAATTCTAGGAGTTTTAATTAGAAAGAGATTTCAATTAATCAATCTAGAATTATGTATTAATAGTCTTGAGAAATATATTAGCATAACTTAGGAATTTTGACGATTTCATGAACTCAAAAATAAATTTATTAGTGAAATGATGATTGCATAAGACGTCCTAAGAGGGAATTCAAAGACTAGGTACTATTATTTAATTAGTTATTTTTCCACTCTTTTGCTATCTCAGTTTCTTTGATTATCCTTATTTATTTTTAGTTTATTTTCTTTTACTTTAAATATAAATTATCACCAACATCTTGATTATTGGTTAGATAATATAAAAAAGAGTCGTTCTCAATACTTATAATCTATTGGGATTGACTATTAGTGCTCTAAGTTATATACTATAGAATGGCAGGTGCACTTGCCTTCAATAGTTTATAGATTAACGAAGTTGAATTATATATAATTATTATATGAGTCCACCAAGTTTTTGGTGCCATTACTGGGGGTTTAGGATATTAAGAAAGCCTAACTTCTGTTAACCTAACTATTTATTTTCTTTTCATTTATTATATTTCTTCGATATTTTAGTTTTGATTATTAATATTATTTCGTATTATTTCTTTTTTAGGGGTCAGATTTATTGGTAAATGCTGTTGCCTACAACCAAATATAAAAAAAAACCAACTTCCTACAACACAAATTAATGTAGTAGTGGAAAGTCGGGATCGTTCCCACGAGGAATTCAGACGTTAGTAGTTACGCAATAAAAAGGGGGGTTTTGTAATTGTGAATTAAACAGAATTTAATTGAAAATTGAAATTGAAAAATAACTAGAAACAAAATAATGAGAATTTAACAATCAATAGAAATAAATCTTGGTTTCCGG
>JAOTBA010000002.1:21905515-21918905 GCA_025629845.1 Erythroxylum squamatum | reverse complement strand
TTTTTGTTACCTATTCCTTTCTTATTCCAAGTTTATATTTTTAGACCAAACATTAGAATAAAAAATTCTTTATCTATACCATTCCTTAAACCAAACAAAGTAATACTTATTCTATTCTATTCCTCCTCTTTTCTATTCCTAGGAATAACTATTCTATTCCCTATCTATTCCATTCCTTGAACCAAACAGGCCGTAAGATTTTCATATAAACTTCGCTGCAAATTGATACATAAACCCCAATGAATTCATCATAGCTCCAAATATTTTACTACTAAATCCTACCTTAGTTTACCAGGCTTCCTGAAGCTTATGCATTTAGGAGAAAACTGGTTTGGTTCCTTAATTATTGTTCTAAGTCTTCTTCTATTTTGTGGTTAACTATTAAATTAATTACACTTCTAATGCTTCTTTTATTTTGTGGTTAGCTATTAAATAAAAACTACAAACTGTGGATAAAGCTGAAGGGATTCTCTTATCTAGTAAAGTATGAACGTTTTGTAACCTAGCTTTAGAGGACAACAGTCACCTCTTTTTCAGCTAGTTACTCCTCTTTATATTGGTGCAAGGCATTAGAATTATGCAAACTCTATTCTCTAGTTCAGATTAGCCTCATAGCTTGGAGCGGCTCTGTCAGATTCACTTATTGAGGGATAAAACTTATAATTTTCAAGCTGGTACTAAATTTTGGATTTTTTGCATTATGAAGAAAGATGAATTATTTGAGAGTTTTCAAGGCCAAGAGCTCTCTAGATCAACGTTTTACCAATTTGACTAGGCAATGGATCAAACAATTCATCCTAGCTTAAGATATTGTGCCTGTGATCTGAGTTCCACTCTGACCTCTATCTGGGACATATACGGAACTAATCTCCACAATGGCTAAGGATTACTCGCTACTGCTGTGTAGCTCTGAACTATAACGGGAAACTGTCCCTCTTATCTCAGCTTATCCTTCTCGTGTGCTCATTTGGTGCTTTCTTAATTAGCTTATCGCATCTCTTCATACTTTAGTTGCTCATATTTGGCCCAACAAGCTGTGGTTGTACTTGCATTGGTTTATGTAAGGATGTTAATTTTGACCCGATCGAGCTCGATTGAAATATTAAAAATATCATTTTTATTTTTAAAAAAAATATATAATCAGATCGGCCAAACCGAGCCGACCCGCTCGTAACCTATCCGGCTACAGGCTAGCTAGCTCTAGCCCGTCGAGCCATGTGCCAGCTCATTGACAAGTTTCTGTGGGGTTTCTATTACTAGATTCTATCATATATATTCAACCTTGTTTTATAAGAACTTTCGCATGATATTTCATGTAGATACCATTCTTTTTCGTTTTCTTTTAATAGAACTTTCATGAAGTACGAAGATCAGATTCTTTCTATATTAATAGAATAGTTGACCAGTTTTATTGATCCCAACGTCATCTATACATCTGATTACAAGATATGCATAAGAAACTGTTCATAGTACCTAACTCACTCATAAAAGCTAGCTCAAGAGGGGAAGGTTTGTACACTATTATAAATTGTTGAATGCTCTAATAGTTGTTCGATGTGGGATTCCTGATACACTCCCCTCAGTCCAGAGTAAGACTGGACATCTGATGGACATATTGAGTAAAAGGACATAACTGGGCACCGCCCTAAACTATCGAGACAAACTGGCTCTGATACCATGTTAGAAAGGCCTAACTTACTCCTAAAAGCTAGCTCAAGAGGGAGAGGTTTGTACACAATTATAAATTATTGAATGCTCTTATAGTTGTCTGATGTGAGAATCCTAACACACTCCCCTCAGTCCAGAGCAAGGTTGAACATCTGATAGACATATCGGGCAAAAGGATATAACCCGACACCGCCGCAAACCATCGAGATAAACTGACTCTGATACCATGTTAGAAAAAGCCTAACTCACCCTCAAAAGCTAACTTAAGAGGGAGAGATTTGCACACTATTATAAATTGTTGAATGCTCTCGTAATTTCCCGCGGTGAAATTCCTGACAGAAAGGTAGAAATAGAAGAATGTAACTTACACCTTACCCGTACGTTATGCAGAGTGCTAATTAACAAGATCTCCTAGATTGTATCAACTTAACATCACTAGCTTATTCGTTGAAAGCAAATTTACAAGCATCGGCTGTGTTATGCGGTACACCTCTTGATATACACTTTCCTGTACGTGAGAAAACGAAATTTTAAATTACAGACCTTTGTTAGAAACAACCAACAAATGAGATATCTCCATTGTCGATTAAGTGATGGAGCATCTTATTAAGTAATTAAAAGTTATTTTGGTGAAGTGATTAACAAGTTTCTTCATTATTGCTGAATATTGAGTTAAACATATCTTCGGGTTCTGCGAATTTCCTCTTGATCCACCTCGATCAAGTTCTTCATGATCGCATCAGTAGTTGTCGTTAGGAACTCCGACCAATTCCTGCATGCATATATGAATATATATAAGAAAGATTTGAATCCCGTTTCATTACAGTATATTCCAAAGAGTTTAGCCGTAAGACTTACCCTTTATCAGTGTTGAAAGTGAGACCTACAGTATATTTTGCTTCTTCTAGAGCATAAATGAATCTCTGCAACTCATTTGCGGGGCAGCCTCCATTGTCTTTGACTTGAAGCTGCGAGGGTTTAACATCACAGAATATAGGTATAACTTTCTTCTTGGTCTCCATGATCAAGGCCAATTCGTGAAGGCAAAAATAAGAGTCACAGTAACGTGGAGAGAAAACGGCGACACCAACTTTGCAATCATGGATTGCCTTATTTATATTGTCGAATAACCCGTCACCAGGCTGCAAGTTCTTGCTGTCCAAGAAAGGTCTGAGCTGTAGTCGAAAAAGGTGGTCGTAAAGCAACCCGGAAATGGTTCTTTTGGTGTCTATTCCCCTGTGATTAATGAAGATGTCGCAAGGTGGTTTAATGGCTTTTTGGAGTTGTTTATGCTGTGGCACGATTTTACTATACAATCTCATGGCTGCGGATGGTGGCCTGATCTGCCTGAAGAAGCTCATTAAGCAAAAGTATTGGATCAAAGTACAGAGTATATATTAAGAAATTGGATGCCGTGGGTGAGAGGGTTTGAGGTTAAGCTTCACCGAAATTTATATAGGTAGGATGCTGGAGATGGGAAGAATATTAAGAGGTCGGTAGTTTTGATTTTCAATGGCGACAAAGAAATTCTAATATAGGACCGATCAGAGAGTATAATGGTATTCGGTTAGACAAGAAATTGAAAAGGAAATATTTGAATTTTTTGACTTTCTTTCTTTAACTCCTCTATGTATTTGTATGGATGTCACTAATCCTTCAAACACGTTCATGATAAGGGCTTTCATTGGTCTTGGGATTGCGTTTGACCGAGTAGCAACTTTTGTGAAATTATATTGGGTCGATCGGCAGAGACATTATAACAGTGAACAGAAGATCTGGACTCCCAAAAGTCATTACATTTGTTTTGCTAGCTCTTCTGTGGCTATATTTATTCCAGAGTATCTTTTTAAAATTAATGACCAGTTAAAAGAATAAGAATGTGTTTTGAAAAAAGGAAACTAATTAAATGGACTGCAGATACCAAAAGTTGAAAATGGTTGGATGTACTATTTTTATCGTTTGATTTCTAATTTAATTAGCATACTTAGAACATTATTTGTTACATACAACTAAAGTAATAGATACTTCTTCAATACCTGGGACTAGCAATTTGGGGAGTGTCAATGGATATGGTTGAAAAAATAACATATTCTTTTAATAGCTAGGTAGATGCACACATGGATTATCAAGTCATGTTAACATGTTATTTCCATACAAAAGTCGAGAACTTCTCGCTTCAAAGGAACTCGTTTTTCAATATACTTTGCAAAAATAATAAAATGACCGTATTTGTTAATTATGTATAAGGTAGGAATGAAGAGAATAACACTGGATTAAGATTGAAATTTCATTGTTGTGGTTTGTAGCATTAATTGCTAATCTGATGTTTGCAACTGTTGAATGATGGCTGAATTAATTTAGAGATAGAAAATTAAAATGTATTATTATTATACAGAAACAAGGTCGTTCCTAACATTTTGTTCCTAACATTTGATAAGCTATGGATGAAGGGGGGAAAAAAAAGCCTCCAACAAATCAGCAACATGCAAATATGTAAATTTTAAAAGTGTATTTTTATTATTAAAATTTAATATCCATATATAAGTGACTAATACAAGAAATTAATTTATAAAAATACAAAAAATTAACATGCCTAGGAGAGAATATAATAAATTGTATTCTAAGTTATTATCCATTCTAAGTTTGTCAAGCCAAATATTATCTTATTTTGCAATTGTGGAAATAATTGAATATTATTTTGTGAAGCAACTAGATAAATGTAGTATATCATATTAACTATTTACAATATTATTTAATAATCAAATAATTTTTATTATATTTGATTACATTTTAAGTAATAAAAAATTTCTTTTGTGGGAATTAATATAATAAAATAAAAAAGAATAAATTTTGTGACACTTAAGTAATAATATACAAATAAATAATACTTTTTTAGAATATAATAAATTTAGGGATTTATAATAAAAAAGCCGGCAACTAGATGAACTATAAGTGTTGCAGCGAATTATCACTCAGATATTTAAATATAATAAGCTAGAAATAAATTAAAAAATTAGAGATTTTAACTTTAAATTATCACTCTAAATTTAGAAATCAGAATCGGAAAATTCTTTTACTACTAATTTTTGAGTTGAGAATTTTAGATTTATATATTGATAGAAATAAAAAATTTTGAGTAAAAAAATTACACCTAAATGTTTCAAAAGAATTTATAATGGCAAGAATTTAACATTAACTTTTTAAACACAGCAGGACATATGCTAAAAATTTTATCTCTTCCATTTCTCTTTAATAAGTATTAAATGATTGGGTATGGAGCAGCCTTAAATCCTTGGATCAACTGTTTCATCCTGTAAGGTGTCTATAAATCAGCGAGGGGATTAGTCATTGAGTCGGCCGGTGGATACCCTGGTCTAAAGACAAAAAAAAAAGGTATTAAATGAGAATTAATAAATACTTTAGAACGAGAATTAATAACCTTTGAGATGAGAGTTGAGAGTGGAGCTTAGGGTAAAAGATTCAGAAATTTTTTTAAACGGGGTAAAATTTTATTTTTAATAGAGATAAAATTTTAATAGGAATAAAATTTTATTTTTTTATAAGATTAAAATTTAAAATAATAATTTTTTTATATGAGATTTTTTAAAGATAGGGGGCAAGTGGGGATGTGGATTGGGTAAAAGAGAAATAAATGTTAACGTAGAACCCAAGCAAGAGAGTGTAAACAGTAGAATAATATTTTAAAAAACAGAACATACAAAACTTTTAAGATTTAATATCGGGGCCCTAATGAAGGTGGGCCAGGGCCGGGAATGTAGTGAAGACGGTTTGAACTCCTGACTCGTGGGATGAACAACGTGTCCATTGACTAGTTGATGGTCCAGATGTCTCTTGTTTTCCAACCTGATCAACGTATTGATCTAGACACAGTTAACTGTATCATTTGGTCTAAAATAAATGTATATTTTTGTTTCGGGGGGTTTGATTGGTGGGAGAGACTTTTAAAAAAAGAAACTTCTATCTTTTGATGCTAGGGTTTGAGTTATAACGTTTGAACAGGAGGAATAGTAAATTTTGGGGAAAACGGAAGAATTTGGCTTCTTCTGAGGAAGAGAAAAGGGAGTAAGTAACCAAGCAATCGTGTGAAGGTGTGAACATTTGGCCGAAATGTGTAATGGTTAGCCTTCTGTTTCCATTCCAGTACAGCTCTTACGTCACAAGTCATAGGTCACACCCATCTTTCTTTTACACTTTAGCTCCATCCTTCTTCCCTCAAATTTTCAATTTATGACTCTTTGTGGTATTATTCGTTAAGTTTCGTCATGAACTTCATTTTGTAACAAAGCTTTACATCGTAAGCACTGTTGATTTAATTTTGAGTTGTACAAGGAAACTTTTTCAAAGAAAGAACATTTTTCCTTTTGCTTTCAAATTAAATTGTAAATGAAGAGTGAATTAAAAATACCCATAAAATCAACCTTAATTCCACCGAACAATTGTGGATTCTTTGGATATATATTAGCGATGGCTGATGATAAAAAACAAATGATGCCATTAAATCAAGCTAATATAACTCGTACACGCAATGCATGAAGTGACAAGTCAGACTTGTTGAAAAATTGGGGTGAGATATAATCTCATCCGCAACTAAATAAATCACAAAACTATTTTGTATGATTTTTCGAAAGTCAATAATACTTAAATTCTATAAAATAATTAACACATAAAATATAATAAAACATGAATCATAATTCGTACTTTATTATGAAACTTAATTCTTTTCTTGACATTTCTCCCGAACTGTTTCAAAAATTAGTTCATCTCAACTATCGTAGCTGCACAAGTGTCCAGTTTCTGGTAGTATTTATAGAACGTGTTAAAAGAACTTTGCAAATATTGCATAGAGGGTTAGACCATGAGTGCTAGCTCTATTTGAGCTTAAGACTATTTATAATATGTTTTGAATATTTTAGTAATTTAATTGAAACTAAAATTTCAACTTCAGTTGATACTAATAAAATACTAATTATGTCCAAATAAGATACAATATCTCATATTGATCCTTATTTATTAAATATCTCATATTTAACTATAAAGTTTTTCAAATTTTATAATAAATTTCAACTTAATTAAAACACATTTTCTCTTTTCAACCTATTCTTGTGTGACCCATTAGATTTGCAAATATGTTGGCAATAGATATAAATTGTAACCCTAAATCATATTTAGGATTATATAAATGAAACTCCGTTAAATTATCTTTAAATTTCTAATTAAAAAATTTATAATCACATATTAAGATTGACGTCTGGTAATGTATTATGACCATCCTAATATTTAAGAATGTCAAAGTACTTTTGATTAACGTTTTCGTATATGATTTTTCATAATTCAATTTTTTTTATTATAGAATGTTTTGATTAGACATAGAGTATGAAATTAATATCTATTTTATTTGAGCCAAATCGTATTAGTTCTTCACCATTAGCAATTAATTTAATTAATGACATTTACAAACTATTTTTTTTTAAATGTCATTTTACCTTGGCCAAGGATTTTCGAATCAATAATAATTAAGAACAACGGAACATTCTCCCTAATCACTTTAGGGTGATGAATCTAATACTGATCAATTAACTACCTCCATACAGTTCATGCTATATTAAATGACTACCGACTGAGCTGTCTTTCACTAGAATAGATCATAAGTAGAATCAAAATAGGGCGATCCCTACATGAGATAACTTTGGAGTTCTTAAGTTAAAGGATCAATTATACAATTATCACAATGAGAATTTACATAAATATTCAAGTAATGTTCCAAATGGATTTATCATGTAGGGTCAATTCAGTGAACTTACTCTCTAGTAAACACATGTTTAAGTATCTCCACACTTTAGCATATAAGATCAACTACTTCCTTCATAAGGAATAAACATAACATATGTTAGTCCTTATGCTTTATTAATGTCCAATATCGATAGAATAATGATTATGAACAATTTACGAATAATACAAAAATGCAATATAAATCTCACAATTATGATTTCATGATAATTCATTTACAATGTATATTTATGCTACAAACCTTACCATATACATCTAAGTATGTAAAAAAATAAAGAATGCGTTTAAATAATTTTATAGCTAAACTACAACCAAATGATTTGCTGTAGGGCATAAACCAATAATTTTCTACTAGCACTAAGCCAATTATCTGAGTATCTTATATCATATCACCATATGACGATCATGCTACTGCTAGGACAGTGGTTTAGTAAAAGAATTGTATAAGATTCTTTATAGTGAAACACTTGTTTAAATCTTACAACCTTCAACTTAATTATCATCATAATTAAGAGTAATTGACTAACTACATATTTGGATCTTTAATAAGACCTTAATGTTCTATAATACATTACTGTCTGAACAATGCAAGGAATTATACTAATTTCATTACAGAATTTCTTATCCAAATAATCATTCCATTAAATGACAAATGTATGTTGGCTTTATTAGTAATTAATGCTACATTTGAATCTTTTCAATGTAAAAATAATATTGTCCCAAGTAAAATGTATCTTAATAAGGATTTACTTCTAAAGTTAATATTCATATCACCTTAAACTCAGATATCAACTTATACATAGAATAATGGATATCTTTAATACTTCACAAGTATGAGATATCTCAAATACTTAACACCTTTAATACATTATCCATGTTCTTGGACTTAGAATAGGTAAACAACTTCCATGTCTATCTTTATAGATCTAGTTCCTATAATTAAGTTGTCACCTTTTTTGTATTGAACAATATTTTCCCTTCTACCATTATATTTTTCAACAATTGAAAATATGAATTGTTGTTCTTTATGAACAATATGTCTTCACATACTCCTACTAAAGAGGATAATTATACTCCCACTAACCTTGTTATAGGTATTATAAATTCATAATCATATTGAAAACAAACTCTTTGAATTTATCATAAAAGTGGGTCTTTTAACATCTTATAGCCTTTCAACTATACATCAAATGTATCAATAAAGGCACTAGATCTAATTAAATGTATTTTCATAAGATTTAAACTTTTCAATTTTCATCTTACTACTCTTACTACTTATCTTGAGAACCATTCTCCTATAAGTATACATTGAAATAAACAATTTATTCAATGGGTAAGTAAGATTTTATCCAACCTTTTGGATATCTCATAAATTTTTATTATCCAATTTAGTTTTGAACTTAGTAGATAATATATGCTTCAACTAAGCATCACATCCCTCAATCATTAACTTTTACTCTTTTGAAGTCTTAACATTTTATATCTAATATGAAATCTTGCTATTACATCCAATACATCATATTTACAAAATTTACAATTCAATATCATCATCATCCTTTAAAGAAAAGTTGATTTGGTTATGTTTTAAACTAATAAGTTTCGCAAGTTTCATATGACTCATAATAAAAAAGATAGGTATAACCTTTCATGTAACTTTATAATTCTCATTATATTGATTTAACCAACATTGCATAAAAGGATATTATCGATTATCAAAATTTGTATTCTTTCCATTTATGTTAAGCATAAGTCTTCTTCGATCCAATGTGTACAAACTATTTCTATAAATTGGATTAACTGTTTTTACTCAACAATCTAGTTCTTATCATCCCTAGAGAAATGTAGTAATGTTGAATCTAAATTTAGTATCAAATACTCTTAATCATGAACTACAAGTATATATGATCTCTATTATAATTAACATAGATAAGAAAATTCATGCAATCATTTTTCTTCTAATGACAACTATTATCATTCTATAGCAAATGACTTTGATATGTGTATAAATTTTGATTCATTTGATATGCTACACTTAGTGATTAATGACTTAGAAATGCTTAAGATACTCACTTTGACTCATTTGTGATTTTAGGCACATTTCGAAAGCAAAGAAATTAAAGTGAGTCGAAAGTACTACAATTGGGCAGTTTTCTGAAAATTAATCTTCACTTGTCTTTAAGGAGCAAGAAGAAGAAAATTGAAAGACAAGAAGACGATAAGAAAAATCAAAATACAAAGAAGAAGAATTAAAAGTGCTTGCTGGAAAAAAAATGAAGAAATAACAAGAGCATGTGCATGTTTTTGCATCTAATTTACGTGAGTTTAATGGTGTGAAGTTAATGGAATGATGGTTGGGAAAAGATGAAGCAAAATGCAACCTTCCTTAAAGCATAAAACGACAGTAACAAAGGTGCATTTCGGACAACTCCATGCATGTGAACAACATTTACAAATTACAATCCATGGTTCATGCATGAAACGCACAGCTATATATGTGTTTCACACATACAGCCAAGGAGACTAAAATTGTTGGACCCCGCTTGTTTCCAGAGTCCATCGCTTGCAAAATCATAATACCAAACATGTTGGATCCTGCTTGTTTCCTGAATCCAAACTCTTGCTCTGATACCACAACTGTTGGATCCCGTTTTCGGAACCTAACTCTTGTCAAATCATGAAACGTGATCTTCTTCATCACTCCTTATTTCTGGATTTCCAACACTCTTTGGAATCATGAAACGTGTGCGTATTCCCATGAAATCTCTTTAACCCACATCAATTCCTCATCATTCTCATAACATCTCAAGCCACAAAGGCGATCCCACATAACGAAATCACAATAATAACAATTGACTTCTTCAAAATTGTAGCTCTTAGTCTCTAGTTTATTTTGGAGCAAGAACCAACTAAATCAGAGTTCTAAAGATGAAGATATGCTTAAGAAACCAAAGTATGTGCATGGCCCAATCATGCTCTCCTAACTGACCCCTTACTTCCTTTCCATAAATATTTTTGAATTCAACAACAATGACTATCAATTTTTTTGAAAAGGTAGAAAAACGTGTTAGGAATCTATCGCTTCAGGAATCACTTAATTTGGAGGTCGGACGAAGAAGTTATCTCCAAAAGAATCCAACATGTTTATGTCCTTACCCAAACTGTACATGTCTTGACGCAATTACCATAACTTTCAATAAAGATGTCGGATTGACTTTGTTTTTAGACGGTTTGAAAGAGGACTTCTAGATCTACAACTTTTGTCAAGAACTCGAAACAAGATTTTGTCATTTGGGAGGTCAAAACAGGGGCTGTATGAATCGACACGGGCAGACCGTGTGACTTTCGGGTGTAATTGTGCTTCTGTGCTAGAAACACACGGCCTGTGTGAATTTCATGCGGGCAGACCGTGTAACCTTCGGGTAAAATGAAATTTCCACTCTCCAAGACCCCTCCAATGGATCCTAAACCCATCTTATAATCCCTTTTGCACATAATCTTGCCAAATTGAACTATTTCTAGTCCGATATCGCTTCATATACTCTAGTTATTCGGGATACACATTATATGCAACATCACCTACTCAAACGATCATATCTCTCAACTCCGATATCCAAAAATTGCATACTTTATATCGTTGGAAAGAAAAAAAGACAAGCTACAACTTTTGTGAAGACAACTTGTCAAATTCATCCTATATTAATACAGATTTTCTCCTGAAGTCAGAACAAACATTTTACCCTTATGAACAACTTGAAATTTATCCCAACCTCACTTCCTCTATTACAACATCATTCAAAACAATTCAACTACCAATTGGAATTCATCAAACTCTCAACCTCAATTCATTTGACTCTTCATATTCAACTACATCTCATCATTAATAATTCCTATCTTTCTTTTCCATAACATCTCACTTATATATGTTAATGAAATATGAATTGTGTATGGATGATGTGAGTTGAAATTAGATATATTTGAAGAAGCCATCCACTTGAGTTGATGAACTTTATACATGAATTGTATATAGTGGATAGCTTCTTCAAATATATCTAATTTCAACTCACATCATCCATACACAATTTATATTTCATTAACATCATAAGATAAATGTTTACAAAGCTTTAATGGCATCTCATGCCACAATACATCATTTCGCAAAATCTCCAAAATACACAAGATACTTGAATGATAATTGCTCAAAAAGCAACTACAACTTTGTTTTGCATAAATTACTCCAAAACAAAACAAAACATGCAAATTCGGAGTGATGCCTTGACTCAATTTCACTCGATCTCATTCTCTTCACCTGAGGATGGGACAGAAAGTGGGGGTGAGCTTACAGCTCGTGGGTAACAAATTTATAACCGAGAAATAAACAAAAACCATTGAAATATTTATTTCCATTGTAAGATTCACATTGAAATCCATGTAACACATATTTCCCAAATTCACAACGTATCAAGCAATTCATAAACATCATAAATCATGAATTCATCAAACTTGTTACAAATCATAAACACATAAGCACAATAGAAATGGTTTGGATAGGTCCAAAAACAAAACATACTACACATTTCCATATAGCGGTCTTGTGTAGCCGTGAACTTAGGGGAGTCCATGAAGGAGCTCCATGCTACTAGCGGGCAGGCGGGATAAGCCTTTTATCAAAGTGCACTTGACTTAACTTAGGGGACTACCACAAATCCACATAACATGTAATTCATGAGTTGAAAACCAAATGACCAAATGGCAATATTTCGAAAACTTGTTTTTAAGAAGGGGCAAAACATGGATTGGAAGAGAGAAAGGAGAGAAGCAACGAAAATTAAGAGAGAAAGAAGGAGAGTTTCAGTTTTAACAGAAAGGAAGAAGGAAGTTAGGGTTTATTCATTTCTTGGTTTTCAAGAGGGATTTTCAAGTTGTTCAAGAGGGAAAAAGGAAAAGGAGGATTAGAGCTCAATTGCATTATTACACTACTGAAAAACAATCATGGTGGTGACAAGTTAAGTCACCATTGTGGCTTAACATGTCATAGTGGTGACATACTTAGTCACCACCATGATTGTCACCACTTTGACAAAATGATACCTTTAGTCACCACCTTTCTTTTTTTTCTTCTTTTCCTTTCATACAGACTTACCTCAACTTTCTCTTCAACCTTCATGCAAAATTCACAAAATAATCTAATTAATATTCATACAATAGTCATACCATTTCCACTCAATTTATCTCACACTTAGATCAAATCACAAGGACTTGTAACCAAAATAAAGATATGAAGACAATTCAAAGCAATAGAAACTAGACACAACAATTCCCCCAAACCTAAATTATGCTTGTCCTCAGGCATAATAAAGAACACTAGACATAAAAGAACAAAAAATGGAAACAAAGATTTTCCCAAATAATAGCCAAAGATATCAACGATCATTTCAATAAACACGACCTAAGAACTTGAAACTTATAATACTTCATGAACAAGCTATTCTTCACATATTTGGACAAAATTAGCAAGCACTTCAATTTAAAGAAACATCAATAAGTGTGATAGATACTCTGTAATAGCCTAGACCACCCGCTCACAAAAATTGTCCACTTTGAGCTGCAAGCCCCTCACAGTTTTGCTCTTCCCTGTTGGAGTTATGTAAATATAGTGCCCTGGAAAGTATGTGTATTTACATGTAACTTAATTTTCTTTCAGTTACAGTTTTGTAATGGAAATATATAATATTAATGAAACAAAAGAGTTTGGTTTTATTTATGTGAGCGTTATATATCTATTCAAAAGGTACTAAGATTCTTTTGTAAGTAATATACTTATACATAGAGATGTATGAGAAACATGTATATTATTAGAATCTAAATTAATTGATTCACAGTTGAATAATCAAGTTGGTCGCTTGATTATGGTTTA
>JAOTBA010000002.1:21865777-21886565 GCA_025629845.1 Erythroxylum squamatum | reverse complement strand
TCCTAAGTCATTCCAATCTATCTCATCCTATGCCAAATTTACTATTTTAGCCTTCCAGTCGGGGGTGGGATGTTACATAGAGAGAGTTCCTACTGATCAGAATATAGCCGATCTATTGACTAAGCCTTTTTCCCAAAAGAGTTTTGTGTCACATGTACACACCTATGGTATTAGATATCAAGGCAATTGGCTTTAGTGCAAGTGGGAGTTTGTTAGAGGAGTGCTATAAGAGCAATCACCTTTAGCACTTATTGTACAAATCATTTTATGATTAATAAAGACATTTTTCATTATTTCGATGTTCGTACATTTATGGATTTGATGTTGATCTTAAATTGATTTAATGAAGTCCTTGATACAAAATATAGCATAGAGAAATCATAATGAGATCATGATAATAAGATTCCTATCATGTGTAATTATCTTAGTAACTAAACTTTTCCTAGTCATAGGATTAATGAGATAGGATATCATTATTCCGGATAGACTAGCACATGTTATACTCCTTGATTAGATCAAGCAGTAGATCTCATAACTTGTAGACATAAGTTATTTAGAGTTAATATGTGGATGTTTACTAAAGGTATTAAGTACATTGGATTGACGTTCTATGAGAAATCATGTGGACATTCTATTCTAGTGTCAATGATAGTCTCATCATAGCAATGGTGCAAGTATCCTTTGACTTGAGGTGCTCAAGGATATCTTGGATACTGATCATGTGCTTTGATTCCATTCATCGGTGCCTTTCAAGGGTTACTCATAAGGTGGTGATTGGGTTCAGCTTGAGGTATTCGGAGGTAATTTAGTAGCCAAGAAATGATTCACCACTCCTGATAGAAGGAGATGATACCCACGACCTTTTGTTGGGGTCATTACTCGGTAATCTCTATCCAAAGTAGATATGTGTCATAAAGAGAGTCTTCAATGATACATATAGTAATGAGATCTGATGTAGTCAATCTAGTAGGAGTTGACACTTTGAACCAAGTGGGCTATAGATGGTGAAAGGACGAATTGCATGACATCATTGCGTACGGAATGACTTTCCAATCAACTGGGAGTTATGACATGTTGCTAGATACTGCTGCTGACTTACTTGAATTAAGTGTTAATTCAAGTGGACAACATAGCTAGGAACCTAATGGGTCACACACATAGGAAATCTGAAGGATGAGTAAAATGGTCTTGAATGGTGGTTCAAGATATATAAGAGTGTTTCGAGATTGTATCGCGATGTGATCGTGGTAGAAAATGTTGCATGGAATGGATTAGAAACAAGTGTTGTGGCTGCCAATTTGGTCATTAACTTCCCAAAACTTCCATTAATGCATTGTATTCATGGTCATTAACTTCCCAAAACTTCTATTAATGCATGATATTCATGGTCATTAACTTCTTATAACCTCCATTAATGTATGCTATTTATGACCATTAACTTCCCATAACTCTGCATTCGTGATGGGGTTATGGGAGGCCAAAGAAGGCAGAAAATAATCATCATTTTTATGCATCTTGTGTAAGTTACAAGAGAAAAAAAGAAAGGTTCTTTCCAACCAAAATCAATTTCTTAGGTACAACAAGAATTTTTATTCTCAAATGATATCACAGGGTTTTGTTGTCGTTAGGAAAATGGATTCTTTGAATCAAATGACTACCGTAATGGATGTCTGACACAAGTGAAAAAAAGAAAGGTTCTTTCCTACACACACACTTTTTCTCTCTAACTCTCACAAAAGTTCTTATCTTTGCTAGCACAAAGAAAGAACTCTAGCCATCTCCTAGTAATGTTTCATCCTTCTATTTTTGTGTGGACTTTCATTAGATACGGTCTACGTTGATCGTTTTGGTTTACAACAACCTAACACAGAGAAGATTAAAAAATGAAGGAGATTGTTAGAAAGGTATGTAATGTACGACAACCTAACACAGAGAAGATTAAAAAAATGAAGGAGATCGTCAGAAAGGTATGTAATCATCTTACATTTCATGTTTTTGTTTTCTATATCTATATGCATGAGTAGATCTAAGTTTTGAGGTTCCGTTTTATTTTTCGCTGCATATATTTGATATATATTATATATGAGATCCATGATCGGAACCTTACAGTATGTTCTTCAATGGTTATTAATTGGCAGCATGTAGATACTATATATGTGGCCTAATGGCTGTTCAATGGCAGCATAAATGTTATACATAGTTCAATGGTTCAATGCAAAGAAGACAGTATGTATGCACTATGTAAGTTATTTAAATGAAAAGAAGACAACATGTATAAATTATGGACATTGTTTTATGGTTGTTCATTGGTTGAATGAAAAGAAAACATAATTTTATTCATACTAAATGCTAGGATTTTGGCTAAGTCCTTTTTCATAAAATTTGTAGAACAAGGTGGTAAGTTATGGATGTACTTGGCAGGTTTTAGGAATCCTTCAGGGGTCTCCCTTATAGCTGAGGAAGAAAATAAAGTTTTCTCATCACCATAAACTCAAGACTAGTAAGAGTAAATCACCGAACATGTGAGGGTAGCTAACGATAAATGACAAACTGTGAGTATATCTTTAAATTAATTTTGTAAAGATGGTTTTTGCCTTACTTTGAAAATTATGTTTATGAATAATTTCACTGGTGCTAATACTTGAATTTAAAAGTCAGTCTTCATGAGGTTTACATATGCTTTGATTTGGCATTGAATTGAGAATTGGATGCACTTGGAAGCCAACGAGATGTACACATGCTTTGAGTTAGCATTGAATTGAAATTTGCATGTGCTTTAAATTAGCATGGAAATGGATTTTGAATATGAATTGAATTGGTATTGAAATGAGGTGCGCTCATGTATTAATTCTTGTTTAGCCTATAGTATGCTATTAGGTCTTTATACATACGATTATATCAATCATAGTATGTCCTAATGTGTATGGAAGTGGTTTAGGGGTGTCTGTCACTAACATGGCCCTCTGCCTGTATGGAGTATGTATTATGCTAGCATTGTTACGGGTAAGCAATGTAGAACTAGCTCTGTAACCACTGATTTATATGTAGTGCTAGCATCATTATAGATAAGTAATCGGTATATAGAGATTAAGCAGGCATGGGTAAGTGATGCAGAACCAACTTTATGGCCTTACACCTAAGGGTACCAGCTGAAAAAAATAGTGATTGGCTATGTTTTAAAAAGAAAGTTCATGAAAGTATTGATTGCCATCGTTGTTTACTTTACAAGAAAAAGGAACTTGATCTTATAAAAATATGTATGATTTGTTTTACATGTGCATTGATCTTATGAAAAAAAAAAAGAATATGTTTTGTAAGAGCATTGGTTATTACTTGAAAAGAAAAGAAACTGTATTTTTAATGGAGGTTAATATTTGTATAAATGTTTTGAATGGAAACCAATAACACTCACTGAGCTCATTTAGTTCATTATTTATTTTCTGTCTTTTAATTATAACCTCTCAGGTGTACACTCAGGGACTTCAGTAACCGAAACTGCAACATTAGAGTAACCATCTTCGTCACATGCTACTATGTAGGCATTTTTTTGTCTTTCACTTGTGTTTCATCTTCATGAACCTGTTATGTACATAGTTTTGTGGAAACGTGGTTGTACGTAAATGCTTTTTAAGTTTATGCATGAACATGGTTGAACCTTTTGAAATTGCTTCTGAGTGGACTTGAAATCTAGAAATTGTAATGGAGACTTTCATTTATGTATAGAAGTGTTTTGAATATGCTTTACAGGGATTTTTGAAAATTTTAATTTTATCAAAATGTAGCTGTCATATTGCCAAAATTAAAAAAAAAAACAGTCCAAAATTTCTACTAAGGTTTCCTTTGAAAATCTCCACTGCTTATACTTCCAATATTGAGTCAAAGTATATTGAAGAAAAAGATAAAATGTTTAGCTCCATGGGAACTTTCCAATTTGATCAGATATCGACTGAAGGGTTTTCATGGGGTGTCGAGTGGGTCACCTAGTCATCAGGATAAGGGCTTGTCATCAGGAAGCAATTGACTAAAATGAATTTAGAAGTGAAGCTAGTACAAGTTAAAGTGGAGTTTTCACAACTTTAATGACTTTCTTCCTATCATGGATGACTTTTGCCTTATTATGGATAGAGATAAAGTTATGGAATTAAAGGTTAGTCCAACTGATAAAATGTTTTAGATCAATCCATTTTTTGTAAATTAGCATTAAAAGTTGTTAGTAGATTTTTTGGGAGGTTGTTGAATTTATGTCAGGGTCTAAGGGCTAGGAAAATAAAAACAGTGAGGGCATTTTCATCAATAGAAAACCATATGTAAGTTCTAAAATTTCATCATTGTTTCCTATAAAGCAAGATATGATCCTAAGGTTTTAACTGGTGGGGAGTCCCATATTAAAGATAATTTGCTGCTCGAAACATGGAATGAAGAGGTTGATGGAGAGCAAAAGATCTTGCGATTATTCTAAATAAAGTTAACTATTTCTCAATATAGAAGTATGAGGAAGAAATTTTTAGAAAATAAGGAGAAGTTGTAGTAGGGGGTAGAAAAAGAAAGGCTCAAAATAGAGGTTCACTATTGATGGAATCATCAAACTTGAGAGATTATGGGATAAACAACTTAATTGATCTCTTTATTATAGCTAAGACTGCTTCTAGCAAAAAAAAAAGAGTTTAGCTTAATACTTTACAAGTTTTTTTTATAAAAGTTTGTTTGTAGATTTAAATAGTGAAACTGTGATAAGTTTAGAAGTTTGATAGGAGGAATCTTTAATCTAAGAATAATGGTGAGAAATTTTAATGATATTTTAATTCAACAAAAAAAGAAAGAAAGAGGGGAACCTAAATAAGATTAAAAAAAAGTTCAAAACATTCCAAAATGTAACTGACTATTATAGTTTGATTGATATAAGTTTATCAGGCTACCCACTTAATTTGAGTAACAAATGTGATGGTAAGGGATTCTTACGTAAAGATGAAATTTCATAAATTTTTCTACTCCTTAAATCAGTTACAAAACTTCCTTAACTCCAAAGTTATACACGTAGAGGTTATGGAAAACAACCATCTACTGTTGAAGCTCTAATGGATAAGGAAAAAAATATTTATTTTTGTTAATGGGTTCTGATTGGAAACTATATGATTTTATTACCCAAATTTCAAGTGATTTTTTTATAGGTAGAATGTTATTATAAGGTGTTATTCTTTCTTACTATAAAAAATTTGATGAAATTGGAGGAAATATCTTATGGGTGGAATAAAAATGCTTCTGTACATATGTAGATAGAAATAACTCACATACTAAGTAAAATGAAAAGTTTAAAAATACAGGAGAGGAACTATAACATATCATTTTGATTTAAAGGCTTGAGGAAGAGGTAAATATTTTATTTAACAAAGACTTCATGTAGTATCCTAGTTCGATTATTGCATTGTGTAATGTGTTGTACATGCATTTTATAGATTATGCTCTATTTATGGTGTACTAGAGTAATTTAAATGTCTAAATGTATTATTGAGGTTATAAAGGATATCATAGATAGATCAGAGATGGTTTTGGACTCGACCAAAAATTTCTCAGAAAATTTCTGAAAACTCTGAAAAGCTATAGAATAAGTCCAAACAAGCTTTAGAAGCCTCGAAATGTGCTTTGGAGATTTAGGTGACACTTTTGAATGAAATTCAGACGATTTTGGTGACATTCAATGATTTCCAGATTCAATATGAAAATTCCTCCAGGCAACCAAAGAAGTTACCAAATAATTTTGAAATATGATGAAAAACTCTGGAATTAGGATTGGAATTCATACGAACTGAAATGGGTCAAAACGAAGATTGTTTGAATAGAATTTGGGTAACCCAAAATTATTGGACTAAAATGCCCTTTTTGGAAAATACTAGGTGTTGAGGATTTAAACTCATCCGAAACTCTTTTGAAGCATTCAATCAATAAGTTAATTTGAGTATTTTATGGTCAATTTGATGATAAGACGGTTATAAAATATTTTCTGAATTTAATTCAGTTAGTTTGTGAATTAAATGCATAAAGGGCTATTTGGTCATTTTATATTCATTAAAGGGCAATTTGGTACTTTAACAAGAATTTAGTGGATTGATGAGTCATTAGAAGAGAACCAAGTAAATGGTGTCAAGTGGCATGGGTAAAAGTGTAAATATGAGACATTTTTGGTAAAGTTGTAATTATAAGAAGTTATTAAGGATAAAGGTGTAATTATAATGAAAATGGTGGGCAAACTTGTAATTAAGAAAAATGCTCGTCTTCTTTAAACGTGGGTGGCTAGCTACTTAATATAAACACGTAGTGAAAGTGAGAGACCAAAAAATAAAAGAGAAAGAAGAGAAGCAAGGGTGACTCACGACCAAGAAGAAGCAGAAGACGGAAGTTGCAATTTTGATAAGTTTTGGAGCATGATTTGAAAAAAGCTTCATCAAGACTAAGTGCTCTTCAATTGTCCAAAAGATTGAAAGAAAGTGGTAAGTTTTCCTAACCTAAATTTCTAGTTTTAGGGGTTTTGCATGGAATGGATTTGTGAAAGATCAATGGTAATTTTGACCTTCCATGGAGTAGATAATAAGTTTGAAAGCATTTATGGGCTACAAGAAAATCAATAAAGAAATTAAGCTTGAGAGAATCTGACATGGCTAGGGTTTTTAGTGTGGTATGATCCAAAAAGTCAATTTTGGTCGAATATGATAAGAGAGATAGCCACGTTTAGTGAAATTCTATCATAGGTTCTCGGTTCACTTGAACCAGTCCTATTGTTTTGGCCATAACTCGGCCTACAAACCTTTAAATTGGGTGATTCCAACTGGATATGAAACCTAAGACATAGTAATAAAAATCTCTAGAAGAGACCTTGACCTAAATCTAGCTGAAAACATTGAACTTTGAGATTGAAAATGGTAACCTATTAATGCCTTTGTGTTGAAGCAACATGTGATATTTGGTGCATATTTCATGATTTAGAAGCCCAAATGGCCAGAGTTTTGATTTTATGGAAACTAGAGACATAGGGGAACAAACGACTAAAGACCTCAAAACCTAACTTGAACGTTTGCTATATGAAAAATAAGGAACAAGTAGAGGTACGGATTCTGGATATGTGTCATAACCGTGACTTATCATACATGATTATGATATGGTGAATTAAATTGGGTAAGATTGTATTTTGAAGAAATTGGTAAGTTAGAATGGGTAAAATGTGGTTTTTAAGTGACTTTTGATGTTAGATTTGGAAATGGAGAACAATAGGTTAGCTTACAGACGTAAGCAAAAATACGATTAACGTACTTGTTATGTGATTAAATACTCATATTGAATTTGGTTAAACCGAATTATAGTTTTAATTTCTTATTTCCAAATTTGGAAATAAATGCCTAAGTGAAATGCGTTTTGTGTAGGTAAAAGAGAGGCACCGAACGCATAAGTGTGCTTCGAGATAAGTTTGTGAAGTTGCGAGTGTATTTTAATTCTTTTATATGACTAAATTCTTTGCAAAAGAATTCATGACATGTGAGTGTTTTTTAAATTGATTTTGTGCAAATGGTTTTTGTTTTAAGGAAACTAGCAAGTTGTGAGTGTTCTTTAAATTGATTTTATGCAAATGGTTTCTATTTTTGGAGACTAGCAAGTTGTGAGTGTACTTTAAATTGAGTTTATGCAAATGGTTTTCACTTGATCATGAGATGAATACTTATGTTGAGTTTTATGCAAATGATATTTTACAAGTAAATATTGCTAGCATAAGTGTATGCTTTGGCAATATATAAGTTTTAATTTGAAAGATAAATTTTATATGATTGGGAGTTACATTGAAATAATTCAATTATGAATCCTTCCATACTTGATTTAGAAAATAAGATGAGTCGTAAATGTAAGAGTTACTTTTGCCTATGGTACACTGCTAGGCTTTCTATATATTATTATACCAGTATATTTATGGTGGTTAACCTATTACGGGCAAGCGATGTAGAGCCGACTCCGTAAATCGTGGTTAACTAGTCACGGGTAAGCGATGTAGAAACAATTATGTGACTTGTTACAAGTAAAAGATGCAGAACTAGCTCTATAACTACCGGTTTATAGCGATTAACTTGTTGCGGGCCAGCGATGTAGAACCAGCTTCGTAACTAGTGGTTAACTAATCGTGGGTAAGTGATGCAGAACTAGCTTCATGACTTTAGGCCTAGTATACCGTATGGTAAAGAAACTAGTGGTGGGTGACGTTGAATAAGAAAAGTCATGAAATTAATAATTCCACCACTATTTATTTTTAAAAGCAATGTAAGAGGCACCGCATGGTGTCAATTCTAGTGATTGACTTATTTTCATTATAAAAGTTTTCATAAAACTTATTGCCATCTTTGTTTATTGGTTAAGGAAAAAGGAAAATAGAAAATGGAAACTTTTACATGATGAGCTTAATTTCGAAAAAGCCTTTCGAAATAGTATTCAAGAAAATTTAAAATTGTGTTTTACGAAATGTTATTTGAGTACCAATTGTTATGATGCACGAATGAATTGTTATGACAATTATTTTACCATGAGCTTTACTACTGTTCAGTTATGTTGTTATGAAAAGTTTAAATTTTTAGTAAACTAATTAACACTCATTTAGCTCACTCTTATTTTTATGTTTTTTAAAAAAATCACCCCAAGTATGTGTACAGGTGTTGCAGTAATTGAGACTCACTTCAAGATTAGTTGTATCGTTAGGTGCTGTTGTGTTATTCTTATCTTTCTTATGTATATGTTTAATTGAAATTGACTTAATTGCTTGTATATATGTTGTAAAGCATTTTTGGAAGGGGTTTAAAAGTGTGATCTTATAAACATCTTTGGTATTGTTAATCTCTTTTTCTTAATGAACTACGAGGGCTTTAGCCCTCAATGATGTTTTTAAAATGTTAAGAATTGTATGTTTGTGATTTCCTGTGATGTGGACCTGAGGACTCGGAATGGTATATGAAATATTAGAAGTGTTTTAAAATGTGTTATGCAAGTTTTTGAAAATTTTGGGAAGGACAAAATACAATTGTTTTGCTGCCGAAATTCTTAGTAAAATGATTGAAAAAAAGGGTTTCCCAATATTTTTCGCGCTTTTAAGTTTTAAAGTATAAAAGATTTTTAACAATTGAACGACTTGGCTTTTTGGGAACCCTTCGATTTAGATAGATATCAATTGGAGGGTTACTGTGGGTCACCAGGAGGGCTCCACTCAGGTTCTAGAAGGGGAACTTCGGCATAACTCCTTTCACTTGATGTAGAAGTAGATCGAGGGTGTTATGACTACAATGTAGGGACATGAATACTAAATGTTTGTGTCAATAAGCCAACTATAGAGTGTAACAAATTTTGATTTTTAGGGTGCAAAAAATCTTAAGGTTAACATTTGAAGCAACATTAGAGGTTTTATTAAAGATGTTTATATTTCTAGAAGATCTTTAAGAATGAACATTTTGTGGACATAATCTAGTCAATAATTTTTACTGAATTAAGTTATGAACTTCTTAAAGCTTTTTATCCAAGGAGATAAAAAAAGTTATATTTAACATGCACCTAAAGAAAGCTCCATGTTGGAATGGATTTTCTCCCTTCTTTTTTATATAATTTTTGACATCTTATTGAAGGAGAGGTTTCACTTCTAAATGGAAAAAAGGACTCATTTAAGTGACTAATCATACTTTTATTTGTCTAATTCCTATGGCTCTACTATATCCTTACTTTTTGAATTTCAATTAGTCTATTTAATAATTTTTATTATACAATAATGTCCAAAATAATTGTCAATATACTTAAAGGTATCTTGGATTGGGTGGTTGGTGAATTTCAATGAGCTTGTATTATAGGATAATTTATTATCAATAGTTTTTTAATTACATCATTAGGCGCCATCATTTTTTAGCTTTATAGATAAGGAAAGTTAAAACTTGAAAGATATAACTTCAAAACTTGATAAAGCCAAAACCTATAATAAAATTGAATAGAATTTTGTATGAATGCTCTCTCTTTAATATAATATTTGCAAGATGATTTATGAAAGTTAATATGAGATGCATCTTTCATTTCCTATTCAATTTTATGACTTGACCAATTCAAATAGGTTATCTCTATAATCATTTATTCTATGAATAGGATCCTTCTTTTGAAAGATAGAGGCTGAAGATGAGGATGACAAATTAATCTCAACTTAGTCTATCTTAATTCGAAGTCAATAGGTTGAACTTGATTTGACTAAGACTAAACTTCATAATTTTATTCAAACTCGATCAATCATGATAAATTAGTTGGCTCTAAGCTAGTTAAATTTAGACAATATTTAATCACCTAATGTTTAAACACTTTGTATGTTTGTGGCTTATGGAGATGAGGTGAAGGACCAAATCACATGAAAGTTAATGTCTGACGACAACTTTTCGGTTTGTTCTCCTTGTCATTTTATTAAATATTTCTCTCAGGATTATAAAAATTAAGATTTTACTATTAGACTATTTAATGTCCCATGTGACTTATAGATTTGAGTCCCATGAAAAGCATCCAAGATGATGGTTATCAGGTATTAATTAAAGGGTTCTCAAATAGGTCAAAGACTATTTTCCTCTCTCTTCCAATTACCAAACGACATGTCGATTAGTGGTCGTATATAAGTTTTAGAAACTTATTGAAAGGTGATTTAAATTATTTTCTGAACCATTGAAGAAATACATTAAAAAAGAAAAAGAGAAGAAATAAGTATCAAGAACATCAACATTTTACGAATAATCATGGATACAGGTATGATGTAAATAACTTTCGATCCATAAATATCTTACATCTACATCCTGAGGGTAAAATTGTTTGTCACCTTCTTAATCTGTCACTTCTAATTTGAAGTATCGAGGCATTGTAAATCAGTTCATGTCATGTTTTTTTTCTCAACGAAGAGGAGGTGGATGACGTCCACAATTTGCCAATGAAGAGGGTCATGATCCACTATGTTTGTATCATTAGCAACTTCTTAGTGGGATTCAGTTGGGCCCGCGACCCTTATTGACTTCTTTTCTTCTGGCACAAGACGGACTCTCTCAGGGACATAGTCTAAACCAATTGATAGGCTTAGGCACCTAAGATTTTAGGCTTGGATTTAATTTAATTTTTAAACCATTTTGGACATTCAACTTTTAGAGAGACGTGCAACACAAAAAAATGATATTTTAGGTTGGAGGATTGAATTTGAATCCCATGCCAAAGTGGGCCCAGTATCTGGTCAAAATCTTGCTATGTGAGAGAATAACCAAGTAGGAAAATAGTCAATTACGTTGTTGACCCCAAACAGAAGGAAAAGATATGGCAACTTGAAATATATATTTTGATGGCAATAGAGCGAACAGTCAATTATGTCCATATGATTCTTAACCTTAATTACCAATTAGTCAAGATAGTTAGGTGAGGAATGGAAGGCGAACATTTAGTTTCAAGGCGAAGTATTCATAGTATGCAATATTTACATTTAGTTTAATTAATACTTGTACTGTCACCAAATAATTGTTTAGGGAGTTCAGATTCTTTGTCCAATATTATGGTGTTTTATTGTGAGACAGAATAAGACAGAGTAAAACTGAACAGAAGATCTAGTTTCTTGTTTAAGAGTCTTCTGTCAGTGCTTTTAGTTAGAAAGGGTATTCTTTGCCGACCAATTACGCGTCTCCAACACACTCTTTGACTAATCTAAACCTAATCTCTGGATACCTATAACTTCACATATTAACGTGTAAGCTTTCAGTCTATTCGTCAGTTGACCTTTTCCATTTGTCTCTTTATCGAAAGAAAGATCAAATTTATACCAAAAAGAACAATTAACTATCAACGAAAGGGACAATTAATTAACCACATAACTTAGTAACGAAGTTGATGTGCAAATTTGGATATTCAACACATGTAGCATTTGCTTTGTTACAAATTAAGGATTAGTATTAAATAGCTTATGTTAGCTATTGAAAACAGGCAATGCATCCAATCATCCTGTAAGGCATGTTAAGTTTAATTTTAGAAAAGCTAGTTTGGACTTTGGATGGCCGAAATTTATACCCCAAAAGTTTAAATAAATACATGATAGCACATGCCTTCTCAAACTGTTCTCCAAAATATAATATTATGATATTATTCTAAATTTAACCTCATTTCTATTGTGTAAAAATCTATATAGTGGACTAAATTAAAGGAAGATTTTTCCATTAAATTGATTAGGTCGAGAAATGAATTTCTCGTAAATTGAAATTCCCACAATAACTTCTCTTTATTCATAAAATGATGATACTGAAAATAGACGCTTAAACGGCAGAAGCGAAGCTATAAGAAATGATAAAACTGGTTTGATAAGGCTCCTGAAGCTCATGATCAATCTTGATCAAGCTCAATTTTGAGGCCACCAATGGTAACTAAACCCTGACCATACCTAGGCACCAAGGTCACAATCACACTATCATCATCTTCAACATCCAAATCCTCCAACAAGTCAGTAATCCCAAGTCTCAAGCATGTGTTCATTTTCTTCTTATGCTTATGTTTGTGAGGAACACTCACAAAGCTCCCTGCAAATTCTGTCTTGTCCGGAGTACTTGGTGCATCATCCTCGTCGTTGATGTACACATCAAACTTCACTATTGTATCTCTCTCGAGCTCGATCCCTTCTATCACTAAGACCTCCTCTTCATCTTCCTTCTCCTTCTTACTTCTTCCTTTCTTTGGCCTCGCAACCATAGTACTTATCACCTTGTCGAGGACCAAAGGAAATGATCTGATTGGTGTCAGAGCAGTCTTTGATTTTTCAGCTGCCAGTGCAACATTGTGGATGTGAAGAGCCTTTGCAAGTTTCTTGAGTGTCCTTCTTGGGGTCGGCTTGGATTGTAGCCAAGGAATGTCGACACCTTGATAATCATATCCGAGGTTTTTATTGTCAAGACAGTCTCTAACTTTGACACGAACAGGGTTAGCGTTCTCGTCATAGAAGAGAAAAGTCGCGTCAAGCCAATCAGGGTCAGTGAAATCAGTTCGTTTGCCACCCAGTGACTTCCATACGGTCCACATCCGATCAACGTTGGAATGGTGAGCGAAGAAAATTGGATCTCTGGCAGCTGAGTAGAAATTGCCCATGTCTTCAAGATTAGGTTGGGTGTTGTCGCCTGTCCATAAGTGGATTGGACCGTGTGGGATGTTTTCGATTGAACCGGCTCCAGGGTCTGCTTCATCACCTGCACGGTAAGGGCTTCCAAGAAAAAGTCTAGCAGTCTTGCCGTTAGACACCATCTGCCTATACATGATTGTAAGATTGCTAGACAATTGATCCTGGTTCGAAGTTGGGGTTTCTCTGCCATTGTAATCGAGATCAATCAATGTTGGTGGTTGATGATTCTTGCTGCGGAGCTGGTCATACAGTGGGGAAGAAGGGTTGGCATATATGGCTGGCAATTGCATGCCATTAGGCGAGTCCCAATTCCAAAAGGGCATAGCAAAAGTCGGATCATCAATCAGTTTGCCCAAGATCTTCTCAAAGAAGTAAAGATAATATCTATGGAAGGGAAAGAAGAGCCATGAGTTGTGAACTTGAAGATCTAAGTCTGAGAACCCTACTTGGTGATAAGCACCGTCGCAATAAGCACAATGAACATTGGCTTGTTGCTTGAAGCTACGTGGGTCACTATCAGGAAGGGCCTTCATGAGGTCCATGGCCTTGGAAAATTTAGCAATGTAAGCATCATCAACTAAATGAGCTGCGGGTCTGATTCTCAATGGAGAGTTTGAAGGAGGAAGCTGGAAATCCAGGATCTTAGTTGATGGTGGAGGACAGCAGTTGGTTGGTTTTGCACCAGCTGGCAAGTCTGCCTTGCCACATTTGGTTAGGTCTGGGGCTGAGATTGGTTTAGCAAATGCAAAGGGGTCGCCGATACTCGTTGCACTGCAGAGTCCTCCCAAACCAAGCAGCATATCTCTTCTTGTAGCAGCATTTTGGCGATGAACACCATTATCATCATCATCTCTGGCTTTGCATAAAACTCTAGGGATATAGTGAGGTCTTAGTTTAATCCTCTTGATTACGTGATCTTGTGATGTTTTTGGGAGTGAGGGGCGGCAAAAGGAAGCGTAAGCAGTGGAGGTGGTGGTAGGAGGAGAGGACAAAGCCATACTTGGTCCGGATTAGGAGGAGTTGAGGTTCTAGGATTTGTGTGGTTTTATAATGAAATGTTTCAATTAAAAAAATGTCCTAGTTGACAATTAACAACGACTAGCACCACATGGCTTAAAAGAGATCCAAGTTTGCAATTAACTAATGGAATATTCACACATGATCATCAGGCTTCAGTAATTTACTTGTCAAACAGGCAGCTCTCGCGAGGCTACCTAACAATGGTTGAAAGTTTATAATTAGATGTTCAATGCTGCTTCGGGGATTCAACTCCGCAAGTGACAAAAATCTTAATGTTGACGCGCAATGGGCCGGGCTTTCAAGGGTATCATTTCAAACCAACCGAGATTGCTTATTTGGCTGAACGAGGACGAAAAGATTGTGAAAATTTGAAAATGAGGTAGTTTTAGTTTTACCAAATACAGAATTTGACATTAGCTGTCATGCTCATCCAAGGCTTAATTAAAAACTAATTTCCGTGCAAGAAACTGACATGCAGACTACTAGCTACTAACATGGGGGCGGCGGCAGCGAACCTTTTAATATTTCAGTTTTTACGGGCACCACATCTTCTTTGTTTTTTTTAATGGTATTCCATTTATTTTTAACCACAGATTTACGTAAACTACGTCTAACTTAAATTTCTTTAAATACGTAAACTACGAAACAATGTTGACCGTGGGTTAACTAGCTTTGGCACGTGTTGCCTAATTCTTTTCAAGCGTAAACCTTCTTTTCTGGATTCAGTGTCGATCAATTCCACTGGAGTTTAACAAGGATATAATTAAAACAACTTGCACTAAAACCTTCTTTTCTACTGGAGTTTAACAAGGTTATATTAAATGACGGAGTTTAACAATTTTTTTAAATCTTCTGGACTCTCAAGATTTAAAAAAATTAAATATTTGAATTATATTTTAAATTTTTGACTCTGCCGCTTAATATAATTAAAACAACTTGCGCTAAAACCTTCTTTTCTGGATCAGTGTCGATCAACTCTACTAGAGTTTAACAAGGATATAATATTAAGACAACTTGCACTAAAACCTTCTTTTCTGGATTCAGTGTCGATCAACTCCACTGGAGTTTAACAAGGATATAATTAAGACAACTTGCACTAATATTTTGTTGATATAATCTGTTTAATTATTCTTGGCTATGGAAGTATATATAAACTAATTATAGACTAAGCGGCTGTCATCAACTTATGATTGAACCTAAACGAGTTAAGTCTCAAATTGAAACACATCATGTTGGCAGTGTTCAAAATTTTCAGATCTTTATAATCTCATACGCACTGAAAACCTCACAGCTTTAGGATAGATGTTCTTGTTCTTTTGTTCTCCAGCAGAGAAGGGCCATCCCGACCAAGACAACATTTGCCAACCTAATTCTATGGCTATTTTACTGTTATTAGCTCGAACGTGTTGAAAAGGGGGATCGGAGAGCTTGTTTTGGTCAATGACGCAATCTTGCACGCATTAAATTTCACGATTTACTTAAGTTTTATATTGATAACAACGGAGATCAAGATAAAACTTTATTGAAATCTTAATCATGAATCCATCTCATCCCCACGACCAGGAAGGTTCATCCACTTGACCCGTTAATTTATTGTCGGGCGGTAGTTTCCAGGATCCATCAGGGCGATGAAATTCTTGGGTAAGTGACTAATAAATTTGATTTTTATAAGAAAGATAGACGTTAGAAGTTTCACTTCTTCGTAGTAATTATTGTTAGGTGGCTGTTTCATCACAAAAGCTTAAGCTGTTGTGTGAGGCCAATCTAATTGGTTTTATATATTCACTAACACACTCCCTCAAGTGAAAGTCTTTTGAGCTTGAAACTTGCGCAGGTCCACTCTACCTTGTGCTGAATAATAGGTAGGTGGTAGGATTTGAACTCACGATCACTTGGTCATAAAGGCTTTAATACCATGTTAAGTGACCGTTTCACCACAATAGCTTAAGCTGTTATGTGAGGCCAACCTAATTGATTTTATATATTGACTAACAATTACTTCGAAATGACTAACTATTCGACAAGACCAAAAGTAACTATCTAATGGTAGAGATTAGGGTTAAAATCCCTTGGAGTTGGATTAACTAGTTTTTGGATCAGAAAACAACATTTCTTATGTCTTATAAAATATAAAGTTGAGTACGGAACTCTATTATTCTTATCATGTATGTAAAAATATGAAGATGAAAGACATGAGAAGGTTCTTGTCAAATCCACATGCCTATGTTTTGAAATGTCAAAGATCGAAATATAGATTCAAGGAAAACGTGTGACGAAGAAATTTGATCCCACATTACCTCTTTCTCCATAAATTACGTCAAGCAACATCTTAAGTCAATGTTTGGTTTGATTTAAAGAAGCGAAAACAATTCTGGTTCAGCTATTTACTTTTATTTTCAAATTTAGTAAAATTTTATTTTAGAGTTTTCATTTCTATTTTTTATTTTTATATAAAAACCACAACAAATAGTTTTTTTTGGTTTCTTTATTGTTACAATCAGATTTATTATCAAATAAATATATATTATTTAATTATTTAAAAATTATGTATAATTTAATTTTTGTAAATAAATTAAAATATTAATTAGTAATAAATTTAAAATATCTGTGTAATATATAAATTTCAAATAAAATTTTAATCTATAAATTATTTATTTTAATAAAATAAAATAATTTTTATAGATAATTTATTAATAAATATTATATAATAAACTTAATTAAATAAAAATAATTTTTCTTTAAGTTTTTATCTAATATATAATTATCTTAAATAATAAAAATATAACATTAACAATTAAATATGCTTTTGTTTTGTTTGAAAGAAAATAGGAAAATTAAAAATTTTAAAAAAAAGAGTGGAACTTAACCATCCCTAAGAAAATGATAATTGTTAATATGCAGGCCCTGCGTCTTAAGCAACACATGCATGCTTATGGATTATATTGCCCCGCCATAAGTGGTGCGATTGTAATCATTGTACAGAAACAACAATACACTATTTGTTGAGGACAAGAACAAGCCCAATCCAGCAAAAATGTCAATTGCTTCAACTAGCCCGTTAACTTTTTCTCTGTATATATAGCAATGGGTTTCAACGTGCATAAGCTTGATCTGATGTTGCATCACAACCTTCTTGAGCCTGTGATCCACAACCTTGTTACCCTTCATTCAGTAGTCGTCAAGTTATTGTTTGTAACTGCTTGACCCATGAAATTGAGGAATAAGTGGAGCAGTTTCTTTGCGGAAGTTGAAATAAGAAAAACCCGTCACATCCTTTTTCGAATCGTTTAAAGGTAAGTTGCTTATTGTTACTGGAATTTGGAGTAAGCAGAATCTTCTGTGTCCCATGTTACATGTCCAGCCATGTTCATTTCTCTACTTGGATGGACAAAAGCTTCCAAGTGGTATGTCTTGCATGTCAACTACATTGTTGATAAATTTGAACAAGGCTGTCAATGCTTAAGAATCTTCATAAACTTTGCAGCATGAAACTTGTCAAGCTTCTCCGGTCCCGCCTCAAATTGCTTAAGAGCAAGAGATACTCAACCGTAAGACAATCACGACATGACATTGCTCAACTTCTCAAGAAGGGACAAAACAACAGTGCTTTTGGCCGGGTACCTTCACTCCTCCTTCATGCTGTAACTAGATGAAGCAGACTACTTGTAACATATTTTGTATCGTGCTGTGCTAACATTTGTTCAAGTTCCAAGCAGATTGAACAGTTGTTTAAGGACCAGAGCTTGCTCGACGCATATGATCTGTTGGACCACTTCTGTGAACTTATCATCATCCAGTTCTCCTACATTCGTAAACACAAGTACATTGTCACATTCAAATAACATATATGAACAATTACGTTGTATTTGATGGAGTAGTAGTTAAACTTCTGTGGCTCTAGTCCTATTGTTCCACTGGATGATGTTCAAATCACTTGATAGATTTCCTTTCTTCCCCATGACAGGGACTGTCCTCGAGACGTTAATGAAGCAGTCTCAACTTTAATATTTGCTAGTTCCTGGTGTGGAGATCTGCCCGAACTGCAAATGATCAAGAAGCTGTTTCGTGATTATTATGGTCATAAATTCACAGACATAGCAGTTGGCCTACTTTCTAGAAACCTAGTTAACAATGAGGTAGTCCTGTTGGAAATTTCCTATTGAGATTTGTGCCTTCTCTAGCTCTTTTAAATTTTTCATCAGTAGGACATTACTTCTTACGACCCTTACATTCACGTTTCAGATAAAGGAGAAACTTTGCACAAAGTCCATTTCCACTGACTTGAAATTAAAATTGATAAATGAAATATCAAGGGATTATTGCCTTAAACTCTGGTACATAGGTTGCCGATATGCGGAGCCTGAGCATAACATCGATGTTGTGACTTTTATTTTTGAACCTCTTCGCTTGGTGCCACTGGAGTTGAAGAATTGGTCTCAGGTTGAAACTATACATACCCCAGAAGTGACGTGTCCTTCAGATACAGACAGGTCTATCTCAAAAGCTGTTACAACCTCGTACCAAGAAAAGATAGGTATTCCTTTACAGTTTTGCAACTTAAATGTCTGTCTTGAGGAAATACAGGAGCTGCAATTTAACGTAGTAGAAGAAGATAAGTGTGCCGAGGAGAAAAGAATGTTTCTGTTCAGAGCATGTGAAACCTGTCGTCAACACCAAACGACCATAACCTAGTCACAGAATGAAAAAGCTTCAAGAGGAAACTCTGTTACAAGGTTTTTCGTGTTAATATTAAACCTTATGATTGTTATAACCAGATTTTTAAATACTCATTAACCATCTAGAATCACACTCAGATCGAATAAACAATGATATATATATAAATATGAACACTGACCTTGATCTATTGCACAACATAAACGTAAACAGTAAAACTTGGTAGATTTGTGTTCTTCCAAGGTAAGATCCAGAACCAAATGTATTTTCCTTATGGAACAGAAAAAATTAACAGAACCTATTTGAAGAGGAATGTCAAGAGAAAAAACTGGCTTGGGGACCACAACCCTTTTATAGTCAGTTTTGACTTGTGGTCCATTATGGATCCATTAACCATAATGACTCGTAATAGGCTTCTACACATTAGGCCTATGCTATTACTTAATTAATATTTCTGTCGCCCAATGAATTTACCAAATTAGATCACATTTTATTAGGCTTATAATCGAGAAAGAAATCTATGTATATATATTTACATACGCTGTCCATAAAATTCCAACAATCCCCCACTTGAGCTACGTGTGTTTCCGGATAATGTACATAGAGAAAACCTTAGTGCGCGCAAACTTACTATCTCATTACAGAAATATACCAAAATAATCAGGTCCATCAATTTTACTAGTGCAGGATCAAAGAGGCTTTTGTCATCTAATTTTGTGACTAAACCGAACAATTGTCACAATACTAGCAGAATCAATGACATAAATCAAGTATGGATGTGTAGCATAGAAATTACATGTGATGTGATCATAATCATGTCTATTTCCAACTGGTCCAAAATTTGTGACTCAAAAAGTCTCAAAATACTTTCTAACCTTATGCAATACCGCAACTGAAAGCAATACCATATGTTTAAAATTTTCAGATAAAAATGAAATTCATTAGATTTCATAAACCAAAGTCTGTACAAAAAGATAACTTTAGATCTTAGAAACTTAAACCTTAAAACATAAAATTTATATGTCAAAGAGCATACATAGAAGTAAAAGATTAACTCCCACTAAAGTGAAATGTCTGATAGACCTACTACACCCATATTGGCCACATGTACATGAAACACTGAAGGTGGTAACCCTTTGGTGAGTGGGTCTGCGATAATGGAGTTTGTCCCAATATGTTCTATAGACATTTGAAGATTCTGAACCCTTTCTTTCACAGCCAAATATTTGTTGTTGATATGCTTTGATTTCGACGAACTTCGGTTGTTATTTGAATATAGCACAACGGTTTCATTATCACAATAAAATCTTTAGTGGTCGTTTTATATCATCAACCATTTGTAGCCCAGTGATAAAGTTTCACAACCATATTTCATGATATGATGCTTCATAGCAGGCTATATATTCTGGCTTCATGATAGAAGAAGCTATAAGTTTATGTTTTTCACTTTTCTATGAAACAGCTCCTCCACCCATCATTAAAACATAACTTGAGGTGGATCTTCTGCTATCTAAGCAACCAGCGTGATCAGAGTCGGTGTATCCAATGATTTCCAATCGCTCAGACTGTTTGGATGTGAGCATATAGTCCTTTGTTCTCTGTAAATACCTCATAACCTGTTTTGCTGCTTTCTAGTGATCCATTCCCGGGTTACTCAAATATCTACCCAAAATTCCCGTTGTGAATGCTATATCTGGACGCGTACATACTTGTGCATACATGAGACTCCTTACAACCCAAGCATAAGGGATTTTATCCATCTCAGCTTTCTGTGTGTCCAATTTAGGACATTGGAGCAAACTAAATTTATCACCCTTTGAAACAGGAGTGTCTCCCGATGCATAATTCTGCATGCCATATCGGCTTAGCACCTTATCAATATAGGCCTTTTGAGATAATCCAAGTATACCGTCCTTACGA
>JAOTBA010000002.1:21816659-21828282 GCA_025629845.1 Erythroxylum squamatum | reverse complement strand
GGCTTGAATTAAACTTGAGGTGTTTGGTTACATTTCTTGTGAAGGAAGTGATGCTTAATTGTGGCTTGAAGGGGTCTAAATTTGGCCTTGAAAGAGGGCAATATGTGCAGGATGAACAGTAACCGAGAATGTGTGACCTGAAACTTTGGAGAATTTTTCTAGGATGATTGAGACAGGTTTTGCTAAATTGGCCTTCATAAAAATTGAAGATTTTCTTGCTAGATTTCTATCGCCACTAAGTATGACAGTTTTCGACATTGAGGTTGAGAGTTATGATTTGTTGACTTTTAGATGTTAATGTACATTGTGCTAGAAAATGTTTCTAAGTGTAGGTTTTGTGATCACTGTACTTTGAAGCCAAATTCTAGACTGTTATGGCTTCAATTAGCTTAAATATTCTTATGGAAAGTTGTAGAGAAATGTCTCAGCTTTGTAATGATATATATTATGCTATGTTAGGATGTAAGAATTGTAAGTTATGGATTTTTAAAGTAGGGATATGGTTTAGGTGATATGTTTAGTTAACAATCCTTAGCAGGGCAATCACAATCATGGGAGAATTTGACCTAGTTAGAGGTGGAATTTGCTTCTAAGTCCTTTATGAGAATTGTAGCATGTTTTCTGATCTTTCCATTGAAACAAAGCATGAAATTTTTGAACAATGAGATAGGAAGTTTTGATTTGTAGAAGTTGTGTTACTGTTCAGGATGACATTTGTTGGACAGTAACTTTGAATGAGATTTTGACCCATTTAGAGGTTGAATTTGCTTCCAAGTTGTTCATGAAAGTTGTAGAATATGTTTTCATATTTCTTTTGATATGAAGCTTTGAATTTTTGGCAAAAGGAAAGGGAAGATATGAATTTTAGAACAACGTTGTACTGTTTTGGAAAATGGTGATTAGGCAAAGACTTTGGTTGACTTTTCGGCACCCTTAGGGGTGAAATTGGTTTGAGAGTCCTAAAGGGAACTTTTAGGATTTTCTGTGATCTTTCCAATGAGACCTCATTTGTGATTTTTGGACATTTGTGTGGAGAGTTAGGCATTGTGGTAGAAGAGAGGGAAATAAGTGAAACTTTTCTTATCTTTTATTTGTTCTAATTTGACCCTTTTGCTATTCTTTTGCTTATAACTTGGTCATCCGACCTCCGATTGACCTGATTGTTGAGGCGTCGGATTTGTAAGACATTTATCTACCTCTCCATGTGAATTTGTGATTTTTGAGATCAAATTGAAATTGATGATTGAATTAAAGTGAGTGGATCGATTTAAAAGAATATGAATGGGCTTCATTGTTTTGGCTATATCCGGACCTATAGAGATCCGAATTGAGTAATTTTGGTGTCTATAGATTCCTAAGACATAGGGGAACATTTTGTGATGAGATTTATGGAATGATACCGGGATTGTCACGAACATGCATTGTACACATTTCAATATCTGCATGTGCATTATTATACATTTTTATTGTACAAATTGTGATATATGTGTATTTGAATTGTTATAGAGGCGCATTTGGAACGTCGACCTACAGACGTTGCCGAGACTTCCAGGCACTAGCTTCGGAAGCTATCGGTGAGTAACCTAGACGGTTTCTCTCAATTATTAATTGCCTATATTTCTGTGGTGGATAATGGTGGGTTATGATTGCTTGTGATTGTGGATTCCGGACAGAAGGTCCGATGACTGTGTACTGGAGAGTTGTGTTATAAAAGTGCTACTTGTATGTGAATTTGAGACCTACGTGCCTATGATGTGATTAATTATGAAATATGTGCTGATTGTGACACATGAGATGGATTGTGATATATGCTGATTGATTGTGGCATATGCATTTTATTCATGAATGCATAATCAGATAATGACAGTTGTAACCGGAGCAGCCACCGATTTGAGCTTAAAGCTCAACAAGTGTGTTTGAGCCTCGAGCTCAACAGTGATTTAGAGCTTCAGGCTCAATGCTTAATGTGCCCTATAAGGGACAGTTTAGGCGCTCGGTCACAACACCGTAATAATTGAAAAAGTGTCACATAAGCATTTCATATGCATTTGATTAAATATGCTTGATTGAGTGAAAGACAAAATGCCTTATGCTTATGTGAAATAAAGTGTTACTTATGATCAATGTGGAGTTTATGAAATAATTGTGATATGCTTGATTGTTGCATAAATTGAGTGAGCTATCGATGATGGTTACCTCACTGAGTTCGCAAAACTCACCCAAAATTTGAAATTATTTTTCAGGCTTTCAGGACTGAGAGTAGACTCCTAGCTTCAGAGAGACTTTTCTAGCCGTTTAGATTGTTTTGGCGAGAGAAGTCATGGCTCACAGGTCGATCAGCTGGAGATTTGGGATGGCCTAGATAGATCTGATGTTTTTCCTCTTTCATGTAGTATTTTGTACTAGGTTTTTGGACTGATGTACAGACAGTAAAGGATGACAAGTGTATAAAGTTCTGATTTTGATAAAATGAAATGAGGAAAATTTTGGTTTCCGAAACATTGTGTTTTGTATATTGATGTTTTATTATGATGCCAAGTGAAGTTAACGTAGTGATCGAACGTAGCTCACCCTTGTCGTAGGATATGTATCGGAATGACTTGCGGGCGTCCCGGTATGTACCCTACGGTAAGGGAGCGCTACAGCAAAAGCTTGTTTTGATTTAATACATAATGATATTTGGGGTCCCTATCATACTCCATCTATTCTTGGTTATAAGTTCTTTCTAACTATTATGGATGACCATAGTAAGATGACATAGATATACATGATGAGACACAAATCAGAAACCAGAGATCTAATAAAAGGATTATGGTCTTATGTTGAAAGACAATTTGGGAAACAGTTTAAACACATTCGCAATGATAATGGTGTGGAATTTTCAATTACAAATTTTTACAAAGAAAAGGGAATCTTGCATGAAACTGTATATGTTGAAACACCACAACAGAATGGAAGAGCTGAAAGGAAGCATCAACACATTTTGAATATAGTAAGAGCTCTAAAAATGTAAGCCAACCTACCTAGATAATTATGGGCAGATTACATTATTCAATCTATTTAATTAATCAATCGCATTCCTTCTCCTTTATTATCTAATCAGTCTCTATATTCTATCTTATTTGGTACTAATCTAGATTTGATAGCCCTAAAGGTATTCAGTTACCTTTGTTTTGCTTCCACCAAAGAAGAAAATAGAGGGAAATTTGATGCAAGGGCAAAGAAATGTGTCTTTCTTGGTTTTTCTACAGGCACTAAATGATACAAGGCTTTTGACCTCAACTCCAACCAATACCTATTGACCAGAGACATACAATTCTATGAAAGTATGTTTCCCTACCTTACCTCGCCCATCATCTCAGACCTACCTTCTACTATACTACTCATTCACTTAAATTCACCCTCTAATGACTTCATTCCATCAGTTTCTACAAACCAGCAACCTTTACTTACACAACCTATCTCTTCACCTACTTCTCCAACTCAACCTGACCCAAATCCATTGCTTTGTCGCTCTACACGACAATCCAAGCCTCCATCACATCTTAAAGATTATCACTGCCCTACCATTTCACATGCCTTTCCTCACACCTGCTCCTCTGTTCTATCTTATGACAACCTATTTCCTTAACATCGTGTTTTTCAGCTAGACTCTTCTTACTAAAAGAACCCACTACTTATAAGCAAGCAATCCAATATTCGGAATGGAGAAATGCTGTAAGTAGAATTAAAAGCTCTACAAGACAATAACCCTTGGGAACTTAAACCCTTACCTCCAGGAAAAGTCGCAATAGTGTTGGTAGAAATATGTCAAATTATACTCAATCTTGAAAGTTTTGGCTAGCTAGAGAACAAGAGAGAGCTAGAGAGATTAGTTGGGGTCGATTTTTGTGAGTATGACCAAGAAAGGTTTTTTCAGTTGGAGTTTTTTTTACTAAAATTCATATTTCGAACAAAATATTAATTTTTTATGACGGTACAACCACAATGCTAGTTATCATAGCATTGTATAAATAACTCTAAGGCAATAGGTCAAATTAGACTTGAGCTTGGCTTGAATCTTGATCAATTCTAAACTTAGAAGTAAATCGAACTTGGCTAGCTTGAAACTCAATCAAGTTGTAAATAAGTTTGATTAATATAGTTTTAATATGGAAGGAATTTCATCATCTGTAACACATCTTTTAACAATCTTATCAACACAAAATTTCCAAAAATGAGGTTCATCCCAAATGTAATATTTAACCTTTCGTTTAATTTTATCTTTTTCAGCTCTAAATAAATCACTAGGTAAAGACTTAGTCACCAAAAAGATTACTATGTCAGCATACCATGGAATTACTTGATGAATTGCGAATAGACTTTCATCCAAAAATTTGTCTTAAAGAGCATCAGATGCATTGGTTGGAATGATCCTGCTAAGATGATCAGCTACCAAATTTTCAGCTCTTTTCTTGTAGCGTATTTCCAAATCGAATTCTTGAAGGAGTAAAATCTATCGAATCAATCTTGACTTTACTTCTTTCTTAGTCACCAAATATTTTAGAGCTGTATAATCTGAATAAATGATCACCTTCGTGCCCAATAAGTAGGACCGAAACCTCTCCAACCCAAAAACCACAGCCAAAAACTCTTTTTCTGTCATGGAATAATTCTTCTAAGCATCGTTAAGTGTCATGGAAGCGTAGTAAATGACATGAGGTACCTTGTACACTTTTTGGCCCAGCATTACTCCAACTGCATAATCCGAAGTATCGCCCATTAGCTCGAATGGAATGTCCCATTTTGCTGGCTAAATAATCAAAACTGTAGTAAGTTGTTCCTTGAGTTCATCAAATGCAATCTTACATGGTTTATCAAAATCAAACTTCACGTCTTTTTGGAGTAGTCTACACATAAGTTGCGTAATCTTTGAAAAATCATTGATAAATCACCGATAGAATCTTGCGTGACCAAGAAAAGAGCAAACTTTCCGCACCATCGCAAGCTAAAATAATGATCGAATAACATCTATCTTAGCCTTATCGACTTCAATTCCCTTATAAGAAACTGTATGACCCAAATTTATGCCTTGGTCAACCATGAAATTCCACTTTTCATAATTTAAAACCAAATTAGGCTCAATGCAATGTTTAAGCACTGTTTCAAGGTTGATAATGCATGTTTCAAAAGACTCTCCATAAACTATGAAATCATCCATAAAAACTTTCACATAATTCTCCACAAGGGTAGAGAAAGTACTTACCATACACCTTTGAAATGTCGCTAGTGCATTACACAACCCAAATGGCATTCTTCAATAAACAAAGATGATAAATGGACATGTGAAGGTTGTTTTCTCTTGGTGTTTAGGTGTAACCAAAATCTGGTGATACCCTAAATAACCATCTAAATAGCAATAGTAAGATTTTCCTGCAAGTGTTTCAAGCATTTGATCAACAAATGAAAGTGGAAAATGATCTTTTCTAGTAATTGAATTTAGCTTCCTATAATCTATGCAAACTCTCTAACCATTTTGAACACGAGTGAGTATTAACTCACCATTACTATTTTCTATCACAGTTATCATAGTTTTCTTCAAAACTACCTGGATCGGACTTACCCAGTTGCTATCCGAAATTAGATAAATGATTTTAGCAACAAGAAGCTTCAAGATTTCTTTTTTCACTACTTCTATCATGGGTGGGTTTAAACGACGTTAAGGTTGCCTCACCTCCTTGGCTTCATCTTCCTTCAATATTCGGTGCATATAAATGGTGGGACTAATACCTTTTAAATCTGCCACTGTCCAACTGAAAGCCTCCTTATGCTACCTTAGCACTTAAATCAGTTAATTTTCCTACAAAAGAGTAAGTTTATTAGAAATTATGATAGGTCTCGTGTCTTGCTCACCCAAAAAGATGTATTTTAAGTGGCTAGGCAAACACTTCAACTCCAATGTTGGTGGCTGGATTAAAGATGTTGGACCCCGAACCTTTCTGTAAGCTAGGACTATTAAATAAGAAATTGTTGATGATTATTCACGTGTAGAGAAAAGAAGAATTTATGAAATTGAAAAGAAATGGAAAAGATGGTTTAGATACAAGATGGATTGTATGAGAAGTTTTTGGAAGTTAAAAGCTGAAAGTTGTAAGTTTATTGAGCATGCTTCGGTGTTTTAGCCATAATTTGATCTATGTTATCCGAATGAGATGATTTTTGATTTGAAGTAAACTAGAGAGATAAGGCTACAAATTGTATGACGAAATTGAGTTCTAATTCAATCTCTAAGAACGTCAATTTGCGGATGGAAGTCATGCACATGATAATGTTTTAGAATAAGAATAGTTCGAAATGTTTGGTGTATAACTGTCAGAATACTAATCCAAATTGAATGCTTTTGGTGTCATTAGAAAAGTGAGACAATGAGGAACATTTCTCTAGAAGGGAGTGTAAGCAAATTCCTTCAATTACATGGTTAGAAAATGTCTTGATCTTTGGAAAGAGTTAAGCATGAATGAAATAAATTTTGAGGTCTTAATGGAGTATTTTGTGGAATTAATTATCATGTTAATGGGATTTAATCAACATGTTAATTAAAGTAAGACCATATGGCATGGATTAAGATAAATTAAGGTGGTAAGATTTCATGAGGGGCAAAATGGGAAGAGTCCTTAAGCATGTAAGTTATAAGGCTATCATGTAAGGGTAAATGGGTTATTTGGCACTCATTAATGGCATTATGGTAAAAAGACATGTGGGCTTACATGTAAAGGGAAGAGAGCACGAAAATTACAAGAAAAAGAGCAAAGAAGAGAGGGAAATGAGAGAGTTGTCGTGAAGAAGAGAAGAGAAAGAAGAAAGAAGGCTAGGGTTTCTCCATTTCATGGATTTCAAGAGGGCTTTTGATGGTCATTCATGAAGGAAAAAGGTGGAGGAGCATGAGAGCTTCCATTCAAGCCAAGAAACTCCTCATTTGGTGAAGATCCAAGGTAAGAGGGATGTTAAATCTTTGGATTTTTTTTAGGCTTGTGGTTTAGATAGCTTAAGAATGGTATGGGTATGAGTATTCTAAGGTCAATTTGATGAATATGTCATATGGGTTGTTCAATTTTGGATGTCTATTTTGATTTGGGGATTTTGTGAATATTGATGAAGGACATCAAGAGGGAGGCAAGAGGAATCAAGAGGAGCAAGAGGGGATGCATTTGAGTCAAGTTTTAAGCAAGGAATTGAGGTGGGTTTCTTGCTTATGATTGATTAATAAGCCAATGATGTTTTTGTTCAATCAAGAAAGTACTTTATAAATGTTTCCTTTATTGTTTTTGAATGATTTAAGAAATTGCTAAATTTGTTGCATTCAATGCTTTTGAATGATTTGATGAGTTGCTATGTGAATTGGGTTAAGGAATTGTGAAAGATTGATGTGAGTGCATGTAAAATATGCCATGTGCATGAAAACAAGTTTTCAAGAATGTGCCTTTTTGGGCAAAATATTTTCAGTGCATGAATTACATGTTATGTGGGTTCGGTATGGTCCATCCAAGAAATTGTCACGTGCACGTTGACCAAGTCAAGGCTTCTCCCACCTGCCCGCTAGTGACACGGAGCTCCTTTAAGGACTCCCTTAAGTTTACAACTACGCAAGGCCATTTTGTTGAATTGTGTAGTTCGTCATGTTTATGGACTTGCCAAGCCATTTGTAATGTGTTTGTGTGTTTACATGTGTTGACAAGTTTGAAGAATGCTTGACTTATGAGAATTGTGATTTTGGTTTAAAAAAGTTGAGAAATATATGCTTTATAGATTTTTCTATAATCTGGAAAGTTTCAAATGGTTTTTGCTTATTGCCGTTTATAAAGCTGTTACCCACGAGCGTTAAGCTCACCCCCTCACCTTCCCACCCATAGGTGATGAGCAAGTTAGCGTGTGATCGAGATGAGCGCCGAGGCATCACTCCATTTTGCACTTTTGTTCTTTTGTTCTTTTGGAAGTTGGAATTTGTAAAACAATGCTTTAGATGCATTTTAAGAAATTATTGTTTTGAAAAGTTTGTATTTTGGATTATGATGTATTTGTGGCTCTAAATGCCCACTAAAGCGTTGTAAACTCTTATCTTTTGATGGGAATGAAATACACATGCATTATGTTGTTTATGCCATTTCAAGTTTTTACATTGCTATTTTCAACTTTTCATAAGGGCAGGAATGTATTCTGAATTCAAGTGAAATTCTGGAATTATCTGGGTAGAATTGATAAATTTTGTCTTCTTAGAAGTCGTAGAAAATCTTTTAATCTTTCCAACGATATGAAGTTTGTGATTTTTGAGTGTCGGAATGGAGAGATATGAGTGTTACAAGTTAGGATGTTGCTTATGATTTGTGGTTGTGACAGCTATGGTGATTGATAGGAAATTGGGGTTTTGATGAACCAAATGAGTTGCGATTTGAAAATTTTGTGAGATGAACTTGGTGTTTGAGTTGTTATGAAGTGTTTAGGCTTTGGAATAAGTGAATTTGGGAAGATTATAAGTGTTTATGGTGTTAGGACGGATGTTGGAAGCTTTAGAGAGGCATTGGAGGACTTTGGGGAGCCCCAATGTCCGTTTAACGGACATAAGGTCCGTTTAAAGGACCTTATCGGGTGTAAAAAACACCCCTTGGCCAGTCTATGTTCATTAAACGGACATGGATGTCCGTTTAACGGACCTTCTCGGGCCAAATGAGCTCCCAAACCCGATACATGTCTATTAAACGGACATGGATGTCCGTTTAACGGACATTCACGGGACAGATTGTGATTTTAGAGGCAGAATCGCATTTTGTGGTCTTCATGGAACTTGTAGATCTAGAAGTATGCTTTCCAATGGTCCCAAAAAGAACTCAATCCGACATCTATATTGAAGATATGACAATCGCGCCAAGATAGGTTCAAATCGATTTAAGGTATGAACATGGTCTACTCTTTTGGGCATAACTCCCTCATTCAACCTCCAATTGAGGTGATTCTTGGACCAATAGATTCCTAAGACATGTATCTTTCTCCCCATAATAATTTGTATCATTTGAAGTTGATTTGGGAAATTTTGCATTAAAGTAATTTAGAGGTTGGTTAGGAGAGCATGTGTTGGGGTATGAGCACACTTAGGCTTTTTAAGCATATCTTGAGTTTTAGAACTACGATTGAGGTGATTCTTGCTTCAAAACAAATTAGAGACTTAGAGTTACAATTTCTTTGAAGAAGTAAACTTATGATTTTGGTGATTGATTAGTGTGCGCTCACCACGATTGTGGAATGACAGCAAATGACCTTCAGGGTTTCAAGCACAAGGTTCAGGACTCCGGATGTTGTGCTCCGGAAACGGGGTCCAACATGCCATGTTGTTGTGCCTCCCCGGTTTATGCTCCCACACAAAGTCATATTCGGCAACAAACTCCTGCAACAGGGCTTGTTTTGCGGATAACTTCTTTTGGGTCCTGAAAAACGTGTTAGCAACATTATCCGTTTGGACAACGAACCTGATTCCCAGCAAATACACTCGCCATGTCTCAAGGCAATGCACCACCACAAGCATCTCCTTCTCATGCATCGAGTAACGCTGCTCCGCACCATTGAGCTTTCAGCTCTCAAATGCAATTAGATGACCCTCCTGTACAAGGAATCCACTAATAGCTTTATTCGAAGCATCAGTATGTACCTCAAACAAAATATCAAACACAGGCAGCTTCAGCACAGGTTCGGTTGAGATAGCGGCATTAAGTTTCTCGAATGCCTCCTCATATGCACTCGACCAACACCACTCTTGCTTTTTCTTCAGCAAGTCTGTTAATGACGCCGCTTTCTTTGAGTATCCCTCTATGAACTGCCTATAGTAGTTCGCCAGGCCGAGAAAACTCTGCAATTCTCGTACTGTCGTAGGAGCCTTCCATTCAACTATCGCTTTCACTTTCCTCGGATCCATTTTGACCTGACCCTTGCTCACCATGTGATCCAAGAATCTGATCTCCAACTGAGCAAACTCACACTTCTCCATCTTCACATAGAGCTTGTGCTACCTCAGTCTCTCGAACACTCGCCTCAATTGTTCCACATGTTCAGCCATGCTAGTCTAAGTAGACCATAACGAACTCATCCAGAAAGTCGTACAGCACATCATTCATAAGGTTGCAAAATGTCACAGGGGCGTTAGTTAATCCAAACGGCATAACTAAAAATTCGTAGGATCCATACTGAATTACGCACGTTGTCTTCTGCTCATCGCCCTTAACTATCCGCACTTGCCAATACCCACTCCAAAGATCCAGCTTAGTGAACACCTCCGCCCTTGACAGCCTGTCCATCAAATCCTGAACCAAAGGTACTAGATACTTATTTTTAATCGTTACCTTGTTCAGCACTCGATAGTCCAGACACATCTAAAGTGTACCATCTTGCTTCTTCTAAAACAATACCAGGGCGCTATGGAGCTTTGGACGGTTGGATAAACCCTGCCTCAAACAACTCACCATGTTGTTTTCGAAGTTCCCTCAGTTCCATCGGGGACATCTTATATAGGGCGTGTGCAGGTGGGATCGCTCTAGGAACCAACTTGATCCTGTGATCTATCACTCGACGAGGGGGAAGATTTTTCGGCAACTCTTTCAGCATTACCTCTCGAAACTCCCTCAACAAACTTGCAATCGCATCAGAGACATCCACCACGTGGTCTTCACTGATCTCCCACATGACAGCAAAATAGGTCTCCATACCTTTCTTTAACCCTTTCTCGATGCTTATAGCTGAAACATGCACTACCGATGTTGTAGCATTCGTCGTTCCACCATCGAACCTATAACAATTCACATAGAAGGAATTTTATTCATTCATCAACATCATACCTCCCCAACTCGAATACAGCACCACCTTTGCTGCTTTAAGGAAATCGATTCCTATTATCATCTCGAAATCCTCCAATGGTATGATGATGAAGTCCATCTTGGCATGGCAACTTCCAATGCTGACTGGAACGTTGTAAGCAATCCCCGCAACTGCTTGTGCCTTCCCCGCAGGGGTTTTGATTCTCATCGGAGCCTTGGACACCCTTATGTCCAACTTTCGAACCATCCTTTCCGCTAGGAAACTGTGGGTCGCACCTGTATCTACCATTGCGGTCATGTCTTTTTCCCAACCTGTGCACCCACGTATATTAGTCTATCAATGGAAACTGACTCACTACTAACAGCATTAATTAGGGCGATCTGATTTACCGCCACATCATCCGAAGCATCACTGTCTTCTTCGACAATTAGCGTGTTCATCTTCTCTTTCCTTGGGCACTCTCTGGCAAAGTGTGGACCGCCGCACAAGTAACAAGCAATCTTGCCCTTCTTCGAGGACGTCTCCCCGTTCTTCGAGCCAACATTTTTCTTAGCCTTGCCTTTGAAATCCCCCTTCTTGGAGTCTTTCTTTTTCTTCCCCTCAGCCTTCTCTTGTTGACCGTGGCCTTTGCCCTTAAAAGAATTTGAGGAGCCTGCCTTAGAGTCTTGCGCCATACGAAAATCCACCAAAGCATCGACTACCGCAATTGTACCAACCACGTCCTTCACATTCTGCCTCCGTAACTCCATTTGAGCCCACGGTTGTAACCCAGATAGGAAATTGAAGA
>JAOTBA010000002.1:21774814-21798270 GCA_025629845.1 Erythroxylum squamatum | reverse complement strand
CTTAACCAATTCTATATATTTTATTATTATCAAAACATAAGTAGGATTAATTTGTCAACCACCATTGGTCCAACACTGTTTGTAACATTTGCGACTAAAATTTTTTTATATATAAAATGGGCCGAAGAAGGTTCAATTATTGATTTTCCGCATATACATGTGATATTTTCTAAATTTTTGAATTGAACAGGATCGACTGACTGCCCTAGCATGCCACCTCGTAGAGTATGTTCTTGAATACCGATGGATTGTTTGGGAATATTCCCTATGAGAGTGGGTTGCTACATCCATACTAACCATCTACTTAGTGGACTTCTAGAAACATACATAGTGAAGGAGTTTCTTGATAATGTCTCCCAGAGGTACACGATCTCATTTAATGTTGAGATAAGTGCCTTGATGAAAGAATTATTTTCCATGAGGTATACTAGAGAAGGGGGAGTGATGGAATACATATCAAAAATGATCCATCTTTATAGTAGACTGAAGCTACAGAATATTCCTCTTCCTGATGTCTTTATAGTTCACCAGACTCTAAACACACTCCCTCCAGAATTTAATAATCTGGTAACGACATATTACTCGCTAGATGAGGAATGGGACTTTAATGCTTTAATTGCCCATTGTGTTGCTGAGGAGGAGAAACTCAATATTGCTACTCCTACAGCCCTCGAAGCAACTAAAGGGAAGGCAAAGGTGAAGCCTGCTAAGTTCAAAGGTAGAAAGTGTAAATCTTCTCCACATGCTGATGTTGGTCAATCCCGTGCTGATAAAGGTCCTGCAGACATAAAGAATCTAGTAGTACAAGGCTTAGAAGAAAAGAATGAAACCATCAGGTAACTCCTTGGCTTATCAATTTATGAATCCAATTGTGTTGTAGCCACATCTTTTTTTTGGTGGTTAGATGATGGAGCATCTACACGAGTTGCCTGCACAATGCAAGGGTTCATATTTAAGATAGCGCTAACTAAAGGGAAGGAAAAACTTATGCTGTCAATAATGAAGAATTGGATGTTATATCTATAGGGGATGTTTGTTCTGAACCTTGTTGCACGATTCTTTTTGGTTTTACAAGACACGTTTTATATTTGATCTTTGTATCAAATTTTGGACAAAGAAAGTTATCGTTTTGTAAGTAATGCTTCTATTATACAGTTGTCGTTTAATAGAAAACATATTAGTACAACTTTCTTGTCATATGGTTTACACAGAATGTGTCTTACCTTGACTAAGATATATGCTTCTTTATATCTTGCAGGACAAGTCATGAAGGAGGGTCCTGATAAAGGATAAGTCATACATGTTGTGGCATAAAAGTTTAACCTACATTTCCAGAGCTAAAGTTGAGAGATTGATTAAGGATAACATTCTCACAAGTCACAACTCTAGACTTTGATGATCTAGAAACATGTATTGACTATTACAAGGGTAAGTTGACTAAAATAAGGTAAAAAGGGTCAACTTGTACTTCTGACTTGTTGGGTCTGATATATACAGATATAAGTAGACCTTATACAGTTGCATTTGCAATTCCATGAACTTTTTGACATTTTTTGATGATTATTCCCATTATAATTTTTTTGATGACATTCTTGATGGGTTCAAGATCTCTAAGATTGAGGGTTGAGAACTAATTGGAAAAATCTATCAAGATAGTTAGATCTAACCGTGGAGGGGAGTATTATGGAAAACATGGTGTTTTAGGACATGAAAAGGTTCGTTTGCCAGATATATGGGATCAGTTGAAATAGTGACTCAGTTCATTATGTCGAGTAATACTGAGCAAAATGGTGTGTTGCAAAGTAGGACATGATGAAGTCAATGCAAAGCAGGACTAAGCTACTTAATTGTCTGGAAAGGGTGGAAACCCAACCTTACACACATTCTTATATGGGGTTGTCCTACTAAGGTAATATAATCCTTATAAAAATAAATTGCAAGCTTGTTCCATTCGTTGCTATTTAGTAGGATATCCTGACCTCTCTAAAGGCCACATATTTTGTTATAGAAAAGGAGGGGCCAGAATAATGGAATCACAAACAACTAAGTTTCTAGAATACGATGTTTATGATGAGGGTAGGCCCTCACACCCTTTGGATGAAAGCAGGCCGGATACTATGATCATTTTGTATCCACCGCTCATGCAATCAAGTCCTATAGATTAAGGTCAGTGTACCATTCCGTACGGGAACAGGAACCTATACTTGAACAAACAGAGGTTCTTAGGGTACAAAAACCACTATAGTTAGAAAATCCACTAAAATGAGACAAATTGCTATCTCAGCGGATTACATAGTCTATTTGGTGAATAAGACAATGATATTGGGCATATTGTGGATCTAGTCACTTTTACAGAAGTTGTTTCTAGTCACAATGCGGATTTATGGTGAGATGCAATGAATAATGGGATGCAATCTGTGAAGCATAATAAGGTATAGGTGAAAGACCAAAAGGACTCGGGATAAAGTTTAGAGGTTTAGGGCTAGCTCAGTTGCCAAAGAATTCACTCAAAGAGAATGTTTTGAATTTAGTATTACCTTCTCTCACGTATCCTCGAAGGATACATTTCGAGTGATTATGGAAATTATTGCTCGTGATGATATAAAGTTACATCAGATGGCTATCAAAACTACTTTCCTAAATGAAGACCTTTATGAAGAGGTTTATATGGTACAACATGAAGGATTTCAGGATTGAGGAGCAACAGATAATGTATATTAGTTGAACAAATCAATGTACGGTCAAAAACAAGCTTCCAAACAGTGGTACCTAAAGTTTGATAAGGTTCTTACCTCTTTCAGTTTTATAGAAAACAAAGTTGAAAGATGCTTGTATTACAAGGCTAGGGGAAGCAAAGTTATCTTCATATTATTTTATGTGAATGATATATTGCTCACATTGAATCACTTGATCATATTACATGAGGTTAACTAACTTTTGGCCAAGCATTTGAATTTGAAGGGCCTTGGTGAAGCATCTTTTGTCCTAGGTATTCAGATTTACTGGGACAGATCTCAATACTCATTAGGCCTCTCACAAAGTGCACCATTAAGCGAGTGCTATAAAGGTTTAATATGGTTGACTATAAACCTATTGTAGCACCAATCTCTCATAGTGAGAGATTGTCATTAGCAAAGTGTCCAAACAATAAAGTAAAGAGAGAGGCTACGAGGAATGTTCCATGTTCTGGTGCGTTAGGTAGCCTGATGTATGACCAGGTATGCACTAGGCTGGACATTGCATTTGTTGTTGGACTGTTGGGTCAATACCTAGTCAACCTAGGTATAAACCACTAGAATGTAGTCAAACGAGTGTTGAGATACTTAAAGGGAACCAAGGATTATATGTTGACGTATAGAAAAGTCAACAGTTTAAACCTCATAGGGAATCCAGATTCAGATTTTAGCTATGTGTCCAAAAGAGAGAAATTTCATATCAGGATAAAGCTTTAAGCTTGCAGATGGTACAATGTCATGGAAGAGTGTTAAGAAGACACAGGTAACTTCCTTGACCGTGCATACAGAGTGCAAGCTATAGGGCTACTTCACAAGTAGTTTGGCTCATAAATTTGATTTCTAAGTTATCTATGGTTGATTCAGTGGCTTAACTCATTCAGTTTATACTGTGATAATCTTATTGTTGTGTTGTTTAGAAACAGCAATAATGATATCATAGGGTCTTAGCATTTGAAGGTCAAATAGTTGACCATAAAGAAGTTGATACATAAAAGGTGACACTGAGGAGAAGCATTTGAGGACTGAGGAAACATTGGTCGATCCTTTAACTAAAGGACTTCGCCCACTTATAGTTAAAAGACAAGTATACAGTGTAGGTATTTTTAAATCTTTAGACACTATCAGTTAGGGGATCGTTATGTTTGCTCAATGTACATTTATACATTTTGATTTATCATAACATGTATGGTGGTTCATCAATAAAGATTATCGTCATTTATCCTCAGTACTACATGTTATCATACATAGTCATAATACATGTGAAAGTCTTAAGATTTGTATTGGGCATATATACAACTTTGACCTTAAGACTATGTCATTAGGACACATACAATTTTATATATATATATATCCATGGATTTTGACATGACATAGGGGATATAAGTTTTAATGCCAGAAAGGTGTTCTTTGATGTAGTTTAGCATTCGGTTAAAGAACATAGAGGTTTTCTCTAATGCAGTTTTGCATTAGATGAGAGAAAACAACATTTCTCTTATGCAGTTTGGCATATGTGGTTCAGCATAACGTTTAGAGAAATCGAGACCTATAAATGGAAAGATGATACATATCAAATCATACAGGTATCGTATGAGTTTGTCACACTCCATTTTCTCATTAATGTTAGCGAGGTATTAGATATTTATGATTATATTGGACCTATGTCACATATAACACATGTGTTTGATATCTTTCGGTATCGAAAGCCTTACGGGATGGAATGATGGACTTTTGTTATCTTTGGATCAAATGTTTTATTTTTAAACTTGATCAATCAATACAACGGTGTGACTTAACCGAATCTTTTAAACTGTTTTTTAAACTTGAGTCACTAACGTAATTAATTATTGTCCAAGAGGGAGAATATTAGAAATTTTCCCATTTAGTGGGCAGCATCATCATCATCATCACACTCAATCCGAATTCCCGCAATGAAGCGAAGTCTAGGGAGGTCTGATAGTACGCAGCCTTACTCCTACATAGTAGAAAGGCTATTTCCGAAAGACCCACATGCAGATGTGACAAGAAAATAGTGATGCAGGTTAAAAGAGTAAATAAGTAAAAACTGGCACGTAAAATATTAAAATAAATAAAAATACAATAAATACATAAGGAAAATACCTGATGGTGGCCAGATCTGCTAGTAACTCACATCCTACGAAGACCGGCTCTTCTCATTGCTAGTTATGCTAAGAGTCTCATTGAGAGACCCTGAGTGTGACAATCCTATAATTTTAGATGCCATCGCGGGACTCTTTCCCGACTACCCTAACCTGACAAACCAAGTTGATGGCCCGAAAGCCTTCACCAAAACTTACAACTCTCAAAGGCAGAAAGGACACTGGGTTGGACTTCTTATGCGATAAGTATGAGGCGCGAGAACTTTAAAGGGTGTCATTTACTGTTATCCTATCACGCCAGACTTTCCTAATTCTAGCCACTACCTCAGTAAGGGCCAACTCTAACATATCTTCCTTGATTACTTCCCTCCGATTCTTGTAAGGCCTCCTTATTCTCCTCTTGTAGCCATTAAGGGTCATTTTCTCACAGCGTCGTACCGGAGCATCAAAGGGCATCCTGTGCACATGCCCAAACTACCTAAGCCTAGTCTCTCTCAACTTGTCAGCAATACTAACCACCTGCAGTCTGTCTCTCACCACATGATTCCGTACCCTATCTCTTTTGTAATGTCACACATCCACCTAAGCATACACATTTCTACTACTAACAACTGTCACGTATGTCTACGTTTAGTAGGCCAACACTCTGCCCCATATAACATGGTTGGCCGCATCACCATTTTGTAGAACTTCCCTTTGAGTCTTAAAGGGACCTTTTTATCATATAAAAAACCTGATACACTTCACCATTTGGCCCACCCAGATCTAATACGATGTAATATATCGTCATCGATATTACCATCTCGCTGAATGATGGACCCAAGGTATCTAAAGCTCAATGTCTGTGGTATGATGTCATTACCAATTGCTACTACCTCTTCTTGTACCATTTGGCTACCTGAAAAGTTGTATTCTAGATACTGCATCTTGGATCTGCTCATTCTAAAACCTTTCAATTCTAACTCTTCTCTCCAACGCTCTAACTTGGCATTGACCCCCTCCTTAGTCTCATCCACCAGGACAATATCGTCAGCAAATAATATATACCAAGGTACCTCTCATTGAATTTGTTTGGTAAGTTCATCTAATACTAATGTGAACAAAAATGGGCTTAAAGTCGAGCCTTGGTGTAGTCCAACACCAATAGAGAACGCTTCCGTGTCGCCTCGAATCATCCTTACGCTAGTCAATGCTCCTTCATACATATCCTTAATTACTCTGATATACGTCATAGGAATGTCCTTTGCCTCCAAACACCTCCATATGAGTTATCTAGGAACCCTATCATATGCCTTCTCTAAATCCACAAAAACTATATGAAAATCTCATTTTCGTTCCTGTAGCATTCCATTTGTCTCCGGAGTAGATGTATTGCTTATGTTGTGGACCTACCAGGCATAAATTCAAATTGGTTGGCCGATATAAAAGCAGCTCTTCGGATTCTCCTTTCAATTAGCTTCTTCCATAGCTTCATGGTATGACTTAGTAATTTAATGCCTCGATAGTTGTGACATTGTTGGATGTCTCCTTTTCCCTTGTATCCCCTCGATAGTTGTGACATTGTTGGATGTCTCCTTTTCCCTTGTATAAGGGGATTAACCTACTTATTCTCCATTCATCCGGTATTTTTGCTGACTTGAGGATCACATTAAAGAGTCGAACTAACCACTCAATACCTACAACTCCTATTCGCTTCCATACCTCTATAGGGATCTCATCCGATCCTACGGCCCTTCCGTTCCCCATCCCCCTCAAAGCCTTTGTAATCTCTCCCCTTGTGATCCTCCCCCATGAGTCCCCATTTAGAAAATGTCCCGACACGGAGGGTTCGTCTAACTCTATGTTGGCCAATATGTCTTTATTATATAGGTCATAAAAGTATCTCTGCCAACTCCACTTGATGGCTTGGGCCTCTGTGAGTATTTGTCCTGCTTCATCACGTATATAGCAGACTTGGTTGAAATCCTCCGTCTTACGTGCCTTATCTCATGGTATCTTGAAAAATTTTTGTGCTCCCTTAAACGTCTCCAAATCCCTGTACATAGTCTCGTATGCTTTCCTTTAGTCATTGAAATAGTCTTCTTGGCCTTCTGTTTTGCCAGTCTATACCTTACTCTATTAGTTACCCACTCTGCCTCTGTTGCACTTGCCAACAGATCTTTAAAAATTCTCTTTTTTGCCTTTACCGTCCCCTGGACCTCGTCTGACCACCACCAAGCTTTCATCCGACCGCCCCCTCGCCTTGTAGATATCCCTAAGAGTTTTGTGGCGGTTTCTCTCACTACGGGGACTACTCCCTGCCATATCCTATTAGCATCCCCACACATAGCCCATGTTGTATTATACCAAACTTGAGTCCTAAAATATTTCACCATGTTCCCTTTTGGCCTCCACCATCTAATTTTGCGACAATGCTTGGTAAATTGTTGTGCCCTCCATCCCTTAATTCATAGATCTAAAACTAACAATTTATGTTGGGTTGATAGGCATGCTGTCGGAAGCACTTTGCAATTCATGCACCATGATCTGACTCTTGTCCTGACAAAGAGATAATCAATTTATGTCTTAGCCATGCTACTCTGAAACGTTACCAAGTGCGCTTCGTTTTTCTTAAATAAGGAATTAACTATTAAATAAGGAATTGTAATTTTCGGTTTTTCAATAACTTATCAGTTAAGTTACGTAATTTGATCCGGATAAACATAATAAAATGACTCAATAAATGATCTGAATTAATGGGCCTAAATTCATGAAGAAAATAAATCTCGATCAGTATGAACCGGACCCTGTATTGAGTCTTTGATAGAGAGGTCCAATATGGATGCTATATAAAGAAGGTTAAGGTCTCTTGAAGCTGCTGCAGCAAATCATGAATGTAAAGATAATGTGACCCATTCAGAGGTTCATATATACAGAAAGCTACAGAAAGACTTTGACGCATCTCGGTGAGCAAATCCTGTGAAGGTGTAAGTGGATTTGCGTTCGTTTTAGTTTCGGAAAGCTCGTTTAAAGTTACGAAATCAAAATCAGGTATTTTCCACATTTCTTCATTTATTTCTCTTTCACGTTCTATGTGGAACACGTGCTAAGGCTTATGATGCAAGTTACAATATATTCCCTAATTTATTATTTATGTTCAAAGCACTATATTTATCTATTAAAAACTATCACCTTTCTGTTAAAGTTACAAGATAAGGTGCTTAATTTTTATTTGACACGAGGAATATTACCCTTATTGAACACTTCGGAGCTATGAAAACTCATTTATTAAAAGCACAGTTATACGCAATAAGAGATCATATATCGTGTTACTAATTAGCAAACAAACAATCTTCCATATGACCTCTTCAAAATTTTGTGTTCGTTCGAAATTAAACTTAACAGAATGAATAATAGACGATACCAATCAATTTAAAGCTCTCTAAAACTCTAGTATATAGACTACCTATTGTGGTATTAGACTATCAAATCTTGTAAACGACAAGGGACAGGAACATCGAAAGCATTAGCGTTTTGGGACAATGAAAATGTTGTGGACTCCCGTAACTGGAACATATAATTAGGACCAAGAGAGCCATGTGCAAATAATCAATAAGCCACGAACAGAGCCGTATTGTGGTGAGCTTCATCTTAAGCTAATTATGTTAGCTTTTGAAATATTTTATGCTAATGTGAAATTGGCAAATCAAACATGATTGGTTCCGTTAGGTATTAGAGTGACTCTACATGTAGTATTCTCCTCCCCGTTATTACAAGGCCTCGAACCAGAATGTCCTATAGTTTCAAAAGCGATCCAGCAAGCGCGTAGCTTTCTAATTAATCAAGCTTAATTTACATGTATAAAAAGGCTACTCTAATCTCTTCAATTGTGGGACTAATTCCATAACAGCACATAAGTGGTATTTCTTAGTAGAATGATTAGACTAATCCAAAAAAGGTCAATATTAATCAGACAATCATAGGGCGTGTAAACCGTTTGGTGGGACTTAGGATTGTGTTTGATCGAGCTCAAGCTTCCTTTTTTTATATATATGTGTAGAGTTCGGTGCAATTCCAGGTTGGAACATGAAATACAATGTAGGTTCGTCTGCTCAATCTTATTTGCAGGCTAATTAGTAATTACAATTTAATCTTGAAATTGACATCAAGAAGGATATGTATAAGGTCTTCAACAATAATGTTTGGGACTATTCTTTGTCTGTGACGGAAACCTAACCAAGTGACCAAGTGTTAGCCTGAAATATTCCATGACGAGCTTTATTGTGTGAAGTATCATCGATCGTTTTCATCTTCGAAGATAAAACAAGTCTTAGGAGTATTTATGAATCACACCCTCAAATTGTTTTCCTATAATATCAAAGAAGAATCATTGTAACAAAGATTGATGAAGATGAGATGAGATAACTAGGAATCTATTCGTATCTGACTTGTATCTCCACCAACCTATAGACTCGTAAACAAATTAACGTTTCCTGACATTGTCACGCTAAACAAAGCCAGCCAGCCACTTGCTATGGAAGTGGCCGTGGAGGGTCCAGGGATTTTATTTTATGCACACGGGTACAGAAGGAACGAGTGTGGAGCGATCAATGTATTACGTATATATGGCATTTGGAGTTGGCTCGATCAACATTTACAAATAAATAAATTAGTCTCACCATCTTCCTCATTGATTAATGAATTAAAATATTCTGGGGAGTTGGTGTTAAATATTATGAATGTTGACTCAAGACTCCAAGAGGGCATTGCACACTGAGGCCAGTAATACCAAGGCTGTGCAGTAGCAATCGGCCTTTAATGCAATTAAGATTAAAGCATCTAGAAAGAGATTACTTGACAGCCTAGAAGGCATTAGCAGCCTCATCTACATGATGCTGTAGGATACCTGTGTTTCCTTTATTCACCTTCGCATCTGGACGCACTTTTCTATCGTCTCATCTCAGCCGTGCAATTGCAAAAAGTGGACAGTGGACAAGTTTTAAAATAGAAAGCAAAAATAAGTGTCCCAGCTAAGTCTCAAGCAAAGGTTATATATCACCCAACTGGCCACAGATGTGCCAAGTAAGTACTTAATTACATTCTAACTTATCATGCCGATTCCCAGGGTCCCTGCCCACACAAGCCAATAAGAACATGCCACCATGTCTCATCTCAATTCATTTCCAAGAAGAGCATAATAAATGGAGTAAGGATCAGGTCAGCCGTCGACATCACGTAAAGTATCAAAAATTAAGGATGAAATGTAGACATTTGGGGAGATAACCTGCACCGATTGCCTCTCACTTCCAGCCATAATCTTTTATCCTAGCCTTGAATAGGATTTAAATTTAGTATTGGGTAAGTAACCAACACTAATTTAGTAATTTTCGTCATCTTTTATTATGGCCAGAGGTGAAATATAAACATGCACGCCAACTGAAATATAAACAAGGCAGACTAGCTCATGAACACCACAACCCTACTTTCATACATAATAGTAATAGCTATATCTCATAATGTCTGCCGTTACTTGGCATATCATTCAAATATAAGAGAAAACAAAGTTATGATACTCGCATATTACATGATCGCTAAATGCTAAGAAAATATGGTGCTACTTAACATGCCCAAAAGTTACGGTGCTACTAAACATGCCCAAAAGTTATGGTGCCACTAAACATTCCGGACATAATCTAATACATGTGCTTCGGCTGAAGAGTGTAATAATTGCTGACATCCTCCTTGTAGACTACATGGTTCAAATAAAAACGATCTTTATCAATATCATCCTAGAATTTGAAGTCCTTTTTCTTTGATTTCCCTTCTTTCTCTTGCATCTTTCGCTTCCTTTTCTTCTCATTCTGTATCAAAATAAAGGATCAGTCTTATTTGCTAAGTCTTTATACCCAGATCATACAGCTGAATGACTATTTAACTTGTGATTTGGTTTCATGAATTTGCATCTCAAGACCTCAATATCATTTGCACAAATACCATTAGCAATAAAGGTAACACACCTCTGCAACCATGTCACTAAAGTCCTCCCGTTGACTACGCAGCTTCTCCTCCTCTCTAGCTTCCTCGTACCTGTCAATTCACCAGAGTCATAAATCTTTTGAGAAAAGAGCAATAACACTAAGGGAGCATGTTTATAAAAGCATCACTTACTTTGCAGGTAAGACATTATCCATAAGTTCCAATTCTTCTGGTTGTAAAGTGACATCAACTTTGTCAGTCTTCTGGCCTCTAAGCAAGTCAACCTGCCAAAGATTAATTAATTGTTAAGATTCGATCACATTTGATAAATCAAACCTTCTGTACCAAGTCAATGTCCAGGAAAAAAAACTTAGCATAAGATGAGTTAAACAATTTGTTTCTAGTAAAGAAACAATCATACTTACCCTTTTGGCTCCCGTTTTATCTTGGGTGCCACTGGCAATGTTATAGCTGCAGGAAATATCATAAAAATGAGAGTTTATAGAATGTTAAAGAACTCATTGAACTTTTAAGGTCAGGTCATACGTGTGAGTTGTTCCAAGTAACGTCCCTGGAGCAATAGACTCTCCTTTTTCTTCAAGAACCTAAAATAGTGAGGGAAAAAAATTACAGAGAAGTTAAATTCCAGGACAATCACCAACTATATTAATTGTAACACTACCAAAGGGTGGATGATACTCACTTGGTAAAGAGGCCTCTCAGGTTCCTTCCTTTGCTGCTTGCGAAGGTCAATAACATCAGGTGTCTCAACACCAGTTGGCGTGCTGAAGGGGAGAGAAAGAATGTTACTTGCAATAAATATAACCCTTAAATTAAGCAAAACAAATAAAATAAAAGAAATTCAAATAGCATTCACCATGCATAAAATATTTATAGCAATACAAAATTAAGCAATGCAATGACATGATTAAGGTCCACATTCAGCAGTTAATGACTACAAATTAACGGCATTGAGAAACTTTAACTGAATACCTTGAAAGACTATCTACAGATTGAATGCCAGCCTCCAATTCCTCTTCCTCAATCTCTTCTTCCACTTCCTCTTCTTCCTCCTCTTCCTCTTCCTCCAAATCACCCCAGTGCTTGGTCTTGTCAACTGGCTCCTCCTGGAATGTTTGTCGATCGCACATTAACCAAACTGGTTAAACATTCACAAATTTGATGTCTATTAAATGACAGAGAAAGAATGATTGAAATAACACATTACCTCATAATTAGGTTGTTCTTGCTGCTGAACTCCAAAAACATCTCCATACAATGGACGACCATACTATTCACAGCACATGGAAGTAAAATAGAAAAAAATTAACTAATATCAACTGGTACATACGAGTAAACTCATAAAACAAATTGAGGTGGAAAATTGCATGACATTAAATTGCAACTTACTTCATCAACAGGAGGTTTGCCCCAACCACCAGGGTGATAACCGAAGCTAGCCCCAGGTGGAATAGGAGCATTAAGGCCAGGTATTTTCAGATGAGGGTAAGACGGAGGTGGCCCATATCTCTGAAACAAAGAAATCAAGACCTTAAATACTTTTATAGAGGATTTTTTTCCTTGTAAGGGATGGTGGAGGGAAGGCAGATGACTACAAAATTGAACTCAGAAAGCTTCAACAAATATATGATCAACAATTTCTGATTAAACACAAAAGCACATTAGCCAACCTGCATGTTAATAAGCCAAGGAGGAGGAGCACCGTCTGGCATGCCAAGAGCTTCTTTAAGTTCGTGTGACAGAGTACCTGGCTTCATCTCCCTAAGTTTTACCTGTACACCACCAATAAGATATTATCAACATAAAACTTCTCAATTTATCATCAAACATTTTCTAATCTTCCAACAAACCAATACTAAAAGCTAAAGACAACTTCAATTCAACTCACTGAATTCACAAGTACATTGGCTAAAATATATTAAACAGAACATTTCCTCCCCCCGTCCCTTCTATACAACACTAGTATAATTCTTACATTATTGCACCCTTTCGTGAAGTAATTCTCATGGAAAACATACAGAAGTTTGCCATAAAATAAAAATCACCACTGTCCTAAAGAAGTGTTATACCTCAAATTCTTTTCCTTCATGATATAGGTCACCAAGAGTTGTTAACTTTGGCTTTGTTTGATACTTGAAAAATGCATCATGGAGAACCTACCACGAGCAAAGCATATTGTTACTGCAAGTGAAAATGTAAGAACATACTAACAAAAAAGAAAATAAGAACAAATGCATGTGGAGAGCAGGAGCAAAAAACTATAAATTGAAACCAAAAAAAATGATAAAACCTGATAGTCAATATCCATTTTTCCCATCTTTGGTTGCATGCGCTCACGTTGCTTCTGTTTCAACTTTTTACTATCCTCCTTCTCAATGTAGGCCTGCATAAGAAGAAAACACCAAGGATCAACGAATTTTCCACATAGAAGTCACCAGTACATTTCCTTAGAAAAATCATTAACTTTTCAAGTTGAATGTCTCAACAAGCATAAGTAGCCTCAATAAGCAATGAAAGAAGAGTAAATTAGGGTAATAGCTACATGATTTCTTCAAGTTACCCAAAATAAGCAGATGATTGAAAATTTTAATACTCTCCTTTCCTATGGGGAAGAGCAAAACTACAGTTAGAACACTTGGAAATGACAGTTGACTAGTAGCAAAAGATATGAAAATACAACCATTGCAAATACATCAAAATGCAAAGACAAGGAACATGAAGAAATACTGAGAAGCCATTTAGTTTCACTAATGTTTTCCCATTGTAGATTTTAATTTTTGTTTTCTATTTTTGATTTATGTCTTTTTCAAATAAAAACAAAAACATATTTAATTATTAATACAAATGCAATTATGTTTTATTACTACTAATAATTATTATTATTAAATATTAGTTAAGTAAATTATTTTATTATAATCTCTTATACAATATTTATTAGGAAAAAATTTACTTCATTTGATTAAAATAAATAATTAAATAATTAGTAATCTATTTATAAATTAATATATTTGTTATAATTTATCAAATTTTATTTTCAAAACAAAATATTAAAATTTAAAGTAATTAATTATTATATGACAAAAACTAAAGCATAAAACAAAAATCAATTTTTATGATTAATGAAAACTGGAAAAAACCAAAACCAAAAATTTTAAAAAATAAGTTATTTTACTAAATTTGAAAATGAAAACAAAAAACCAAAAATCACATAGGAGAGAAACACGCCCCAAATGTAGAAAAGAAAGCAAAAAATGATTACTTTGCCATGAAAGAGCATGAACAGATACAAAAGAATTCAAATCCCATTTAAGGAACTTTGTATACCTGTCTAATTTTCTCAATTCCAGTGGCAGCAATAAAATCAGGAAGCTGAAAAGGTTGCTTCTCAATACCACGCTTACCCTGCAAAACAAAACCAGAATTTGATGAGATACAAGTAAATTACAAACATATATAACTATATGCGTGGCTACTGGTAAGATACTTAGACACCCTGTTAAGGTATATTTTAAAAAGACAAACTAATACTTATATAAAGGCAATTCGTACTTTATGTACAGTAGCAGATCATCTGAAAATTCAAAGCAAATGAATTAGCACCCTGCAGTTAAAAGACCTAATATGAAGCATGCATAGATAATTCATTTTCTGCATAGATTTCTACATGCTCAGACACCCAGTATACAGTATAAGAGAAATCAATCAAGGGTCCCCTTTGTCATGGGTCCAGGGTCCCCTTCGTCAAACACATACAAGTCCAGGCTCCATGATTGTCACAGCCGCTCCCCTGCAAGAACCACATATATACATATAAGAGACACCTTCTCGATGTTATCTTCCCTCACCCTCATGCCTAAATCTGTCATGATGCACATGCACGGCAATCATGTTCACTCTAAACCATAATATTCCTCTCGCTGGGGTTCACAAACCTGCAAAAATTTCCTCTTCTGACACCAATGCCTCGGAACAGGAACAGTATTTCTATATGATTTCAGAAAGACCAGCAACTTTGGATCTGCTGCAGTTGCATCCCATACCTGTAAAGAGAACACAAAGGTTAGTTGGGTATATAAATAAACAAGTACTCCCATATGTGTGCAGAACATATCAAAAATAAAGGAGGATTAGGATATGATATACAGCATTCCAATTACCTCAACCACATCTGGCCTTGAGCAAATCTGTTTCAGCTCAGCAATCTTCATGCGACGAAGAAGCTGAGAATAAAAGTGGGGGGGGATAAAAAGGGACCCTATCAGTATATTGATGATTTATGCAGTCCATTGTTAATCTCACTGCCAGTACTAACAATTACATAAACAAACAAAAATCCAACCTTTTTCTTCTTATTGGAGATGCCCTTCTCCTTCTGTTGGTTCTCTTGCTCTTCATCTTCTGAGTCTGAATCCAATTTTTTCTTTGCTTCTGCATCTTGGATTCCATCCTCCTTCTTATCATTCTCCTGAAAAGATGAAATCAGTGACATGTTTAAAAGGTCAATCTTGCAGGAGCTGAAAATTCATGATCAGATAATTCCACCATCCAAATCAAATCATTTACCTCAGAACCACCAGTTTCAAGTAAAGAAAATTTCTCAAAGATCTTCTTGAAGTCATCATCCATCCCATCTTCCAGCTCTGCCTTTTCTGGCACATATTCAATCACCACTTGCTCTCCAACCTACAAGTTCATGTAATAACACAAAATAACGGAGTTCAGGCCCATGCTCCAGAATCAACACCGAACAACCAAACAATCAGCAAACACAAGTTTTCCATACAACTTAATCAACGATACAGCAATCAAGAATGACTTCACATTCTGAAAATACCTATGAAGAAACTAAGGATTTTTCCAACGTGAAAGAGTTAATCAGAAAAAATGAGTCCAATTTCACATTCCTGCTCATAGCCAGTAAAATCGTGCTGAATATAACTTAACAGCACAAAAAGAGTATCTGGGACACATTATTTTCAATTTCTATCAACTGAGATATAGGAATTACAATATTCACATATAACTTTGACATGAACTAAAGTAAATACACGAAACAGCGCTCGTGTAGTACAAAACCCTAATTTCATCGAGATAAAATTTATAAACCAACAAAAGCTACACCACATAGCCACATTCATTTCCAAAACCCTAGAGGATAACGTAGAAAGTAACCAGTTGAGGATCAGCGTTCTCCTTGACGTCACTATCGTTGTCGCCGGCGTCGCTATCGCCTCCGTTGTCGGTGGCGGATGCGTCCTGAGGGAGAGAGGAAGCCTTGATGTTCTTCTTCTGTTTCCGTCGACGGCGGCGGCGTTCGGACTCTCGCGACTTCTTGGCGGAATTAGGGTTCGCGGAGGTCAGATCTCCATTGGAGAGGACGACACCGTTCTGATACGGCACGGTCTCCGCAGTCATGGGTTCGTCGGAGGGGCAGGGATAATTCGGTAATCGTATTAAGATGAAGTCTGGAGAGAGAGACCAGTGGCTGAGGAACAGAAAAGTTACAGTTTTGATACAATATAAGGAACGGGTTGGATTGGATTGGATAGTTAGTGACTTCGGCTCAGCCCGGTCGCTGAATCTCAAATCAATCCCAATTACTTCGTGGGCTTAGGATGTCGGTTTACCGATCATTAGATTACATTCTAGAATTTGTTTGTCCAATTTTAGTTTCAGCTATTGTTTTAATATATGTTGGAATTCAAACTTTGCATATAAATTATAAGAAAATAATCACATTATTAATTAATATTATTCAATATTTTGAATATCATACTAAAATTAATATTACAATACCATTATTAGTCATATTCAGATTTTTAAATTTATAAAGAATATTTTTTATTTTTAAAGATATGACTCATGTGAACTTTTGAATATTTTAACTTGAATAATAACAAGATTTTTCTTTTCAAGAAAACGACTTGAATAATTAAATTAAATTAATTTTGTTTTATTAGTAATTAATATTAAACAAAAAAAAGATTAACTTATTTAATAATAAACTAGATCATAAAGAATTAAATTAGAAAATCAAAATTACTTTATATGTTATAAAGGAAATTAAATCTACATCTTATGTTAGAAAATTAAAATTTATTAAAATATAAAAATAAACGATGAAAGTAACCAATTCATAAAAATTATTTTAAAAAATACAAATTTTGATTCATTAACTTTATTTTGTGAAATTAACTTTAAATTATTTAAGGTTAATTGCCAAAAAAATCCAAACTTTTTTTAATTTTTTTATTATATCCCAAACTTTAAAAAGTAACAATAAAATACATAAATTTTCAATTTTTTTTAATTCTAGCCTGATGTTAACTTCACTGTTATCTACGCTGACATAGCAATGCTACGTGTCAATGACCCAACTGATTAAACACATAAGTGTGATTAGGAGGAAGAATTCCTCTTAGTGAAACTATGTTGTTTCACAGTAAAAATTGAAATGAAGCCGTTTGAATTTTGGTCGTTTCATAGTAAAATTGAAATGACATCTTCTGGATTTTAGAGAAAGCTTCAACTTTAACCTATCTTTCGGTCACTCTCACACCCTAAATCCTTAATTTGGTCTTCTCTCTTAGCTGCTTCCTTTCACTGGGTGCATGCTCATGATTGTTGTTGGTTTCCTTTGGTGGAGCAGATGGAGGCTTGTCGATAAAAAAGAGATGAAATTATACCATACAAGCTCAGTTTCGTCTGAAGATGTAGATGCCTTCTCCATCCCAGGCTTCCTTCAACGGTTCGAGTATGAAGAGCTTGAAGTGGCTACTGATAATTTTAAGAATCAAATTGGATCAGGAGGATTTGGTGCTGTACATAAGGGTACCCTGCCTGATAAAACAGTTGCGGCTGTCAAGAAAATAACCAATTTAGGAATCCAAGGGAACAGGGACTTCTGCACCGAAATTGCGGTTGTTGGGAATATTCGCCATGTTAATTTGGTGACATTGAGAGGATATTATGCCTAAGGAAAAAAAACGCCTTTTGGTTTATGAGTATATGAATCGTGGCTCATTGGATATGACGCTCTTTGGCAGTGGACCTGTCTTGGAATGGCAAGAGGTCTGAAATAGCACTTGGAACTGCACGGGGGTTGGCATACTTACACAATGGATGTGAACAGAAAATCATCCACTGTGATGTAAAACCAGGAAACATTCTTTTACCCGATCATTTTCAAGCAAAGATATCTGATTTTGGCCTATCAAAGCGTCTAAGTCCTGAGCAATCCAGTTTATTCACAACAATGAGAGGCACTCGTGGCTATCTTGAATCTGAATGGCTAACCAACGCAGCAATCTCAGAAAAAAAAAATAAACTTATGTTTACAGTTTTGGAATGATGTTACTTGAACTTATGAGTGGAAGGAAATTTTGCTTGACTAGATCCCAAAGTCCTAACAATGATGAAAGCAATAGTGGTGGCACCCAATTAACATCATCATCAGTTTCAGGGCTTCAAATTTCAAATTAGGAATTTATGTTGTGAGAGTGGCGAAGATAGGCTGAAGCTTTCTCCAAAATCTAAACGACATCGCTTCAATTTTTACGATGAAACGACGTCCTTTTACTAAGCAGTCAATTTCCCTCCTAATGATGCTTACGTGTCTGATTAGTGGAGGTCATTAACACATATCAGGGCTATGTTAGTATAGATAGCGGTAAAGTTAACGCCGAGTTAGAATTGAAAAAAATTAAAAGTTTGTGCATTTAATTGCTACTTTTTAAAATTTAGACTATAATTAAAAAATTGAGAAAAGTTTGGACTATTTTGAATAATTAGCCCATTGTTATATTAGACATAATAATTTGTTCTTTAAAATATTTTTAAATAATTTAAATTAATATATTCTTTGTTGGTCAATACAACTCAAAAATTTTTGGTGTAACCCAATATGCTAATCTGGTATAGTGTATTTGAATTTTGTACTATTTTTTAATTTTGTACTATTTTTTTGGTAGGTATAGTACAAATTTCAAAATTTTAGTACATTAGATAATAATAATTAATAAAATATGTAATTTACCTTTACATAAAAGTAATAAATATTTATTATCTATCGATAGAATATGATATGAGTTATAACGAAAAATCTATAAAGTAATGATAATTTTTATTATATTTATTAAAAATAAAAATAAAAAATATTATCAATTACTTATAAAAATATAACCCCAATACCGAAGAAACTTTTTATGAATCACTAAATACGGGGACTTGTGGTTCATTCAATAAAAAATGAGAAATTAATCACCCTTAAATATTATTACATTTATTTTATTAATATAAAATTTTAACAAAATTATAAATTATAAATAAAATAAAAATAAATCATTTTATTTTTAAAAATATTACATAATAAATAAATTTTTAACCAAAGAGTTAATTTACTTTATCATATTAAACTAATAAATATATTATTAACATTAAGTAAATATAATGATTTTTTTCTTTTTAAATATTATTACATATTGTTGTATTGTAATATATATAATGATACGCAAATATTATAAATTAGTAAACTAAATAAAATAACCTATTTGACATATACCACTTATATGGTTTGCTTTACGTGACTGTCCACGTGAAATGACATATGTCCCGTAAACGATAAGTTGACAAAAGTTAACAATAAAGAGATTGGTTCCAAATTTTAATAATGCAAAATGGGACACTACACTACTTAAACTAGTAATTTTTCTTTTGAAAAGTCAACAAGTACAAAAGGTATACGTCAGATATGTGCAAGGTAAAGTTAAACGAGCCTATGTTGTTTACCATTAAGAGTTTTTACCTGCTGTATGGCTACACTATTTAACAAAGCTTGTCATACGTTCCACCTGCTTTCAACAGAAGAAATGTCTTCCAATGTCTTTACATAAGCTAATATGAAATCTTATCCTATAAAGAGCTCCGTGTTGAATTTTTCTTTGCTTTGGCTTGGATTGGAGAATATACGTATGTTCCTCTTATCCCATGTCAATGTCACAATATAAGAAAGTGATAAGCAGTATACCCATCTGCTTGCTTCACTAGGATGCTTCCTTATTGAACTGCATCATCATATCCCAAGCACCACTGGTGAATTCGCATTGGAAGAACCAGTGAGGTAGTGTTTCGCTTTGTAAAGCACACATCAGTTTAGAGTAGCCATGTATTTATTTAGTCTGTCAATGGTGGGAAGCTTGCCTTTCATTACAAAACATAAGGTGACAGATGCACGAGGTAGTAGATGCTTGCACCATACAAATTTAGACCATGGAACATTCATCATGGAACCTCGAAATACAAGTCTGCATGAAGCGTTGGTGAATTCACTAGAGTTTGAATTATTCCAAATCACTTTATCTTATTAATTGGCTTTCAAGGTGGTGTTGTTTATAAAGGTGGTGAGATTAGATGATGGTAGGATATTCATTATCAAATCCTTCTGCTCAATAAACATTACCAGTATTGTATTCTTCCCAGAGAAATTCCTAAGGGGGGATAAGTAGCCTACATTTTCAAGTGGACCACTTGGTGCCCAATTGTCAATCCAGAACAAGGATCCTTTGCTATTGCCTATCACAATTTGGAACTCCATTCTCTTTTGATTTTGACTATGAATCTCATTGTTGAAGAGGCAAAGCTTGGAAGCTTAAAGTTTCAAAAATGTTTTCCTTTAATGTAATACTCGTTTACCCATTTTGTCTAAAGGATTGTTTATCCCCACGGAGCCTCTATGTCCTTTTAGTAAGCATCAACATATTTGATATTTTCAGGAGAGCTGACATTAAGAGGTAATTCCAGACATAGAGATCGTTCTTAAGAGGCATTCTAAAACTCTCAGAGGCAACTCAAGGGACAATTTTGAGCTAGAGAAGCAGAAAACACAAAAAATTCATCGAAAGATCCATCAGAATATAAGATCAAACCTCTACCTCGCAAGAATACTCGATAGAAGACAACCATGAATATTTAGAATTATGAACCCATTGTTTTCAATTCATTTTTCTTTCTATTTATATTTTATTTCAGGTTCAATCAGATGTAACTAAATTCCTTTAATGTTAGGTTAGATAAACCCTAGGATGATACTTTAATATGATTTGATTATTTTATTAATGCAAGTGGTTTGATTGATATATTGTGATCTGATTATGTGTTTTATTTATGTTCTAATATATCATAAATATAGGATCATAACCTGATTTCATACATAAAGATTAAGAAATCATGTTTATGAATAGATCTATCGTAACTGGAAGGAGTTGATTGCAATTCTAGAGATAGGATGACAAATCTTTCAGATAAGGGTCAAACTTAATAGAGGGATTTATAAATCAGTAAAGCAATCTTGTAAATTTTAACCTAAGTAATTTGTTTGAAAACTTTAGGATTAGTTGTTCGTAGACTCAAGGTCAACTACTAGCATATTATAGGAATTTTCATGGTCCAAAAAATCAATAAAACAATTGCATAATAAAAGATTAATCTGTTAAGGGTGTTAGGGGGATTCGAAACCTAGATACTAATTTTCTGATAGCGAAAGTTTACTAACTGCTTCCTTAATTCTCTGATTCAATCTTGCTACCCATTTATTTTACTTGTTTACGTTTTGTTTTCTTTTAATTAAAAATCATAATCAATTCGTAGACTAGATAATAGGATAACAGTAACTACTAGAATTAACTTTCCGCGTGAGATCGACTCGTATTTTGCAATATTGGCAACAACTATGTCGTGCACTTGTGGTTATTTCATAATTGACTAACTCAGAAAAAGTCAATCACTGCCCAATATACATTGATGGAGCTAAGCAAATAAGTTGAGCTTGTTAGCAAGTGATAATGCTTTGGTGCTCTAGCTTGCTATCCTAGCTTGAATTTTGTCTATCAGAGGCTTGAAATCACCATAAGAAGGCCTTGTGGAGAGTACTGGAATACCAAGATACTTAATTGGGAGCCAAAATATATTAAAACTAGTAACAAAAGCTAACCATTATTCTTGGTTTGATGGACTAACAAATATGTAGATGCCACACTTCAAATTATTTTCTTTAAACACAAATAATTTGTTGAATATTTTCCAGACAGTCATGATTGTGGGTACAGAATTGCCATTCGCTCTTAAGAATAAGATTGTCATATGCAAAATTTAAGTTAAAGATGCCCAACTTCTTACATTTTGTGAGATTTTTGAATTGATAGCTTCTATTTACCACTCTTTTGAGTAGTTTGTTAAAAACTTCCATGACTACATCAAACAGGTAGGAAGATATGGGATCTCCATACCTAATCCCTTTAAAGATTTTGATCATTTTAATGGATTCCCCATTAACTAATATATTGAAAGTAGGGTTTGAAAAGTACTGTTCAATCTATGAAACATAATTTTCTACAAACTTCATAGCTCTAAGTGTTTTCACCATAAATGTCCAATACGCTATGTCATAATCTTTCTTAAAGTCAATATTAAAAGTACAATCCTTGCTTCCTTTATTCCTTGAGTAATTTCTTAAAAACTCCTGTAACAAGATGATGTTATCTCCTATTATTCTTCAGGAATGTATGCTTCCAAGGAGTAATCAATATGATTTTGAAGGACTCCTTTTAGTGTCTATTTGAATTTTGGATATCAGCTTGTATATCAAATTTGTATGCAATTGGGTGAAAATGACTTAAGGACTTTTGCTAATTTCTTGTGGGGATGAGTGTGAAGAATGTTCTGCTTATTTCCTTCAACATAATCTTGTTACTGAAAAACTCTATAATGGCATACATTACCAAGTTATTAGTTAGGGACCAGGCATTGAATTGATTTAGAGACCTTAGTGCATCTTCAATTTCTTAAACTATGACCGGCTTAGTAAGAATTTCTTTCTCTTGCCACGATAAACTGTCTTAAATGATCTCCTTGTGTATTGGAACTAAAGATTGTGCATTAGAGGTGTATCCCATAAGCATTGAAAAGTGCTTAGCTGCTTCCTCTAATAATTGACTTTGGGTGGTTAGGGTAATGTTGTCCTTCTTTATAGAAATGATTATATTTGATGCCTTTTCGATCATAACAGCTTTAGGAAAGAATAAAGATTTTTTGTCCCCACCTTTTATCCAAGTCACTTTTGATCTTTATTTCATTAGAGAAAATAAAACTGTAAAGATTTGGAGAAGTTATATAGTGCCTATTTCTAAAGCTCTTGTAAGATTATGTATAGGTCAATTTGGATTCTATTGAGTGATGTTTTGTAGTGTTGAGTAAATGATGAGTGTTACCAACATTCATTATATGTAGGTTGATCTCTTCTTTGATTATTCTCAGCTTCATTGCATATATATTGTTTTGATTCAGAGATCTTTGCACTGATTCCTTTCTCTATGGCCTCATTAAGACTTGTTAGATCAATAAAAAAATTATTAGATCTAAAAGGGAATTTTGGGACTTACAGGCTCCATTTAAACAATGAATTGATATGATTGATGTCACCATGATATATCCTAGTAACGATAAATCTATTTATTCAATATGGACTACATATATACATATAGTTACTATAACTACATGGCATGAGATATATATATATATATATACTACGTGGCATGATATGGATTACCCAATCAAATTGGGCCAAAGCCTATAA
>JAOTBA010000002.1:21762871-21774714 GCA_025629845.1 Erythroxylum squamatum | reverse complement strand
AATCATGAATCTATCCACTTTTCATATCCCCTACTTTACTCTTGTCTATCATTTCTTAGTTCAAGAACTTTCATTCACGTGCTCTTAACTCGTGACTAATCACCAAAATTTATCATTCATAGTTCTAATCTTTCACGAAAAGTTCGGGGTCCAACAAGAATTGTGAACAGCTGTCCCTTACTTGTATCCAATTAATTCTGACTCTCTGTTGTAAAAGGGAGGAGTGGTTATTGACTGCTTAAAGGTGATGGGTAAGAGCTAGTTTCTCCTTGTCAAGGAGGTTTTGATTGCCAGGGTTAAAAGACAAAAGGTTTTGCACCTTAGTAAAGTCCCCTCTAGTGGTATTAATGGCTTCAATAGTTGAGCCTTGAGAAGATTTCATAAGTTTGAGTTCCTGTTTGATGACTTTCAATTTCTGCATACACCCGAACTGTATAGTTCCCCTGCAGCTATGCATAAGTCCTTGTCAACAAGCCTCAACAAAACCAGGAGCCTTCGCTTAGTAGTTGTTGAACCTAAAGGGGTGGTGGATGGCCACAGGTGGAGATGAGTTTGAGACTAGGAAAGGCGTATGGTCTGAAAATAAAGGGTCCATGAACCAAGCTATATTGCTGGGAAATTTCTGAATCCAAAGATCATTCACAAGGGCTCGATCAAGCTTCTTTCGGATAAACCACCTTCCTTTCTGTTTATTCAACCATATAAACAAATGGCCAAAGAACTTGAGATCCGACAACCTAACCTGCTCCAAACAGTCTAACATATTTATAGAGTGATTTCTCAAACAAATGTTGCACTGAGTTTCAGAAGAGTAGAGTGTGGTGTTGAAATCACCACATAAGAGCCAAGGTTTGGTAATAGTGCCACTAACTTGCCTTAAGTTGTTCCATAAATCACGTCTTTGAAAATCAAAATTACTAGCATACACAAAAGATACGTTGAAATCCACATTACCTTGCAACAACAAAGTTCGAAGGTGCATGGCCTGGGCAGTAGCCTCGAGTAGATCTACCTTAATCTCATTAACATTGAAGCATATTATTATCCGCCCATATGCATGCTGAGTATGGTTAGATAACCAACTCCATTGAGGGGGTGGTGGGTCAGTCATGGTGGGGACAGGGAAAGGTGGGAAAATAAATTTGAAAGTTCCAGAAACGTTGGGAAGAGAATGCATGGGTGGAGAGAAGGAGAAGCAGATGAAGAAAGAAGTAGGTGAAGGGGATGAAGAGAGGAGAGGAAGAGGAAAACAAAAAGGAGAGGGAGGCCAAGGAATCGAGCAAGGAGCAAGCTGAAAATCTAAAGAGAAGGGGGAGCGTCTCTCTCTAACCCATTTCGCAACCAACTATAAAACTGGAAGATATGGTTACATACATGAGCATGTATTTACTCTCGTCTTTCTCTGGAAATCAAACAAAAGAAATAGTAAAGGACATAATCTAAAATATGGGTGTGTTAGTTCAAGTATCCATCACTAATAAAAAAAAGTGAATTAAACTATCATGTTTTGATGTAGAACTTCTTTACTCATGTTCACAAGCATATATGGTATAACCTCTATACTCAGTCGAAGGAAACTAAATCCTTGGGATTTATTAAACTATGATATCTGGTTTATTGTTACTGTTTGATTTATATTTTTAGTATCGATTATTCTTCTATGACTATTTTTAATGATTTTGTAGATTAATTGCTAAGAGGCCTACTTGTTTATTATTAGTTACAATCTTTTACTAGGTTAAATATAAAATTTGTAATTCTTTAATCCTCTAATTTATGAAACAAATAGAGTTTAAATGGATTTTTGGGTAAGAATTCTTAGATCATAAGAAGGATAATCAATTGAATTAAATATGACCATGTCACTTATATTAATCTGGTTCACCAATCTTCCTACCTCTTAAGGCTACTATTAGGCTAAATATCCATGCAAAGGTTGTTTGTTAGTTAGGGTTAATTAAGTTGTATTTCTCTCTAATTTGCTATAATTAAGGAAAAATAGGACAGTAAATATTTAAAGTATAAATTAATTTATTCTTGTATCATAACTAAAAGACAAACGTTGTTCTACTTCCACATCTTCCTTAGAATATGTATCAATGGTATCATAACTAAAAGACAAACGTTGTTCTACATCCACATGTACCTTGGAATATATATCAATCAGCAGAACCACGTTTGTCTTTTTGTTATAACTTTCACCATAATAAAGAACCTTCCCTTCTTCTTCTTTTTTTTTCGTCTTTTTGACAAAGCGTAGATTTAGACTTGGTGCTCTCTATGGGATTGAACCTTAGTCTCACTAGTATCGTAGTTTGAGGAGTTAAAGGTTTCATTTTTGGCTATGGGTGACAATACACCAATATAGAACGACAAAAACTCTTGCCTTCTCTTTTGGGACAATTAACAAGTGGGTTGGCGTGTTTGAACCAACTTTTGATGAAAGGTAGCTCACATAATTTACATGTGCTCAACGTCTTAATACCCACAAATCCTATCATAAACATAAACGTGTGCTTGGTCAACATAAGTGTAATTTCGGAGTTAAATGACCCGTATTCCTAGAACACCGACAATACCAAAACCATAATTTGCAGGAGATGCCATAGCTTCATGTGAATGTACGTTCCATCGTGTTGAAGGATTTCATTTGAATATCATCAGTCTTGCATTTGTTCACGATTCCCGGGCAGAGTTGGGAGTTGAAACTCAAGAATAGAAGATTATTACCAAGTCAGCACATGGGTTGGCTTGTGAATTAAGAAAGACGACGATATTGAAGAAAGATAAGAGACGTACGGAAGAAAATAAATTAGAAATAGGAAAAGAAAAAACAAATGGAAGCAGGTGACATTGAATGTAAGCTGACAAATCACTTTCACTACAATTTGACATGATTTTCTAGATGATCATGATTATGATCATGGCCTTTCCATAATATTACAGCCAATTTTGTTGAGCAAACATGTCAATCAAACCAAGTAGTTTATTTTCCAAAGCGAGTACATGACTTTGGATGCTCAAGGTATTCGTAAGGCAAGAAGATAACAAAAGATATTAAACAAAAACCAACGTTTAATTATTCGCAAGGGACCAGAAGAAGCGGTCCTATGTTTGTATTGTTTTCTTCAAGCTGGTAAATGATGATAGGATCGCTGGGAGACTTTTCAGGACGGAACCGGATGAAACTATAAAAGAGGGATGCGAGAAACTACAGCTTCAATATATTCTCTTCTTTTCAGCTTGTAACTCGAAGAAGAAGTTTAGAGGGAATAAAGAATAAAAAGACAGACTCGATCAATAAAAGAAAATGAATTCCTCAGAAAATAATGAAAGCAATGCAATGGCCTTTCCCTGTATACATTTACAACAAAGACAAACTGATGATGCTTAATCACTTATTCTTCTCCTGGAACTCAATGTTGAAGAATTGCAGAAGACACAGCAATCCAGCAGTATGTGATTTATGATACTTCCTTTCTCAACCGCAATCTTCCTGCTCTGCTTATTCCATAGGTGCAAGGCTAAACTTTCCTTTCTAATCTGTTCCAGCTTTCTATGAATCCATTTTGAGTGGAGCTTACTTCTGGGACTTGCGAAGAGACCTCGAATTCTGCTCCAGTGCACTGGATAAAATGCTGATGGAGGCAACACGGTGAAGTTATTGAACCCAGGCCTCCCGTTTACTCTTGAAACGACTCGTGAAACTAGATAAGGACCATTGTGGCCCCACTTGTTCCCATCAAAAGTGAGCGCAAATTCTTCAATGAACTTGAGGAGTAATGGATGTCCCTTGTCGAAAATCAGTACTGCATTGTTCAGTCTGCTCCAATTTCCAGTTTGAAGATCGATGTTCTGCGCCCCTATAGCATTTGTTATGTTGCAAAAACTCCTCAAAACAACCACATCCGTGTCCATGTAAACGCCACCAAACTTGTACAACAAAGCAAGTCTTAGCAAATTGGAGAGGTTTTGTCCCAGTGAAACTTCACCGGGATCAACGCTTCCTTTCTTTAACCTTTTAAACCAAGATTTTGCTGGAGTACCCTCGAATATGTAATCATAATCAGGCTTAATTGTAGTAACTCCCAATCCTTTATCCGTAAACGGTTTGAAGACAAGCCTGCCTCTTTTAGAAGCCAAGGAATCGGAAACAACGACCAAACAAGCATTTGGGTGAGATTTAAACAAACTCTCAATGGACAACAACTCCCGATCACCAAATGACTCAAAAGAAGAAATCCAAGTCATAAAGAACCGAATTTTACACTCCGAATTTTCAATAAAATCTCTGAGTCTTCTAGAAAACCGCTTTGATTGGGCTTCAACGCGCAACAACTTGATCACAGCTCTACGTTGATTCACCTTCCTTGGCCTCAAGACGGCAGAATGGTTGGTAGGCCTCATTGAAAGGGTTCTTTCTTGCAAAAGAGCCAATTGGGTCTTCAGAATTGGTCGCAAGTTCTCTTCTTTCACCACATACAAGAGTGAAGATGAGAGTTTTTTCAGAGACTTTTCAGGCAAATTTTCCGACGACAAACCCGCAGGTTCCGGTGGGTGTTTGGCGGGAAAAGGAACATGAATGTAGAAGACAGAAAAACCATTGTAGGCTAAGAGGAGAAGCAGCACAAGAGCAAGTAGTGAAGTGGGCAAGCAAAACAGAAAAGCAAAGATGGACCTTTTAATGTTTTGCAGGCAGTGTACAAGAACAAGGCAGCTCTGACAAGCTCTTTTGATTGGAGACGTGATATTAATGACACTTGTCGTTTTTGGCATTTGGGTCTTCATGAAATGCTCAAAATGAATGAAGCAGAGACAGAGAGACAGGGGAATGGTGGGGGAAGGAGTCTTTCAATGGCGCAGAGGGAAAAAATGCTTAAAAAACAAAGAGAGAAAATGCTCAAAACCAGAAACACTCACAAAAAGTCAGAGCCCAAGAGGTTGAAGTTCACGTTTGAAAATTGGAGAAGAAACGTACATTATAAGCAAGAGAATGAACTATGTGGATTTGGCTCTTCTCCAGCTGAACTTCAAACAATGCATATGTTTAACAAGCGTGTAACTCCTAACTCGTGTTGTGTTTCATTTGATTTGGATGAGATGAAATTTGATAAAAGTGGAAGGTTAGTTATTTTCCTTCGATTTCTTTGTCTGTCATAGGTGAATCTATTTATTAATGAAGCCATCTTTTGTTTCTCCAGCCTCCCTATTCATAATTTTAAACTTTTGATCTTGAAATGCTAAAATTACAATAAATTCATAAGATTTTGAAAAAATTGACAAAATTGTAACGTTTATAGAGAAGTAGACCAACTATTACAACGAAACGACAACGTTTTACGTAGACGGTGTCGTTTAGATTTACAATAAATTCATAAGATGCGTTGTGTTAAGACGTTAATTTTCTAACAATTTTACTTTTTATTAAGATGAGATATTAAAGATAGATTTAAAAAATTTCCCTTTTGCTTGTGATTTATTGTTAAACTCTTATGTGTCACAAAATCCCAGTATAATGAAATTTCCATGTGTGACATAAGAGTCTATATCATATGTGTCGTATAGACTCTTGTGTCTATTTTCATCATTTTCTTCGTGCAACCGCCCATCGAATAAAAAATATATGAATAACGTTGCTATACACTTATTGCCTACATAGTTAATGACATAAATGCATATATTTGGAGAATAAAAGCTCAGGACTGGTAGTATTGTATTTGTAGTAACTGACTTGCCATGTCAAACTTTATTAAATTCACTTTGATACAGTGCATACTAATTTACAATTACCATAAAGGAATTCATTGTTAAACCAATAGAGCATTATAAGAAATTAGTAGTCAATGTGATGTGTGTGCAATTTTGATTTAAAAAAATTAATGCTCATCAAAAGCATCCTAAATAAATATCACTACTTGTTCAAGGGATACCGATAATTACTAGGAATAGATACCACCTATTATTAGGCAGTGTGCTGCATTTGACAAGGCTGTGCCATGTAGACCTTTCACTTCAAGGAGAAAATGGCATGCATGGTAAACTTCGGATGAACAATTTGGAAGTCAAAGTGAATGTAAGCACAAATATTCGGTGGTTATGATCATCACCAAATTTCATTAACTCCCCTCGTCTTCTTCTTTTTGAATATCTTTAACACCTCTTATATTATAGTTTGGGGGACTGAACAGGGCAGGAGGAGACGAGAAAGGTGAATTCACAGAGAGGATCTTATCCTGCTGCCCAGTCCTAGGAAGACAGGTAGTGCCTATTAGTAACAGCCATGACATTTCTCTGCATCAATCATCTCATCCGCAATTTTACATCTTCCCAAGTCAAAACTTCAAATATTAAAAGAAAAAAGTACGTACTAATAACACCATAGTTTTAACATAAATTCCACTCCTCGGCACCCCCCTCTTAGTCCTATCAGATTCCCTTTGAGAGATCCCATATGCAGTATAGAAAATATTAAATCTCAGAGAAGCCCCCTTCTTCTTTTATAGTCACTAACTGTTAAGGTCAAAGCATGTCTTCGCCCATCGTTCTCTGGGACGCGACATCCAACAGTTGCTTCAATCCTCTGTTTTCTTGCCATGAACCCTGCCTGAGCTCCTTGTGGTCCACCAAATTTTTGAAGTGAAGTCAATGAGATTGGAAGGTCAAAATTGTGAAGCATGTTTGATTCGGTGCCTTGATCCACTGGAGCACTTGTATCAACTAACTTCCCAGCACCAGCTGCAGCTTCCAACGCTGCTGCTGTCGCAGCCACGCCCATCTCTCGCCTAGCACCTGTTGGTCCTCCATCACTATTTGCAATTTTGCCATTTGCCTCCACAGCCACATCTCCTCCAGCAGGCTTTGATGCATAGTAATTCCTTGACCTAGTCCATCTCCTTGAAAAGGGATCGTAACCAGCCTCCCCAGCTTTCAGACTTGTATTAACTGGTTTCAGTTCGGAAGCATTTTTAAAATTCTCAACTCGGTTCTTTCTGTTCATCTCTGCCAACCTAATAGCCTTAGCATCCACCTCCTTAGCTTGCCTAGACGCATCCAGTTGCTGAATTCTTGCCTTAATTCTCTCCACTTCTGCCTCATCATGCTTGAACTGTGCAATTTCCAACTCCCTCCTCAACCGATCCTTCTCTGCAGCAACGTTTAATGGCCTCGTAGAAGCTGACTTTTTCTCCTGCAACATCTGCTTCACGGTGGCTGCCGAATAGACAAATGTATTTGACTTCTTTATTGCTTCCTTCTTTTCCAAGATATCCTGTTTGCTTGGCATCCGGCCACAACTACGCTCAACCTCCCTAACCCACTGTTTGTACTCTTCCTCAGTTGGGCCTGAGTCTGAAACCATAGCCATCTGCCACCTGGCAGCAGAGCTTTCATTGCCCCAAATCACATTCAGATACTTGAAAGTTGACTTGTTCTCCAGTTTGTATGGTCGGTCAGGGTCAGCTGCATCAACATTTCGGACCAAGCAGAGTCTGTAGATAGGACCAGCCTTCGACCTCCCAATACCAACCCTCACAAAGCAACCTACAATCAACTCCTCAAACCATGGCTCCATCAACCATTTAGCAAGTTTTGACCTACGGATTGTAATTTCTCTTATCTCCTCATATGTTGGCCTCTCCGACTCAGGCCCCCTGTCATCATCACTGTCCCCCATTCCACCATCACCTGTAGACCCTTCATCGTCACTATGAGACCTACTCTCACTCTCACTCTGACTTGAGCTGCTAAGACTTGTGGAAGTAACATGTTTTCTTTTCATAGATGAGAAACCCCGAGTGCTTGAAGATAGTCCAGATGCATCCCTCAACTTACGGTGAGCCTCTGGATCTTGTTGCTTTAGCCTTTTAGCTCTCAATTCATTCAGAGCATCATCTTTAGCAGCAGCTCTGTCAGCAGATCTAGTAGATGAGCGCATTCCACGAGATGGTGGAACAAGTGCAGCCTCTTTTCTGGACCTGGTGATCCTCTCACTATCACGTTTTAATCTAATCCTCTCTGTTAAACTTTTATCACCTTTCCTATCTGCCCGTTCCGACAATATCATCTCCCTTTCAAGTTCAGTCATCTCTAAAAGCTTCTGCCGATCATCTTCATCCTTGTAAAGATCATCACCTACATCAGATTCATCACTTGTGTCATGTTCACGATCAGAACGGCCATCATCATAGTCACCTCCTTCCTGGTTACCCTGATCATCATCTCTTTCACTAGGATCCAGCCTCTTCTTCAAAGGAACCTGTGATCCAGATGGCTTCCTGCTTGCATAGCCATGAGCATCATCCGAATCATCATCCCTGGAGTCACTACCAGCATCAGAATACGAATCATCATGTGGCTTTTTAGATGTTGAAAGTGAATTTCGGTTTCTTCCTCTGTTGGTCCTTCCTGCTGCCTCCAGAAGCAAATTCTCTAAATCCGCCATGCTCTGTTACACACTACGGTAATTTCCAGTACCCTCCTGGACAAGCATCCAAACATCAGTTAAAACTAATTCATTAACTGCAAACAGCTTGAAGTACTTCCAACTTTTAAAAACAATAGAACGAAATCGCTCACCAAATTCAAATATCAAACAATTATATTATTGGCCTAATATTAAGAAGAGGGTAAAATCATAAGCTTTTGGTTGAACTTTTGGCCATGGAAAACTTTCTTCCAGCTATCGACCTAGATTTTCAAAGCTCCAAAAGAGCAAAAAATTTCAAACTTTGAATAAAATGTACATCTAATACAGTTCAAATCTTTCAGAATCTATAACCTTCAGCCACCACAAGGAGGTGGGTCTTTCTTTTGATCCCCAATCCCACGACCCTTTTTGTCCCTTTATCCTATGATCCCCTCTCACTGTCTTTGCTGGATTTGGTTTTTGATTATCAGAAACTTTAAACCTTTTGAGTGTCAAAGCTTAATCTTTCCAACCAAGTCACGTTACACGCAAAACTTTTTAACATTACAAAGCCTAATTTTGGCCACCAAACGCAAGCACGTTAAGACTAAAATCCATTAGCATAAGAAAAAGTCAGTACCCAGAAGATCTAACTCACCGCGAAAGCCAAACGAATTAAGATCAAAAATCAAAACCAACAGTTTCAGGAGGGGAAAAAAAAAACTTACACTAAAGATAAGAACTTCTCCGTTTCAAACTCCTTCCTGTGTACTAAACGGTTCAATACTTAGAAATCGGGTGAGTAATTGAGGTTGGGTAAAGTAAAATTAGGGTTTGGATCTGAAATCAAACTGCAAGTTGGGGGAAAGAGATAGTTGCAGTGGACTAACGGCGTCAAAAGCAATCTGGTTTGGTGACGACAGATGCGACTTCTAAACAAATAACCGGTGAGCTATGATAAGAAATCATGTCAGAGGCGACTAATAAATCAGAAAAATCAAAATTTTTATCTTTTCTTATAATTCATATTTTTATAAATAATTAATTTAAAAGTGATATATCAAAAATTATTAATAAATGTTAATCCATTTATTAATAAATAACTCAATCAATTAGTTTATATATTTTTAAAAAAAACAAGAAATTAATTTGTTACGGTCTGATCTAATTGTAAGGTATGGGACTTGAATCCCATATTGGTTAAATACAAAACTGATATGGAATTTATAAAGACTTTGGGCTCTCTACCCTCATAAGTTAGCTTTTGGAGTGTGGCTCTCCTAAAGTCCTTATCAATTGGTAACAGAGTCGGGCCTTGGAGTGGTGGCCCACGGAGTGGTGGCCTGGGAGTGCCAGTCGTGACCAACAAGGATCTCATAGTGGTGGCCCATGGAGTGGTGACCTGAAAGTGTCAGCCGTGACCAACATGGCCGTGACCAATAAGGACATTGGTCCTTATGGGAGGACGAATATTACGGTCTGATCTAATTGTAAGGTATGAGACTTGAATCCCATATTGGTTAAATACAAAACTGATATGAAATTTATAAGAACTTTGGGCTCTCTACACTCATAAGCTAGCTTTTGGGGTGTAACTCCCCTAAAATCCTTATCATAATTCTCTTACGTATTAGCAAACTTAATGGCATATGAATTCTCAAAAAAAAAAAACTTAATGGTATATGTAGTTTAATATTATATAATCAAATCAAATTTTAATTAATTCAAATTATTAATTATTAAAAATATAAAATTTAATCATATTTTTATTAATGTGATTACATAATAAATAAAATTATTAATAGAAAATAAATATTATTATATTTAATGGTGTATAAATATGATAAATGAATAAAGAATAATAAAAATTAATCAATTAGTTACTTATAGGAAATAAGTAATATGAATTTTAATATTAACAAAATAATATGAGTTTTATAATTGTATATTTGGTTGGCAGAAGAGGCTTAGGAGAATATAATGACAGTAAGGGTAGAGTTAAAACTAACAAGCTTTGTATTAAGATTTCCTATCTTCTTTTACTCTTTTTGTTTTTCTATTATTCATCCATTCCTCCATTGTTTTCTTCCTTTTACTTCATCCCTGTCCTATTTTTATTCAGTTTCTTTACTCCTCGAGCTATCTGCTCGTTTCTATTTCTTCATGCTTCCAGTGTTCCTTCCTGTTCTCTACTTTATCTTGCTTCTTACTTTTCTCTACTTTTGGGATTTCAGGTGCACATAGGAAATTTTTTAACACCTCTGTCATTACCATTTATAGGAACTATATTTTTTAACCCCTCTGTCACCCGTGCGGTGCCTGCCCCGTAATGGGGTTCCTAAAGAAAGAAGCAAGTTCTTGGGAGTCTTCTCTAGTTAGCTTCTTTAATTTGTAGGAAGGAGACATCCTTCCCAATTATGAAACTTTAGGAATTGAAGCATTGGAAACTCAAAAGGCTCGAGGAGGTAATGTTAAGTGAGGAAATACTAGTCTAATAAAGGGTTAAGTCGCTCCATAAGCAACCCTTTACGCATATAAGAACCAGTCATTAAGGAAATGTATAGAATATGCAAGAATTGTGGATTTAACATTTATGCAATTGCTGGAATTTCGATGTTTGTTGGACAATTTTTGGTTGTTGATTATGTTCCCTTGTGGTTAATGTGTTTTTGATGCTTTAGTTGAGATGGATCAATTCTAAAGAGTGAAAAGGAATAGGTAGGAATTAGCTACTTGGCTTTCTACATTTAATTTGTTAATCGTATCATATTTTTCAGATATATTGAAATTGTATGACTAAACTAAGTTTTGTTCATTTGTAAATATTATGTTATATTTATTTGATTTCTAGATTTAATTTGATTCATATTAAATATCAAACACCCCCTAACTAGCATTTTATATTTGTATTAGTTCAGCTAAATTTATAGAATTGTAATAACAATTGTTATGTAAGAACACTCATAAAGGTATTGATCGAGCTAAAGAAGCATTAAAGCAATGTCGGGATAATCTCCATGATTGTTCTAATGATATTACACTTAAGATCAAGGAGAAACAGGCCTTGGTCAATTACGTGAGGGAACTAAAACTAAAAGCTCTCTCCTTCTTATACAAAAATCAAGAGTGTTATGGTTGAAAGAAGGGGATTCAGTCTCCAATTTCTTTCATAGATCATTGTTTGCTACTAGGAATCGTAACATAATCTCCAAGTTATACAATGAAGAGGGGAGCCTTGTGACTAGTAAGAATGAGCTTAAATTCCTTGCCAAAGAATACTTTAACAGGTTTGCTTCTATTTTTTTCACCACAAGAAAATTGTCTAATAGCAACGGAAAAATACCGACCGAATTGCAGCGGTCTGAAAATAGAGACGGAATTGATATTCGGTCGGTGAAGTTGTCGGGAGGGAATTGTTTGGAGACGGAAAATTTCGGTC
>JAOTBA010000002.1:21751108-21762771 GCA_025629845.1 Erythroxylum squamatum | reverse complement strand
TGTAGGACATTTCAGCGATTAAACAGGATCCATTTGGTAATTTTGGCAAAATTGGCAATATTCAAACAATACAACAATCAATGTTCAGCCAATTACCGACGGTTCGGTCGGCAAGTGCAGACGAAACCGTCTGTAATTTTGCCGACGGTCCGTCGGCAACTGACATTCGTAGCCGCCGACGGTTCGATCGGCATTCAATCTTTAATTTGCTGACGGACCGTCGGCAAATTAAATTCATTACCGCCGACGGTTCGGTCAGCAAACAACTCCGACTTTACCGACGCTTCGGTCGGAAATAGTTACCAACCGCAACTCTAAAGAGTCGGTAAAATTTAGCGACTGCGATATCGCCGACTAACGTCTCCGTCGCGCTGCACTGTCGGCAAATTATATTACCGACCGAATTTTAGCCAATTCGGTCGGTAATATCCGTCGGTATTTGCCTTTTTTCTTGTAGTGTTTTATTATGTTTTTAGTTTTAGTTTATATTTAAATAAAAAGAAAATTTTGTTTAATTGTTAATGTAAATGCAGTTATACTTTTATTACTGATAATAATTATATAATAGATAAAATTTAAATTTAAATTATGTTTTATAAGTAAAAATTAAATATTTTATTAAAAATAATTTAATAATTATTTTTATTTATAAATTAAAATTTATCTTTAATTGTTAAAGTAAATTTTATATAATATTTTTTATATTTTTTGAATATATTTTAAATTATAAATTATATTTCTTAATAATTATAATTTTAAATGATTTTATTTTATATTTAAATGAATTATAAAAATAAATTAAATTATTCATAATTTTAAATAATTAAATATATAATTCATAAATTCTTATTAATAGTTAATTTTAAATAATTAAATAATGAATTATAAAAATAAAAATAGGAAACAAAACCCACTTTTATGGTTTTCATAAATTACTAAAACTGAAAGAAATCAAAAATAAAAATAGAAACAAAAAATTTAAATAAATAGTTTTTTTACTGAATTTGAAATCAAAAACTAAAAACTAAAAACATAATAGAAAAACACGGGCCAAAGTCTTGGAAATTTTAGGTGTTGGAAATTCAACTTATCTCCCTCGTAACCTTCCTAACCCCAGTTACCAACTCCTGAGCAATATGAACTTCTTACCAGAAACTTCACTGATGAGGATATTAGGGCAATGGTATTCTCATTTAGTCCCAATAAAGCCCTATACCCTAATGGATTCGATGCTTTTTTCTACCAACAGACATGGAATTCCATCAATTTCTATGTATGTAAAGCTATTCATGATTTCTTTCACAATGCTAAGATTTTGAAGGTATGGAATTGCACTCATTCATGTTTGGTACCAAAAACACAAAATTCAAAATTACTAAAAGACTTTAGACCTATTTCTACATTTCACAAAATTATTTCTAAGTTGCTGACTGACAAGATCAAACATGTGCCATCTCCATTCGTTTGTCAACCTCAAGCTACGTACCTTTATTCAGGAAAGGAGTATTTATAGTGCATAACCATTACTTCATTTAGTGTGCTGAAGCTACTTAACTTATCAACGGTGCTCGAAGGCTAAGGCAAGGTAACCCACTTTTTCCTTACATCTTCACTGTATATATTGAGGTTTTAAATTGTATCATTAAAAAAAATGTGCTTGCTAAATCTCCTCCATTCACTTACCTTGACATTCCTATCTCTTGAAGGAAGCTCTCATGTACAGATTGTCAAGGGTTATTAGATATGATCCAAAAAAGAATTAGGGCATGGTCTACCAAGTGTTTATCCTTTACTAGTAGGTTATAATTAATTTCTTCAGTTCTTAATAACATGTTTATCTATTTGTCATCTCCTTGCTTTTCCTATAAAGTTGTGTAAGAAGACTGGCAAACTTAAGAATTGTCTTTGGACTGGCAATGAATCCTCTAAGCCTTTTGTAAAGGTAAGCCAGAAAGGAATTTGTATACCTAAGAAGGAAGGAGGTTTTAGGAATCAAATATGCAAAGATGGTAAACAAGGTAATGTTGATTAAGAGTCTATGGAAAGTAACCTTTGACAAGGAGTCTCTCTGGGTGAAATGGCTATATGAGTACTATATATAGGGATCTAACTTATGGACAGTTAAACCAAGAATTGATGTATCATGGTACTGGTAGCAAGAACTGAAACTCAAGGATCTCATCCATCCTCTCTTCAAATACAAGGTGGGGAATGGAAGGAAAATATGGATATGGTATGACAATTAGAGTGCTTTGGCTTCAATTTATCTTCTCCCTGACTTTGCTTGCCTTATATTTTTTTAACTACAAATGCAAGGTTCGTTGTTTAATTGAGAATGAAAGTTGGCATATGCAGTAGAGGCTCGCAATTCTTTCAAGGTTATTTCCTTTAAGCCCCCCTAACTGAAACAAGGTTATCTGGCTCAAGCATTTCTTGAGCTCATTTACAAATAAATCTTGTAAAAATGGTATTCTGTTGTCTGAAACAAGCTCTTTGTTCCTAGACTTTACTTTGTGGCTTGCAACTAAAGAAAGGCTTAACGAAGGTACAAAAGAGAGATATCATTACATTTTTACAAAGAAGTTTGTTTCTATGACTTGAACTTACCGTCCTTTTGTATTTTTACAAAGAAATTATTTCTATAACTTGAACTTATAACCTTCTGACCACATAAATAACTTTACTAGTTACTTCAAGACATAAAGAAGATAAACTTCTATATAAATCCCTAGAACCTGATTTATAGTCCTGGTGAGAAAAGAATCAAAAAGTTACCAAGGATAGGTTCAACTCTTTAAAACAAATAAGTGAACGCAATACTGCTAATGGCTAGAAAACAAAGCTCCACACTTTTTCCACTTCTAAACTCAGATTGATCCTTCTAATAAGCTACACCATGATCTTGACATGTTACATATAATAGTGCGGCTCTAATAGTGTTGATTTTTTTTTAATACTTTTACGCATTCCATATAAGCTCTGATTAGCTACTAATACAACTTATTTTCTTTCCAAAAAAATAAGACACATATTATTTAATTGACACAAGATATTGAAAAGCTAAAGCAAAAGAAGTACACTATGATTCTGCTAAAATTTCTTAATTGACACAGGATATTGAAAAGCTAAAGGAAAAGAAGTACACGATGATTCTGCTAAAATTTCTGTATACAAGAACCTCTACTTGATCCGTACAGAAAGAATAATATATTGAAAAGAAGGGGAAAAAGGGGAAATAAAACAAAAAATTGAATGCCAACCCGACCATGTTGTAAGCATGCTTCGACACACCAATGCGGTGCAGCAAGTTAAAGTCGTCGTGTGCAACAGAGGATGATCCGAATGGAGAACAAGGACTATACAAAACTTGAGTTCTTCAATCATTCATGGCATCCTACATGATTCAATAACTTCGTTCACCATTTTATGAGTCTCTGGTGTTATCATGTTTAAGTTCATATGAAATGCCTGCACAAAACAAACAATATATCAGTTTTCGAAGTTGGCTGATATTGCTGATGTAGGCTGAGCATGAAACCCAAAGACCTGCTGATATCAAATCAAACTCATTTCAAGAGGAGTGTATTTTAATTCAAAAGGCTTAAAAGCAACTAGCATTGGATCTTTGCATATGAATGCAAATGCTTTTTAAGAATAATACAAGCAAGACAAACAACCTACAACAAACACTTACCACAAATCTCTCTAACACAGGCACAAGAATCGACAGGTTGTGATTTGGGAGGTAACCAGCGATTGAACTGCGAATGCTCCCACTGTCATTCGATAGGGAAAAAAACAAGTGAAAACTGCAAAAGATTACTATGGTTAACAAGACAGAAAAGGTCAAAGAAGGGGGGAAGTTACGAAACCTTTCAGTAGAAAGAAATGCAAGCAGCAACGCTGCATAAGCTTCTACTATCATCTTCTCTGCTTCTTTCTCGCCTTGTAGAACAGCTGCCTCATCATTCTGCACAAAGCAATAACATTATCTTTAGTCAGCATAGCTTCACTTGCACCAGCTGAATTTCTAATGCTCTTGGAGACCATTATAACTAATCTTTAAGCAACCAAAGATGCACAAGTATAGATATGCATAGATTTGTAGAAACATTAAATTCAAAATTGAGAAAAGGAAAGCAACTCACCCATGGCAGCGAGTTCTCCTCAGCAGAGGCATCACCTGCTCCTTGGTTGGCCAAAAAGATAGAACACAGCAGCGGAATCACATCCCTGTGACTCTCGTTTTCTGATCCTTCTGAGTTAGGTACTGAAACACTTGATGTAGCAAGCCTAGATCTACCGGCCACCATTCATTAAGTTTCAAATAGTAATTGCATTAGAAAATGAATGAAATATCCAGGTAAATATCAGGAAAAGGAAATGCTTCCAGGGAGACTCAAACTGTTAAATCCAAAAAAAGAGTCCCAATTAGGGATGAACAGGAAGCCTGACCACAAGTCAATGCGACAGGCACAGTTTGACCAAGCCATGGGCAGGGTTTGAAGCCCGGCCCAGGCGCCCACCACGAATACAACCCTATTGCCATCCCCAGTCCCAATTACCATGAAGAAAGACTAAGACAAATCATCACAGATGAGGTTTCTAAATGGAGAATTTGCATACATGGGATGATAGGATCTTTCATTGTCTTTTAAGCAAGCAAATAGGAGAGACAGAACATTGCGCAAGGAATAACATCTTTCTAACACATAATAATAAGGAAATGGGGCACAAACAAACAACAAAACGACAAAAGCCAAAATGTTCAAAAATAAAAAAACATGGTGTATGTTTGTAATGACCAATTTCAGAAATTAATAAGGTATAAGAGTGATAAATTATTAAAAGTGAAACTAACCTGTTATCCCCATCCTTCTCCACCAAGTTCACAAGCAAGCCCAATATAGCAACAAGGAAATCTAATTCTTGATCATTGAGATGAATTTCGGTCTGATTCTCTGGCAAAATAGTTGAAGTTTCATCTTTCATCACATTTGAGAAAGATAAAGGTGAGCTGAATGAAGGGAAGTGGCCAGCAATCAGTGAAGACATAGTCTCCAGACCGCCACAGGCAGCAATTTGTTGACACCCAATTGGGTTGTCATTTGTCAAGTTCATGAGAACCTGCAAAAACATCATGTCAATTACGGAGGAAAAGTGAAGTATGATGAAACTAATGCTGGCAAGAAAAATACTTTAACGGCAGTAAGAAGACAGTCTTCCACTAGGCTCGAACATTCTTCATCAGTGGCACTGCAACCTGAGTTTCGAGGAAATTGCTGATTTTTCAACTTATTTGATGTTAGTTTGCAATGGTGACCGTTACTTGTTTCTTCTTGGCTCATTAATTGATATTGGCTTTTTTTTCCAAGCTCTCTAGACACTTTCAGACTATTTCGGTTCCTAGGTTTCTTTGGTCTTCCATGTAGCAGTTCCCACTTTGAGGGTAGAAATTCATCTTCATCAAATGCGAAAGGATCTTGGCTGTCTTCCAACAGTTCACATGTAGAATCTTTTCTAAGAGTAGACCTCTCAACAAGTCCAAATCTTTTCTTCAAGTCAGTACTAATTAAAGATGATCCATTACTATAATTCCTTGGTGTGTCACTACATGAGCTAGACATTGAAGATCGAATTCTCACTTTTAGTGGACAAGCATCATCCATTAATGTGGTACTTTCGGACATGCCAGCAGGAAGACGTAATTGCGTGGTTGACCTCTGAGACACATTGACACCACATGCAGAGATGCTCTCTTCACCAGAGCAATGTGGGGAGGAACTTATAGGCACAAGCTCATTGCTTTCTACTGCAAATTGAAAAGAAATGATCCAGCGTGAGAAGAGAGAGGGAGGCAACAAGAGTACGAGGAAATTATAGATACGTTCGGGAAAATGAGCACCATTGTAGTCCACAGAAGAAAGCATATCAGATGCACAATCGCTCCCATGAGAGACACTACTAGGCTTTCCATCAAAGGAGGTCAAAGAAGACGTTTTAAGAATATAAAGACCTAAAAATCAATGCCAGCAGTCCTCAGAATGCAAGTCAGGTTTAATCTTTCTTAAAGGAAAACTGGAAATGGAAAAAACTAGAAAGAAATATAGTCACCTGATAGGATCTTGATAATGCTTATAGTCAGTTTCGTAAAAGAAAATTGGGAGCAATGGAAATCCACTTCTCCTTTCAGTTCAAGCAAATGACTCTACATAACAAATAGAAAACAAAACATAAATAACTCGATAATTCAGCATTTATTGACAGCTCCAGTTCTAGCAGCTAACCTTCAAGACATTGTAAGGAGAACAAAAACAACAAGCGACATTAATCTAAAAGTACCTGGTTCTCTTTACTTAGAAACGTGGCATTTTCCATGATTTTCAAACATTTCAAAAGAAGCATCAAGCATTCCAGACCTAACTTCTGATCTTTATTCAAAGGCAACCCATGTTTGGACCAGCTCTGCAGGTAAAAGTTTGGTGGTTTTTTAGTTGCCTTTTCAATGCAAAATGTCCTAACTACGATTTCGAGACCAGAACAATAATTTTAAATAAAATATGGCATTATAGTCATTTTCAGCACAATCTAAGAATCAGAAAATTGTTATACACAAAAGAGTTACAGAATAATGAATGAATAAACATTACCACTCTATATATTAACAAGTCAACGTAGGATTAGTTTAGATCATATAGAGCTAAAGTAAAAAAAACATGTATGCACGCAAAGATTCTGTTCCAAAAAATAATACTATGAGGCTGCAATAAGTACTATACAAGAATAAAATCCAAGAGGCAGGGACAACAATTATATAAGGTCTCCATTAATTATTAGAGAATTTAAGGAATGGATACACTACATTTTCTTACATAAAATCACTACAGGTGGTAACCCAGATCAGAAACTCCCAGGTAACCTGCCAGTGTTACTAATATATGTTAATGCACACATAAACTTTTAGTTAAGACACAATTCTAATTTCTCATAAGTTAACTGGAGAAACAAACTAGGGTAAGAAAACTTCTTAGCATTCAGCAACTACAAGTAAAGGTGCTTCAGCAGACACAATGGACCATAATTAACCACTGATGACATAGATCAAACATACTCTACACTGAAAAAAAAAAGCTCACACCTCTATAACACAGTGACAATTCATGGCAACTTCAAAAACAGCATCAAGTCCTCCTTGCTCTCGAAGCTTCTCCTTAAAATTTCCCCCCATCTTCCTTGCTGTGCCAGATGTGTCTGCAGAAGCAAAACCAGGATAAACAAATTGTTTTGCAAACAATAAAACATGAAGTAGAATTATAATATCACGTCATAAGTATGTGCCTCTTAGTCTATGTATAGCAATGTATCACAGAGCACATAATTACAAGCACAAAGGCATAAAAAATCTTGTGTGTGGGTAGTTCGGTCAACAACTAACAGTGCGATGAAAATTAGAAACCCAAAACCCTTACCTACTATTGATCAGTTGATCATAGAACACTTTTTGACCATAGTGATAATCAACAGGTTTAAGTTCACCATAAGTTGTAGGATAATTGTGAAGGTCAAGTCATGGCTAAAGTTTGTAAGAAAAAGCCAACTGAAAAGTGCAAGCAAATTATGTCAAGTAATTAATTAATATTTAACCATCATAAAATTTCAAGCTGAAGGTGGCCAAATGATAACAATCAATGATACATCAAAATAGAAGAGAAGTAAATGTCGGAAGTCAAAATCTTGAAAAGCTTAAAAGCATATAAAGAAAAGCAGAGACCACAAACTTTTTAAAATATGAAATTCATCTTCAGTATAAAAATGAAAAGACTCTTTCTTGACTCTAGCATTCCAATACTTCTGAGTCAAAGTCCACGATTCTAACTAATTTCATCACATCTTGATCGCATTAAAATCGAATACTATCATTAGTTCTCATGCAAAATCACAAGACATATGGAAGACTCGTTGTCTATTCATTCAGTATAAACCACTAATTGTCAGGAATTACCTTCAAAAGATATCTTAGACAAACAAGCTTTCTCCATAATCAACAAAGATATCCATTTAGCACTTAGTTCTGGCCGGTCCAGTCCACTATCAGCCCCATTTAACTTCATATCCTTGCAGCTAACAAGAATTTCCTGAACTTTGGCAATAATTGCAGTAGAACTTGGGTCTACCAGTTTACTTGAATCTCGTAGGATATCAGAATCCTTGCGAAATCCCAAAAGCTTATTGCCTATACTTCGAGCTTTATTTTCAGCAGTTGCAGAAATGACAGGCTTCAGCAATTTTATCAGAAATCGGATGCAGCTGGGAGATTCTAATAGGTGATCTTCTTGACCCTTAAGCAGTAAAATGAAATTTCTTTAGTAATTACAGTTTTAAAGGAACAAATAAATTCAGAGATTGGAAGTCAATCCTTAAAACAAATGAGATATACACTATGAAGCAAATCTTAGACCAGAATTTGATTTCAATCTTAGAAACCATGTATTGGACAATTTAAGGCATATTACATAGAAGTAGTAAAGGTTTTTACATACTGGCTGATTCATGTTGAGAAAGTTGAACTAATGAAGGGGCCAAATTAACATTTTGACTTGTTTCAGTCAACCAAGGGGTCAGATTACATTATTGAGCTCATCCGCACACATATCACAAAACAGAGCAACTCTATCATGCTCTTTGCCCACAGTATGATTTCTTAACTCTGTTTTCTTGTTAACCAGTACAAGGATGAAGACAAATAGCCAAGAATGTTACTTACATCACCCGTTAGAACATAGAAAAGAGCTGCAGCTGCAACGTTACTAGAGAAGTCATCAAAGCTGAGACCCATGATAGCATCAATTATTGTCTTTGCCATCCTGAAAAGAAAAACTCAAAATGTTTACCACAGGCGCAAGAAGATATCAACATAGTGATTTTTGGAAAATAATTTCTTTCTAAAATCAGTATACTACAAGGATAAGATAAAAGAGCCATCTCATCTATGATCACTCTATCTAAATTTGCTTTTCCTTCAATAGAATCCTACGAAGGACAAAAACTATTTAGTAGTCCAAAAATAAGCAGCAATGTCAACTGAAAACCAGTGATTTCCAGGAAGCAGTGGTGGAGTAGGCAAAATTTATTAGTTAGTAATCCAACAATTTCTATTTCGTGACGGGGTACAAGGCAACACCTTTTTGAATTCCAAAAATGTTGATTAAGCCAAACAACAGGTTCAATTGAGAACACTAAAAGCCAGACGCTTTGAATTTAACTACGGAATGACTAAAAGGAGTTCTTTCGTTTCCCATTATTATCCACCAAAATTTCAAACTTGTAAAGAAAAACGACCTCCCAATCAAATATTTAAACACAAAACCCAAGAATTCATACCCTTGAGCCCTGAAAAGGCGTCGCTGTTGCGGAGTTCCGCATATGGACAATAGCGACAACAAGCTCCCTCTCCTGATCCTCAAAGGCTGGCCCTTTCTCAACCCGTCAAGAGCAAAATTAACCTCGTCGACATGCTCCATCATTTCCCCAAACTCCTGGGTCTCCATCAATGTCCTGGAATAACTTGGCCTCTCCAATTTGGGTTTCTTGGACTCTTTGGAAACAACGCCGTTTGAGAAGCTGTAGGGATCAGGATCGAAGGTGGAAGAAGGCCACAGAGAGGACGACTCCTGAGAGGCTAAAGAGAAATTGTGAAAATCTTGAGATTGGGTTTCTTGGTCCGACACGACGTCGTCCTCCAACGAATCGGAGTAGGTTCCTCCGGCTACGTCACCTCGACTCCGGCGACCGTATGTTCTAACCATCATCTTGGATACAAAGACTCGAATAGAAAGAAGTAGAACCAAAGTTAACGACTTTATCTCTATTTGACAGTAGAAGAAAGGGCAAAATTGGCACAAAAGGACAAGGGGTGGGGCGTTTTGGGAAGAAAGAAAATATTCAAATTCACCTCGGATCGGAGCTGGCAAGGTAAGAGCGATAGCAGTGAGAGTGGCGGAGGTGGGGTTTGGTTTTACAAGGAGAGAGAAAGAGGCGTACTCGTTCGTTTGATGGTTATATGGATATCGGGTCGGGCATGGATTTTTATTTGGCTGCTTCTTTCTTGCTCCGGGGTTCTGAAATTCAGCGCCATCTTATGATGTGTGGAGAGAGCAAAAAAAGGTCAGTTTTGGTACTCTCTTTTGTCATTAACTAATAACACATATTTTTAGTAACTTTACATACGAATTGATATCAGCACAAGTTTTAGGTTTTACCTCTAACCTTACACATTTAACATAATCTTTCTAATTAACAACTAAACTTTAATTATGAGGATTGAGTTATGTCTCCAGTCCACCAATTAATTAAACCAAGTTTGAAGTAAAATTTTGACACATATCTTTTTATAATGATAGCATTAAATTAAAGGAGGTTAAAATCTATATTTTAATGATAATAAAACATAAATACTATTAACGAATCTGTTTTTATAAAAGCAATATAAAATAATTAATAGTCATGCACACAAAAAAGATACATCTTATAAAAATATTAGATATAAGTTGAAGTTCAACTCATTCAAGAGAAGAACAAAATCAAGACTAAGGATGCTTAATGTCCTAACGTAAGTTACATCAAAACTCAATAAAATCCTACGCTAACATCAAATTAGAAATAAATGAAATAGAATTTAAAAACAAACCTAGTTTAATTGTTGGGTTACCTCCCAAATAGCACTTGTTTAATGCCATAAGTTCAACATACGTTCCATGCTCAAGGCAACTTATACAGATGGGGTTGTTGTAGTCTTACCGTAAGTTCCATGACCTCTAAATAAACTACATGTTTTTGCTTATTACCACATTTTTCCTTTGGTTTACGACCTTGAACTTGCACAAGTTTTGGTGGACCTTTAAAGGTAAAGTCCTACAAAATATCTAGAGTCCTACAAAATATTTAATAATGAATAATTATAAGACTTATTAGATTCAATTACATAAGTAAATTCAAGAGCAGGATTAATGAAATTAGACATTTTTAAAAACAACGTACTCAACCCCTACCCTTAATATTAACTTGCCTTCGTCAACATCTATTATTGATTTAACAGTTGCCAAAAAGGAGTCAACTAAGGACTAGAGGTACTTCTACATCTTCCTTTATATCAAGAATCACAAAATCAGTTGGGAAGACAAACTTATCAACCTTAATAAGAATGTCTTCTATAACTCCCATAGGATATTTTATCGATCTATTTGCTAGCTGCACAATTATCCTAGTAGGTTTTAGTTTACCTAATCCTAATTTCTCAAATAATAAATAAGGCATCATATTAATTTCAGCCAGTAGGCTGGCTAAAGTCTTATTTATTTTTAAACTACCAATTTAACAGGGAATAGTAAAACTCCCTAGATCTGTAAATTGCTTTGGTAGTCTGCTTTTCAGAATTTTTGAGCTCCTTCTGCTTAGTGTTACAACTGAGAATTCCTCCAACTTTCCCTTTTTTGATAATAGATCCTTCAAAAGTTTCATATTGTTAGAGTAGTGCCCTAAAGGCAATCTTCTTTAGCGCGTTTTGTACAAAGTTATGTATAAATAAATAAAGGCTTTTTCATTAATTTGATATTCATTATTATGAATTGATTTTGATCTTTAATCGAATTAATGAAGTCCATGAT
>JAOTBA010000002.1:21713324-21725524 GCA_025629845.1 Erythroxylum squamatum | reverse complement strand
TTCAAAAATCATCATCTCAAGTTAATAACTTCTTCACATATACCTAATTTCAACTTAACAATCATCCATACCCAATTTATATTTCATTAATCATCAACTTACTATACATATTCAACTTCATTTTCGCTTTCCTTTTCCTTCTAACTTTCATCTTAATTCTTCCTATTTCATAATATCTTTTCTACCAAAAACACCAAAGCAAAAACATGAATCTATCCATACTTTTCATTTACTACTTTAATCTTGTCTATCATTTCTAATTCAAGAAATTTCATTCATTTGTTTTTTACTCATGACTAATCACCAAAATTTCTCATTTAATAGTTCTAACTTCTAAGAAAAGTTCGAGGTCCAACAAGTCCTCTCTTACCCTCAAACAATTTTTGTTGTATCTATCCCCTTCTCTACATTTTATCTAACTACCTGCCACTATCGCTTTAACTTCAACGTTTTGGAGTTCTTATAATCGCCTAACTTTTAGCCCGTTTAGTCACGTTTTCATTAACTATTTTCACTATTTTCTCAACTTCCATGTTCTAGTTAACCGCCTCCCTACATTATTTTTTTCAAAGCACATGTAAATCATGTATTAACTTTTGGGAATTCTTGGATCTAGGACTTCTCAATTGATTCTTCTGTACATGAATTCTCTGGTCAAATGTCTTTCAGAACTTCTAATATTTGGACCCTTTTCACTTGTGGGTCAAATATACTCAATTTATTTTAGACCATTAATAATAATATGATATTGATTCATCTTTCTTATTTAATTAAAAATTACATAAATGTAATTTGACAAACTTATTTTTTATATAAAATAGTCAGATTGATTTCTTATTAAACATTTATACAGACTCAATTAATATAATGATTAATTACATCATTTGAAGTTTTTTAACATTAAATATTATTTTTAAATAACGTAAGATAATATATATTTGAAAAAAAGTAAAATGGAATTAGAGATAGTGAGAAGAAGGCAGTAATCCCTTAAATGTCTTGATTTTTAAAGTAAAAGTAAATTCTTTGATTTTTCTTTTTCTAGTCTCGGTGACCGGTAACTATATAAAAAGTCAAGCATAAGCAACTCTTTTCTTCTTATGCATCGAGAACCATCCTCGTAGACAGAACCACATTTCTACAAAGAAAGATCAGTAATAACAGAGAAAGTAAAATGGCTTCATTTGATTCGTTCGAGGAGATCCACGAGCCCAATCATAGATCTTTTGAGGAGGTCGACGATAGCTACTCCAACTTCGGCTCCTACTCCGACTTCAATACCGGCGCCGAAGTCTCCGTCGATCACGTCGCCGCCTCCTCTCCTGATGCATTCGGCTTTGGATCTTCAGCTGCCGATGTAGATCCCAACCCTAACTTCTCCGAGAGCCCCTACGGCGTCGATAATGGCCACGGCAATGGCTATTCTGGAGCTGACGATGGCCTCTTCTCTTCCGATGGTCCCGTGCTTCCTCCTCCAACGGAGATGACGCCAGAGGAAGGCTTCGCTCTTAGAGAGTGGCGGCAGTGAGATTTTTTTTCAACTTTTTTTTTAATAACTTTGTGTTGGACTATACAAGATTAGATCTATGTGGTTTTAATCGTTAGTACTGGAATTTAGGATATTTAATTATTTATGTTCAAGTGTCTATTTCTAAAGAAATTCTCAGTAGTAAAGTTGTTTGATCTGTCTCCTTCACTCTGGACGTTTTAACATCTGAAGATGTGCAGGAGTTTAAATTTTTGTAGTCTTGCATGCCCATAATTCATGGAAGAAATATATGGAAAGTTTCTGATCTGCGCTTCTGCTGACCATTGTATTAAAATTAACAAGTTTCACTTTGTTTTACTGTGTTCGGAAAGTTGGATCCATGGATTTTGAGTGAGTTGAGGACTTTTATGCCATACCTGTTTTTATGTGATATGAGTTGTCATTGGGATACCAGACGTGGTGGCATTTCTCTTCCGTATGGTCAAGCGTTTTTATCCTAGTCAAGATGGTTACAATGTTATTTTAGTTGGTTAGAAATTTTAGTAGGAATATATGAGTGATAAAGCCCCTTGTTTAGGAATTCGCTCGGAGATTATTTAAGACATTAAGATCCATATGTATTTTAGTTTCTTGGAATGATTTTTTGTTACAAACTATGCTCCTGAATGGTATGTGATATATTTTGATTATCTTCAAGCGCAATTAAACATTGGAAGACACCTTAGTTTTGGTGATATAAAACTGATTCGAACTCTGAGAATCAAATTTTGATTTATAGTTACTCCATTCAAGGTAAATGAGATTCCTATAATGTCTAGCCTGTTTATAGAAGCCCCGTGGCAATTTCTATAGAATTCTCTTTCTAGCAATTATCAGAAATTGATAGGCTTGTTACCTTTACTTTGAGAAGTCGACTATTTCTGAAATTTCTTTAGTTTCTCTTTTTCCCCTGCTCAAGGGGTCTTTTTCCTTTTTTACTCCAAGAGGACAAAATTTCTATGTTCTGATGGATATGGTTTACACAAATCTTCATCTTTTATCATACATTGTCTACCAGTCAGAATTGGTAATTGTATTGGATTTTACTGCAGTCAAAATGCTCTACAACTTGAAGAGAAGGAGAAGAGAGAGAAGGAGATCAGGAAGAAGATCATTGAAGAAGCTGAGGAGTATATACATGCATTCTATGAGAAGAGAAAGGTCAATGTTGAGAACAACAAAACTAATAACAGAGAAAAGGAAAAGGTAATATCAAAGTAAATATCTTTCTCTGGGCTTTTGCCTGCCCTGTTTTACTCTACATCTAGGATACTGAGTTTGTGTATGGAACAGTTATTCTTAGCCAACCAAGAGAAATTCCACAAAGAGGCTGACAAACAGTATTGGAGAGCAATAACAGAGCTTATCCCTAACGAAGTTCCCAATATTGAGAAGAAAAGAGGAAAGAAGGATCAAGAAAAGAAGCCATCTATTACAGTCATCCAAGGGCCAAAGCCTGGAAAGCCTACTGATCTTTCCCGGTTGCGCCATATACTTGTGAAGCTAAAGCACACGCCTCCTCCTCACATGGTACCTCCTCCACCTGCCAAGGATGCAAAGAACGCCAAGGCTGGCAAAGATGCTGCATCAACAAAAGGAGAGGCTGTGAAAGATGCTGCATCAACGAAAGGAGAGGCTGTGAAAGATGCTGCTTCTAATGGTTCCTCAGATCCACCCAAAGAAGAGGTTACTGCAGCCGCCAAACAACCTGAAGCAGAACCAGAATCAACACCGTCTGCTTAATTGTCACGTATAGTTGATTCGACTGCAGTCATCCAAATTTAGTTTGTTGCATGATATATTGAGATTTGTGTTCTCTACTGCTGCTTGTTTCTCCATTTGTCTTCTATAAAACAAGACTAGATGTAGGATCTGTTATCTTTTATTTTTTGGGTTATAATGTGTGGACAGAATATTAATCTGGTTTTGCTTGATTTTCCTCTCTGAATTAGTTGTTTATAGAGTCCGGGCCAGTTTCCTTAATCGGTCTTATTAGCATTGAATTCTTAATATTTTTCATATCAATTATGCTGGAAGATATCGGTCTCCATTTTTGTTTTTGAGCAAAATTCTGTGTCAAGTAGTATAGTGTGAGTGGCAATGTTTTAAATTGAATCGGTCTCCATTTTGTGTTTGAGCAAAATGCAGTGTGAAGTAGTGTAGTGTGAGTGGCATTGTTTTAAATTGAATCGGTCTCCATTTTGTGTTTGAGCAAAAAGGCAGCGTCAAGCAGTGTAGTGTGAGTGGCATTGTTTTAAATTGAAGATACTTCCTGGGTATGTGCTCCTTCCTTACCCATATATTGTTATGCTTATCCTTTTATTTTTAATGAAACGGGTATGCTTCCATTTTTCTTTTAACTTGTATTCGCCAAAGCAACATCTGGTCTGGTCAAACAATAAAATTGAAGACTTTGCAAATTGCAATTGCATGATTTTTAAGGATAAAAAATTGTTATTATATGGAGAAATACTTAAAAGCTATTGACACATCCGAGCGGCAGCGTAATAGTGTGCTAGTAGCTCCTCCCGAGTCCTGCCATCTTACTTGCCTCTGCAAAATTGCCTCGAGGAGGGACAGAGGAGAGAGAGAGAGAGAGAGAGTAATGAGTACATCATCGGGAACGCACTCGCTGGCCTTTCGAGTCATGAGGCTGTGCAGGCCTACGCTCCACGTTGACACTTCTCTCCGTGTCGACCCCGCCGATCTAATTGTCGGCGAAGATATATTCGACGATCCCATTGCCGCCTCCCACCTTCCCCCTCTCATTCATTCCCACTTCATCAACCCCTCCTCCTCGTCCTCCGATCTCAGTTACCGCTCCCGATATATTATCGATCACCCCTCCGATTCCTTCGCTCTCTCTGGCCTCCTCGTTCTCCCTCAAGCCTTTGGGTTCTCTCTCCCCCTCTTTCTCCTATCTCGATTTCATTTTTCCCTCTGCTTTTAATAGTTTCTTTTGGTGGTGTTCTTCTTCTTGTTGTAGGGCTATATATTTGGGAGAGACGTTTTGTAGTTATATTAGTATCAACAACAGTTCTAGTTTTGAAGTTAGGGATGTCATTATCAAGGTGTGATCCTTCATTCCTTCCTTCTTCCTCTACTTTCTTCTCAAGTTATAATTTTTTTAACCTCATTTTGCTTATGATGTCAATAATACTGGTTGATTATGTGATGATTGTAGTAGTATTCTATTTAAGTGCATATGATGTTATTGCTTATATGAGAAGCAAAAAATTAATCGCGTGGTTTTGTAGTTCATACACCAAATGCCTAGTGTTCCTCTTTTTTCCCGTTGGTTTATGGAAGGCCTGCCTCGCTGTATTAAAGTGCTTGTTGAAAAATATGTTTTGAGCCACGGGTGAAGAAAAATTTTCATTATTTGGGATGTATCCATGAAGATTTTAAAGGTCTAGAAGTGATTGAACGTTCATGACTTTTAAAAGCATGCATTGAAGTGTAGGCAGAAATCCAAACAGAGAGGCAAAGGATCCTTCTTCTGGACACATCAAAAACACCTGTAGAAACTATTCGTGCAGGGGGCCGCTATGATTTCATTGTGGAACATGATGTCAAGGAACTTGGGGCACATACGTAAGTTCTGTCAAATGACTAATGTAATTACAACACAAGTTTTCTGTTTAGGTTTGTAGTCATGTTAGTGTCAGCTAATTTCATTCTTTTATATGGCCTTGCAACTCTAAGATTGGTTTGCACTGCATTGTACAATGATGGTGAGAGCGAACGTAAATATCTTCCACAGTTCTTCAAGTTCATTGTTGCCAATCCACTTTCAGTGAGAACAAAGGTATAGTAATTGTACGTGCATGGAACTTTTCCCAAATGACACCATTAGAAATTTATTTCATCTTCTGATCTGAATGTCTTCACACACCTTTAACTAATTTTTTAAAATCTTTATTGATGCAATCCTTTTTCTTGACGAATGAAAAAGTCATGCGGTCTTTATGATTCTTCTGCAGGTGCGGCTTGTCAAGGTATGTTCAACTTGATCCTATCTTCTACTGTAAGTTTATTATCCTTTAACTTACTGTCCAATATTTATATGGTGTATTGTGGCATCAATGCCAGCAAGACACTGATCTGGGAAGAATAGTTCTTAAACAAGAGTTGTGATTGGTATGTGAATGATTTTTGTTTCATTTTTTGTTGGAGTGGTGTATACTAATTAGGAACTATGTATGCCAGCTATATATTAGACTATTACTAACAATCTCGTGAGTAATATTACTTATATAAAGGTTACAGTTGTTATATGGATGATTTATGTTTTATCTCTCATTGGGGCTGATCTGTAATGCATCATTTTATTTCTAAGTTGCTGATCAGGTATAGTACTTTCTAAACTGACTCCAATGAAGACCACATTTGTGCTTATTCCAAATCTGACCCTGAAGTAGAGTTACTGGTTTGTTATGGGGTTTTACAGAACAGGCTGTTGAACATGAGTTCATATTTCTTACCTATTTGCTCCATATTGAAAAATGATTAAAGAATATCTGTAGGCTTCTATGTAGACTTCTGTTTGCATATTCGATAAATAACCAAGTTTCAAACAAGTCTGGATATCTGCCGGTGTTAATTGGCCCTTCCTGTAATTTCTGTCTCTTCCATCTCAGGACATCACTTATTTAGAGGCATGCATTGAAAATCATACAAAAACAAATCTTTACATGGATCAAGTTGAGTTTGAGCCAGCTCAGCATTGGGCTGTGAAATTGTTAAAAGCTGATGAAGATGAATCAAGGACTGATTCATTATCAAGGTGTGCTTTTATGCATTGAGTTTATGTCTGCTCATTCCTGTAACGTTCATATTGCCTTATTGAGATGGTCTTTTTAACAACTTAACTTCCTAATTTATGTCTCATTCATATAGGAAGGTATTTAAGCAACCTGTCCTCATTAGATCTGGAGGAGGGATACACAACTATCTTTATCAGTTGCAGTTATCCCCAAATTGTTCTGTGCAAAGTAATGTTCTTGGTAAGCTTCAAATAACGTGGCGTACAAATTTAGGTGAACCTGGGCGTCTTCAAACGCAACAAATCCTTGGCTCTGTAAGTGGATTACTCTTTATCTAAGAAGTGTATGATCTGCACTCCCATTTATAGCTACTTACTTGGAAAGGGAAAAATCTCCAACAATTTGTTTGTTACCTGTGTTAATGTTCCCTAAATCTGATCTTTCTTTATCATGGTTATATATACAGTCAGGAACATTCTCATGCAAATTTTACTTTGCCTTGTTGACGTAGTAATTTGCGAAAAGTATACTAGCATATGTTGGATTTTCCTGGTTCATCACAAAATGACGTTGCTTTGTATCTTTTGGTTGGAATTATATTATTAACTGGTGTTTATTTAAGCATACTGCTATTGTGTTTTTGGGTAGGTTCTGTATGTATGGTGCTTGTTTATATATATTTTGTTTCTGTTCATGTATGAAATACCTAAGTTTATCTATCATTTATTCTAATCAGAATTTGGGAATTTCCTTCTGCAGCCTGTTAAACGAAAAGAGCTTGAGTTACATGTTGTTGAGGTTCCCCCTACCATCCACATGGATAGACCATTTTCGGTAATCAAGGATTAGTGCTTCCATTTTCCTTTTAATTCAACATTTTATCATTTTTACTACCTGCCGCTCTTGAATGATTAAGTGCATTAAGACAGGGTAATTTTTTTTCATTATCTATTAAGTGAAATCAGTCAATTGTTGCAGTTGCAGTTGAATGTTACAAATCTGAGTGATAGAAAACTCGGCCCCTTTGAGGTTTGGCTAGCTGAAAATGATTCTCTTGATGAGAAGGCTGTAATGATTAATGGCCTTCAGACAATGGTAATTGTCTACTTTGGGCTTTGATGCGTCTCCTTACATCTGTCTAGATTTCAAACTTCACCTATATTTTCAAAGATGTTCTTTTGGTCTAAGTTATACTTGTTGCTTAATCTTAAACTCAATCTGCAAAAGAGGCTAGTTGTTGCACTTCTATAGGGATATCCCATCAAAAGTTCAAAAATGGTTTAACCTGTGAGATTGTGATCTCAAGTGTGTTCTCTGCTATTATTATATATTTCATTTTTTGGGGTTGAGAAAATACAAAATATTTGCAGGTTTTTGATTGGCATTTCTTATAATTCAAAAACTTTTTGTACTAATCTTTGCATATGATGCACATTTTCAGGAATTGCCCCTGTTGGATGCATTTGGAACCACAAATTTCCCCCTGGTATGAAGAAATTTTTTACGTGTGCTTTCTATAACAGCTCAATAAGCAGGTCACACCAGTAGTGATTCATTTTTTGTTCATCATGCTCTTGTGAATCATTTATACATGCATGAAAGCATGAAGTTTACCTATGGTCTGATGTAAGAGCTTCGTTCTGTTAACTTCTTGATCCAGCATGGCTTTATATACAATATCTTCAGCAGTAATTTAATAAGTGCTAACTTCAATGTTTAGAATCGATGACGGTTTATTTGACTCTCGTTGCTACAACTTTACTTTACAGAACCTGATTGCTACAAAACTTGGAGTTCAGAAAATAACAGGCATTACTTTGTTCAATAAGACAGAGAACAAAGCTTATGATCCAATTCCTGATTTAGAGGTTGGTTACCTACTGTTTGCAGCGTTCTTGCCACCATAAATTTTTAATTGTTGCATGCAAATTCCTGGAATTCCTTTTGCCTACTGCTGTGAGTTCATGGGGACCCTTTATAGAAAATGGACTTCGCCAAATTTAGGAAGTTCAATTGGATTGGTCCTTTAGTATTCAGATTGTTGAGTATCCTAGAAATGCCTCTAGAATTGTGCATAATCAGAATACATAGTATAGTGGATTGAAGATTATAATTGTATTCATTTCTTCCTTCTTTAACTTGTCCAACTTGCAGATTTTTGTGGATGTGGATTGATCAATTGGCGGATTTTGTTTCGGATTTACCTTTGGAGATTCACACAACTTGCTTCTCTACTTTGAGTAATATGTCCAACTGGAGAAAGCATTGCGATTCAAGTTCATGAACTGTGTCAAGAATTAAACATGTGAGAAGAGAGACAAATTAGAATGAGCCTCACGTCCTTTGACATCTGCGGTGGTTGGGGTTGGATGATCTCATCGGCGCCGTACTTCAGAGATAAAAATCTGAATCTAGCTTTGATTCATGAAACATTTTTAAACTGTACAAGTGAAAGTAGCCTTTACAATTCAAATGAAACAAATTAATTTTGGTTGATAATGGGTTATCTTCCTCAGTTACCAGTACGGGGTTATTAATGACCCGTTATTATCTTGCAGTACTGGGCACTGTAGTGAGGTTATGTCATTGAACAAACGGCTGTCAAAAGTTATTCGGGCTGCACTGCAGCTTCATAGTATTTAAAACCTTGAGGAATAAGGAGTCTAAAACAATCCAAATAGCTTACCAGGATCTGAGATCTAATGAGAACTGACTATCTCTTCATGATGAGAAAAATGTACTTGGAAGACTATTATTCAGAATGGTTATCAGATTAGATTTTACATTTTTTTTCCCTTGATATATTTATTATCCATGAGAAAGGTCAAAAAGAGGCAAGAAAAATCAGTAATTTCTTGCAGGCCATTAACTTGGATTACAGTGACGATTTTCATTGTCATGGTAGTGAAACTGTAAATCAATTCATGTATCATTGAGTCAAGATAATTTAAAAAGGAAATCATAATCATAAGTGCTAGTCCTCGTAAGATAGCTGCCCGGAGCCCACTTGGCTTTACTTCCAAGCTCCAATGCTTAACCTGGAATGAACATCAACCTTGAAATTAGCGTAGCACGACTCCTTCACTGTCGATCCTTGGCAGTGCTTGGACTTCGCTTCTTGGATGCTCAGTTCATAGCTCTTCAATCCTTCTTCATTGTGGAACATAACATCCTGATGGAAATGGTTTATCATCTCCACATCGTCTGACATTACCCCTCGCCTATCAGCTGATATCAGCTAGTTCTATACTCTCATTTGCGCCCTAAAAACATATATCAAAAAGAGTAAATGTTACATCAAACGTGACTAAACCAACTAGCTGAAGACTTAAAAAGGAGTATCAAGAGGCTTATCAGAGCAGTAAAAGACACATCTAGTTTTGGAAGTCAACATCCAGATCCTTGAGGACCTGGTGAGCAGGGTTACGGAGGATTCTGTATGCTTCAATAAAAAACATGACCTTATTGGCGCCCTTTTAGACCATACTGTTTGATGAGACTACATTGGTTGTTCAAATTTCCCAGATACCTACAAAGCAACCTTCAATTTCACTTGTTAGATAGACAGCTCCAGAAAGAATAAATAAGAGATCTGGGATTTTGACTATTAATAGGAACCAAGTCTCTCATTTATTTTCCAGTTTTCACATTTCTCATTATGCCTGTTAAAGTAATTGGTTGTGTTTGCACAAGTCAAAATTCGAATGGCAACACTAGAAAGCCGTACTTTTGATGTGTCGTTCTTTGGTGGATTATAAGCAAGAAATGCACCATCTCCAAATCTAATTGAGAAAGCATTTGCAGGATTAGAAGACACGAATGCCTTCAAAATTTCATCAGGGTAATAAAAATATATTACAATTGATTGTCAAACAGAGCTAAAGTTTCTGTATATCAGTTGATTCAATATATTCCAACTGAGAACTCTTGACGTTTAAAATCTAAAAAGTATGTTAGTTGATATCTGGGCCGCCTAATTTAATCCAACATCATGGAATAGTATGTATATTGTAAACAAAAGAAAAAGATCTAGAGACTTCGGAAAATTGTTTGTAATAAATCCACGACCGCGAAAGAAGCAGATTCAGACACCACAAGTTTTCATTTCCTATTGTCTGTATGTGATAATAATTGGCTTATACTTTTGTCTTCAACCAGTCATCAATCAATCTGTCATAAGAAATGAATTCAATTCCGAATTGGCTATTGACCAAAAGGTACGGCGGTCGCAAGGGACAACGCCGCCTCGTGCGTACCGTACGTACAGATAAACAGACAAAAGATGTGCACTGACTGTTGTCAGAAAGAAACCAAAAAATCTGTGTTAAGTACAATATCGTTAGCCTTGGAGAAAGTATCTTATCTAGATACACAAAACGCGGGATGTACGCGTATCTGTATGTAACAAACAATGAATATTAACTCCAATAATTTGGTGTTTCGAGGCCCACAACCACATGCACGTGTTTTTTCTCTGTCAGTTGCATTGCATGGCTCACCTGGCCAACTCGGGACATATGTCCTATTTCTATTAGCCTATTCTTACTTTACTATCTATCTAATAAATAAATAAATAAATACTCGTAAAATAAGGTAAGAATAGAATAACAGTAACAGGTGATCAGATCCCGACCAACCATATCACAACTATACTTACAATTTACTAATTGTCCCTATTTAAGGTTGAAGTATCATATTCCCGTTAAGGTATTCTAACCTTATACCACTTAATTTTGTCCAGACATTTATATAAACTCGCGTAAAAGTATAAGAACAGAAACTATGATGTGGTGGGTCAATGTGCTTAGGTCATTCATGAAGTAGCATTTGGGTTAACCATAGCCTTACCTTAGGCTCGTGATATTCAGTAATATTTAATGCACAAAATCAATTGTATGGCTTGAATTGGCTTTCAACCTTCCATTTTACTGAAAACGTAGGCTTATGGAGTAAATTTTGTATACTGTTCACACGCCAGTTTGTAAGTACATGAGTAGGTAACGATAAATAATTTTTTCATTAATTGTTAACACAATTTAAAATGAATTTTAATATTTTACAAATATTTAATTTAAACTTTAAGTTATATCTAACATTTTTTATTTTTTTGTGAGACATGCGTTTCTTATATGATAAATAGGATTAAATTAAATAATAAAATTTTCTCTTTACCTCTATCTCCTCTCTGTTCTCTGTGTCTTTCTTTCTCTTCAATTTCTTTACTTGTCATTTTTTTCTCCCTCAAATATGCTATATATTTTTATTGAAAAATATGCATAACTCTCAAATCCTTTTATTGACCTCTTCTATGTTTAAGCATCAAGGTCCACAAATTTCATGTTTACAATCATACACTACAAAAAAATGTCATTTAGCGACGGAAATTACTAACGAAAAACATTTGAATTCCGTCGGTGATACAAATTAGCGACGGAATCAACTGACGGACAAAGACGTCGTTAAAAATGGCCATAAGTAAATTTACCGATGGACATATTATGTAACCGTCGGTAAATATACCGACAGATGGCTTGTGCACTCGATATAATGGTTACTTAAATGAATAGTCAAGTAATACTATCCTGATCAATGACCATATATTTTCCAGGACAATGAATTACGGATGTTGGTGCCTGAACATCATGAGAAGCTAAGTCAACTTATTTCTCTATGCCTTGATCTTAATGTACCTGTTATGATATATTATATATATTTTTATTTAGTTTTGGCATTTTAATTGGACATATGGGACATGTTGATATTGGAATTATTATATAGCTGGAAAAACAAATAAATTGGATGGATTCGTATTTGGGATGTTGCTGTTGCGGAAAATATTAAGTTGTTGAAGTGGTGGTGTTGTCGTGGAACTCTATTTAATTTTATGGATTATGCATATCTCCTAA
>JAOTBA010000002.1:21682655-21704583 GCA_025629845.1 Erythroxylum squamatum | reverse complement strand
CGTCTACAATTTCAGCTACCAAAACCTCTCACAAATACTGACTTGAGCGTCGGAGGGGCCTCCCGGGAAACAACTCCTGGCCCGCTCTTGTCTATTTTGCAGGTATCTCACAGCCAGAATCGCACAGACCATGGATCATAACAACGACGTTCAGCCTCAGCAGAATCCGGCTGAATCAAATATATAAATAAAATTTAATAGAATAAAATTAGAATATTGAAATTATAACCGAAAATTTGACGTGACATTGTAACGAATGAAAAATGAGATTATTTGTCAGTCATTTTACAATTAAAAAAATAATGATAAAATATTTTCATTTAACATAATTCGTTATTTAAATTAAGAAAAAATAACAACTGTGTATGATTATGATAGGCATCAGTCTGTCTGGCCTTATCAAGGCGGCACTACGGTGCTAACAGCACCACAAGGCAGCTTTGATTTGGGCCGTTGCCGTGTCACGGATGCCTTGCACACTCAAATCCCTGGCTGATTACGCCGTGGCCCACATTGATCACCACCACATCACATTGGATCGCAATTGATACATGACGGAACAATCCGTATTTAGTCTAATTCGACACAACAGGAGCCAACGCTACAGTAGCCAGTTGGGTATACAGGCCGAGGAACATATTGTTTAGTGCGGTGCCGTACAGTAAGTCATAACCGTACCTATTTTTTCTATAAAAAGCCACAAACTCTTTACGTTAAAACCCCCCGCTGTCCTCTACCTCTCTCTCGCACCCGGCGTTCACCTCAAAGCTTTCCGGGGATTCTTTCTCTTTGTGTAGAAGAACGCGACAGAAAGCACCCTTAATTCTTATCTGTCTTCGTTAGTGGGATATTGTTGTGTGTGTGCATGGCAGTGAGTTTATTGGCACATGACGTGTCAGACCTATGCCTTGGGAAACCAGCGTTAAGATCTCTGTGCGTGTCTGCGACCGTCAAAGACGCCTTATCGAGTCTCAAGAGATTCGGTGACCCTTTCTTGAGTGTGTGGAGTTGCGACCATCCAAACCGAAGCTCGCCGAGATCCAAGACTAATGGTGATGCAGATGAATGTCGTTGCATTGGGAAGGTTTCTATGGTGGACGTTATATGCTTCTTGTCCAGAGAAGAAAATCTCAAGAACCCAACAAGGGCTCTCCAAGAACCGGTCTCTGTTCTTATTCCCAAAGTCCATGGCCTTGTCAGGCACTTGGAGCCTCATGCCAGGTATGATTTTGGAATGCTCCTCAAAAAAGGTTTTCTTTTTTCCTGAAGATTCAATTTAAGACATGACTGCTTTTGTTCTAGAACTGGCTAGCTTGAATATATTTGAACATATCATAATTATATCCTATTGGATTTGTGTAGAAGTTGTTGGATTTGACCGGATACTAATTTTCTGGCGTTTTGAGTTTTATGCGTTAATTGAATTCCTATATCACATGGTAAAATTTTTCAGGCGTTGTGTATCCATTACTTCTGCCTGAATAAAATCTGATGAATACGTTTGCTTTTTGGTTTGTACAAGCTTAATAGATGATAAAGAAATATGAGAATCTTGACGTCTTGGCATTTAGATTCAGAGATCTGTTTATAATCCTAACAATTTATTGGTTTGTACTTTGCAGCTTGTTGGAGGCCATAGATCTCATACTTGAAGGGGCTCAGAATCTGGTGATACCAATCAAAAGCCCCTTCTCAAGGAAAAAGCTGATACACAAGCCTCCCTTCAATTCTATCCTCCACAACAACCGGGAATACTGCTGTCTTACTCAGGAAGATGTTGTTCGCTACCTCCTCAACTCGATTGGCCTGTTCTCTCCCACTTCCAGCTACACCATAGAGTCCCTCAACATCATCGAGTCTGAGTCAGTCTTGGCTCTTCACCACGATGATCCTGTCTCCTCTGCGGTGCCTTTGATGTCCAAGCCCCTGATTAAGCAAGCATTTGTTGCCATTCTAGACTTGGAAGGAAAGTTGATTGGTGAAATTTCTCCGGATATATTGAATTCTTGTGACGAGTCCGTGGCTGCTGCAGTTGCAACGCTCACAGCTGGGGATTTTATGACTTATATTGACTGCGGGGCTCTGCCAGAAGACCTCCTGTGGTTGACGAAGAAAAGGCTGGAAGAGAGGAACTTGGAGGCAGCCATAGAATTGGTGGAAGATGAATTGACTTTTTCGTCATCGTCTTCTTCATCGACATATTCATCCTCGTCTTCAGATGAAGAACTTGGAATTGCCAGTGCAAAATCAAGGATGAATTCAATGCGAGTGGCGAGGAATGCTGCTGAGCCGATTGTGTGCTATCCGTGGAGCTCGCTGGTTGCTGTCATGATTCAGGCACTCTCTCATCGTGTGAGTTATGTGTGGGTTGTGGAAGTGGATGGCACTTTGGTTGGAGTAGTTAGCTTTGCAGGAATAATCAAAGTGTTCCGGGAACGTTTAAAGTCAATGTCCTAGCAATTAACAAGATAGACATGAAGCAATGTCTGTTTTCTGCTTGTGTCTTTGAAACAATTATGAACATCGGTTGATGTGAACCGTGTAATGGTTTACAATTGAGCCCCCTTAGAGTCGATCCAGCGATGATTGACTGGCAAGCAAAAGAATGAAAAGTTTGTTTCTTTTACTTTCACATTCTTATTATCGCTTAAAAATGACCAAGGAGGAAACAGAAATGATGGGATGCTAACTCGCTCTTCAGTATACCAATCTGTGCTTAAGCTCAAACACACACGACGACAAAGCATCCCAGAATTGGAGTTTATCAGTCCTTTCGTAGTGCATATTCATATAGCTTATTTGCCTGCTGAAACAACTTAATCTTCTTCAATGTCACTGATAAGTTGAAATTTCAGAAGAGAGAATTCAGGAGGAAGACGTAATATTTCTTTTCATTCCTTCAGCCCATTGCCAGTGTCTGGCTTTTATACAAAGTTGTGCTACCTAGCTCTAACACTATAATTCAAGAACAACCAGCTGCAAATCAGGAGATATATCCTCCCACAAACTAACGAAAACAAACAATATGGACTACTAACGATAGTACTAGACTAGACTTATTCCAATTGAAACAACAGAACGTGGAAAACCAATTTGACTGGGTCTAAGACAAATAAGAAGTAAGCAGTACGTGTGGGAAAGCTGATTCAACTTATGCAGCCCATGCACTTATCAGTTACCTCTACTGCAATGTTTCTAACTAGAGCTGCATTCGCAGACTCTATTTATCCCATATAACTTCCAAATGTATAACACAGACGAATAGCCAACTTCAAAGTAATTTATTCGGTGACAATAACATACATCTTTCTTCTAGTTTGGTATAATGTATGCGTTATGTTCCAAGACATGAACATTGTTAATACACTGCTATCACCAGCCATACTTCTAACAACAGAGCTTACCATCTGGAGCATCAACCCTACTTTTGGACAACCTAGCATCAAATTTATCATTTGTAGCCAAGACATCAGCATCCAGAGAAGCTTCTTCAAATCAAAACATATAAGAAGATTCGGTAACTGAATATGAAATAAAAAATTAGTTACTTAACCAATATCCATAAGCCATATTACTGACTAAACTATCCTAACCCAAGGTCTCACGAAATAGTACTGAGCAACACTTACAGGGTTGGTAACGATAAACGAATGGAATTGCTATTTCTTCAATAATTTTTCAAAAAATCTCTAATCCACTTCTCGGTGGGATTCAAGCTCTCAGTAGCATTTTGACTATCTGTCCAAAAAAAGCAAAGACTTATTGGATCTTGTAAGTTTTCCTAAAAATTAAAAGGATTTGTTCTGAATGTAGATATTATTAATCTCTTTTTCACCTTCAACATCATCGTAATCATTATCATCACTCAGTTAAGCCTGTGATACAAAATTGTACAAGTTTTGGTATGCTTTATCGAATGCTTGACACTTAGATTAATGGAACAAGGCAAAAACTTACTAATAGGCAAGGCAAAATAAGCATTAACTAAGAAAGTTCAAGAGTTGGTGGGTGTTGGCATGTGATGATGCGTATTGGTGAAATCTTTAAAATGTAAGGACAAAAGATGAAAAGCACAACTAAGTTATGCTAAGTCTAAAATTATGAGAAGGCCCTTAATTTTGATGAGGAGGTTGAAAGATATATAAATGCACGAGGTTTATTATATAATGATTTGGATTGTTACTAACTTAGGTCATGAAGCAATGCAACAACACTATAGTCGTGCTTAGATGGACCATACATAAAGATAAATTGGAATTGCTAAAGAGAAGACTTATCGAGGAACTTTACTTCAAGATGAGATGATATGGTGCCGCATGGCTAGAACATATAAGTAGTGGCCTAAGAAATTAGAAGCACTACCTTATAAAGTAGGACCACTTCTTTAAGTAGTGTGAAAGTGCTTCGGATGATGTGGCAACAGATAGGTTCTAAAAACTTATCACATATGTAAAAGAGGAATTAATTGCCTAAAGTGGATAACTCCTTATTAATTTGATAGAGTTAGTGGAAGAAGTAAAATCTCTCCACTAACTTGGTGAGTTAGTGAAGAAAGTAGGTGGTTTTAGCTTAATTGGTTTAGTGAAGAAAGTAGGTGGTTTTAGCTTAATTAGTCCCTAAGTTATTGTAATCCTATATAAAGGCAAAATTTATAGTTTATTTGTGTGGGACTTAGTACATTCAATCATCTATAAAAGAGTTTAGAGTTTTAGGAGAAAGTTATTTGTGAGACCTTCAAGTAGGGTGTTCTTTAGAACAATATTCATATGGAGTTCTTGAAGTTAGAAGAAACTCAGGTCCTTTTGTATTGTATCTTTGTGATATGATCAAATAAATGTCAGCATTATTGTATATATCTTGTTTGTGCAAAACCTTGTGTGATTGGGAGTGTGAGGTGAAACACTTAAACACAGGTGGTATGAGGCATTAAAAAACAAATGGAGTTTTTTTTATCAGTTATCACAAAGTGAAGACTGAGACGAGCTTTGCATCTTAAGCTTGTCTTCCATATAAGGACTTTGAACAAATTACTCCAATTATGTTGTTCCCCAAAAAAGTCCCTATGACAACTGGAATAAGAGCTAATTGGTGGAGAGTAGTACCAAAGCTGCAAGGAGAATAAGTGGTATTAGAGCCTTATTAGTGAATTATGGCTAATGCAAGCAGCTTTACAAATAGAGTTGCTCGATAGAGGTGATTATTAGTTCTCTAGCCCCAATGGAAGAGGGTGTGGTTCTTTTCTTAAAACAATTTGAAGCTTAGTGATTAAGCTTTAGGAAACAAGGAGAGCATTTGAGGAATAATTGAAGTCTCTTAAGAAGATGAGCTATGACTCATTGTTGCTTAAACATATTATATATAGGCACAAAATGGGAGTCTAATCATAGAGCACTTTAGTGAAGGTACATGGCCCCAAGTATTGTATGGCAAATAGAATGACAATGAGCTCAAAAAATTTTTATGGTATATGAAGGAATACTTTGTAGTGGCAAATATGTTCAATTGAAAAGGTGTCAATTACAGTAATATACATAACAAATAATGCAAACTTGTGGTGGAGAATGAGAACTTTAATAACATCAGTGTGGGTAGACCTATCATTAACACTTAAGAGAAAATAAAGGAGCTAATGAATCAGTTCCTCTATAATAACACTTCATAGATAATAAGAAATGCTTTGAAGTGGTTGAAGTAAGACAAATTGATATAAGAGTATATGAGAAAATTTACATATTTGATATTGGAAGTTTAAATCATATCAAAGGAAGACAAGTTGTTTAATTTCATAAGTGGCTTATAAGATTAGGCACAAATAGAGCTTCAAAGGTAAAACATGAAAGACTCCTAAGTGCAATATTGACTACAAATGCCTCAGAGGATGTCCATATGCCACCACCTATTTGAGCTAGCAACAAAAGTAAGAAATCGTAGAATACAGAATAATTTAAAGAAAGACAACGAGAAAGTGTGTGAATATAAAAGTCAAAAAGCAAACAAATTGAGATATTGCTTATTTCATTTATGAAAGATTGAATTTTAGTCATGAATACCTAAAATGGAATGTAGGTAAAGAAAAAATGAATTCCATGAAGAAAAGAATGTAAAGACTAGATAAAAGAAGTTTACATCAATAACAATGTTATATTGAGTGCAATAGGCCTTGTGAAGGAGATCCCAAATAAAAGCAAAGACAAACTCAATGGAGAGAGAAAATGGTAAGTGATGTGTTTATGAAAATTTTGGCTAAGGAATCATATTCGGAGGAGTGCTCATGAACTATTTCCACGAGGGCATCGAATTCTTTTGATGGGGTGATTTATTCAACCCTTAAGTCTAAGTTACAAAATTGGGTAAGTTTTGGCAAGCCTTGTCAATGCTTGGCATTCAAGTTGACAGAACAAGGCAAAGACCAGTGAATAAGCAAGGCAAAATGGACATTGTCAACGAAAGCTCAAAAGACGAGCATTGGTATGCGATGGTGCATATTGACAAAAATCTTTGACGATAAGCAAGATTCAGATGTGAGATTAAAAGATAAAAGTCATAACTAAATCATGTTAAGTTTGAGGGTATGAAAAAGCACTTAACTTCGACGAGGAAGTTGAAAATTATGTAAGGATGCAAGGTTTATTATACAATGACTAAAATTATTATTAACTTAGGTTATAGAGCAATGAGACTACACTATGGGCGTACTTAAATAGACCATATGCAAAGATGGATTTAGATGGCTAAAGGGAAGGCTCATCAAGGCACTTAGCTTCAAGATGCAACGATGTAGTGACATATGATAAGAAACTGCAAGTAGTAGCTTAAGAAAGTAGAAGCTTAAGAAAGTAGAAGCATTATCTTACAAAGGGGGAGCAATTTTTCAAGTAGTGGGAAAGTGGGTCGAATGACATGGTAACTGATAAGCATCTTCTAAACACTCATTCCTTGTATAAAAGATGAGTTAGTGACCTAAAGTTGATAACTTTCCACTAATATGGTGTTGTTAGTAGAAGAGGTGGCATCTCCCAACTAACTTGTTGGGTTAGCAGAGAAAGTGAGAGGTTTTAACTTGGTTCCTAAATTCTTGTAAGCTTATATAAATGCATTATTTTGTAGTTCATTTGTGTGTGAATTGGTGCATTCAATTATCTGTAAGAGAGCTAAGAGTTTTAGGAAAATATTCTTTATGAGCAATTTGAGTAAGGAAATCTTTTGAATGGTATTCTTGTAGAACTCTTCAAGTTGGAAGAAACTCGAGTCCCTTATTTTGTGAATTGATCAATACAAGGTTGGCAATTTCGCATTTCTCTTGTTTCTCTATTTGTTTATTTGTCTAAAATCCTTATATAATTGGGAGTGTGAGTGAAACACTAAAAACACAAGCGGCATAAGGCATTTAAAAACAAACATAATTATTAGTTGATAATCACAAAGAGAAGACTGAATTGAACTTTTTATCTTAAGGTTGATTGCTACACAAAGACCTTGACAAAATTACTCCAATTTCATTGCGCCCAAGAAATTTGCATAACAACAACCTTAGTGAGCATCATGATTTTCCCAGAATTCTGTTGTTTCTTGTTTTGCTGAACATGATCGTATTCATGTTTGATGCTACAATTTTACCACCATTTTCAAGCAAATGGAAAGTAATCTACTATATGAAGACAATCATAGATCTTAACTTACAAAAAACTCAACTTACGACAGTGTCAACTAGCTCTTAAGCAATGGTAACCTTGTAAAGTTAAAATTTTGCCAAATGGATTGGAAACGCTTGAGAGAGGATGATAAGATAGGCGAGGGAATAACAAGTCAAGGTAATCTACTTGGAAAGTGCTTTACCATAAAAAATCATCAAAAGATGCCTCTTCAATGTCCTTCCGCCGAAGTCTATGACATCCAAAGTGCACAACCACATGGAATACCATATCATTGGACTTCATAAACATTACATTCTTCTCGTTTTCTTGTCAAAGCATAGAAATGAATGGCAGTTCGACCCAATTAAAGGAAAAAAAAAGAGACTATGCTAGTTTTTTTCAATGTCCCTTTATGGTTTTAGATTTGTTGAAGATGATGCCTTTATTACTTGGTCGTTTTCAGATCCTTCTCAAACATTAGCTTAGCTATACGCAAACTTGAAAGAATCTTGCCACAGAAATACACAGTAGGGAACAAATTTCTCAATAGAAAGGATATGACATATTCGGAATAGTAATGCCTTCGTGAGCTCTTCTTGTTGCTGTGGCCTAGTGGTCATCGGTTATCTCATACACTAAGTCTGTTCAATCTCACTTTGGCCGTCTCATATCTCAAATAAGTATATTAGTATGAATCTTTTTAACTGAATCTCTAATCTATATTCTCTGTTCTTCATCACTTCAATAAATATGAATTTCTAATCTTTAATGTCACTTCTCCATTACTCCTGTTATATATTATAACCTCATCCCATGGACAATTTGGCTTGAGGTCAACATCAGTGTGTTCCCAAAAGCCATGCACCTCTTTTCTGGATATCATTCAAATATCACCTTAAATATTCTTTTGGGAGAGGGTAACTCAATTATTAGTAGTTTGGGGGTTAAACGCCTCTATATAACGTTGTAGGCATCCTGTCTACTGCTTTTGACCACGGAGAAACTCCCGCATCTGCATGTGAATTTCTGCCTTCCCTACCAGGCGCATTTTCTTTGAATCTTCCCATAGCAAACCACCCCATTCTCGAGCATAGTCACATGCAGCATCAAATACATCCTGTCAAATGATGCAAGCTACGTCATCAATGACACAAGCACAATGAATAAATTAGTGTTCAAAATGAGATAATTTACCCTAGATGGGAATTCATCATAGAGATGTGCAAGGGTCATCTCAACCCTGTTGAGATCCGATTCCCACAGCCTTATCTGTCACCAAAAGCATGAAAGCCAAATCATCAAAATCCAGAATTGTAGACCTACACCACGGTTTATTTTGGCTTTAAGGCAATGTTAGTTCATGTCCAAACAACATGAACATGTCAACACATCTTGTCTCAGTTGAATCAAATTGAACATGAAAAAGATAGGAAAATGACCTGATCTGTAACATTTTCAGGAACAGATGGTATTCTCTCTGCAACTCGGGGGTGAGCATTTTGCTGAAGAAAGCCAATTATCTGCCAGTCATCAAAATGGAGTATTAACCCTAATAAATATTAGCATAATATATTTCTTGAATCTAGCACCTTAATAACACCTGTTTTATGAAATGCTCGGTTCAGGATGAAAGATGCTAGACTGAAGGAACTCAGTGCAAAAGACCAGGGATGGCATACTTCAAATGGGATCATAGAAAATTTTCGCAGATTCAATTGTGTTGGTCGGGAAAGAAATTGAGCATAAGAAGCAAAAGTCCGTTATTGGAGAATAGAACTCACCTGCTCAGCTGTAATGCCATTTTCAAAAGCAGTATACAGACTCTCTTTTGTTATTGCTCCAACTATAAGGTTGGGAAGTTGATATTCTATCCTGTACATACAGGGCAGACGAATTTAAATGAAGAAATAATATGAGAACACTTGAGAACTTTCTAAGGCCTCATGCAGAAATGGACTTCTAAACCACCAAGACAGCGCACCTTGAGAAAAGACGTAAAATCTCACAATGTAGCTTAGATGTCGAATAAGCATACATCCTGAAGTTGGTTTCCACAACAACAAATCCCTGAAAATAAGACAATATAGGGAAGGAATAAAGCTGGCTTGCATCCAAGTACATATCTAACTAAAAAGATAACCAACAAATTCACATAACTTATGAAACCAAATACAGGTTGACATTCCACATGTAGAGCAAATGATCACTAGAGAAGTATGTTGAAGATTGAGAATGGGAATTAGGACTTTGGTGCGAAAATGCACATTAATATACAGACTGATGAAGAAGAAACAGATATAATACAGCAAAAAGATATTGGAAATGAATTGCTTCAATCTAAGGCCCCACAAGTAAATTGTTATCCTTAGTGGTAAAACCTAGTAAAATTCGAAAAAAAACAAGAACAATAACCCGTAGCTACTAGAGATTTGATCCAAGCAAAACCCTGAAAACAAGTAACCAGACATGATGGCCATGCAAGTAACCGATCAGGCTAGTATGATTATCATCTACCAAGAGACCTGTTTACTACAGGCACTATAACTATCACTATCTACATAATCAAGGGTGATCCAGCTCCAATTGGTATTTACAGGGAAATAAAAGAAAAACACAACTGGCAAACTTTGAAAGCCAAAGTCATTGATAATATCCAGGCAGATATGGACTTGACATCTAGCAGACCTGTTTCCGTGTTGACGAATCTGTTAAGCTCACTGAAAGATTTGTGGCTAATTTGGTAGGTATGAACCAACTCTCTTTCCTCCCCTGGTAATATACTTAAAGACACAAGTCATCATCTGCAAGGTCACCATTATAGAGAAACGAGGAAAGCAAAGATCAAAAATATAACCTGTTGAAGTTTAATCAACCCCAAGTCAGCAAGGTCCTTGATCGCAGTCCTCTGAATCTCGTTTAGCGTATTCATATTGTAAGCCTAAATTATCCACAATATGACATTATAAGATTCCTCAAAAGCAATATTAAAAGATATTAATAAGAACAGTAAAGATCTGACACTAAGAAAATATAAACTTGAATCTAGTACCTCGCCCATTATATGAAAACTAAGCTCTAGTAGAAATGAAATCAGATCTGCTGGATCTACACCTCGCTCCTGAACCAAAGAAGAGACACCTTGAATTAAGAAAAAGATATTACTTGACGTATCTGCAAGATTCCAAAGATCCTGATAATAATATTGTAGCTACAAACAGTTTGAAACACATCACACATTTACAATCTCTAAAACACAATCAAACAAATACAGGATTAAAAGAATGAGAAGAGAAAAAGCACCTTTATCAAATAGTGTAAGTTGTGTCAGCGCTAACTTCAAAATTTCAGCTGAGTGGAACCAATTTTGTTTAAAAAGCTTGAGAAGCAAATCTCATATAAAGCAATCAATCAGTTGAAGATAAAGCTTTATCAAAACAAAGAAGAAAAACTAGGAACTTGGTTCCTTTGCTGTCTACATTAACTTTTTCTAGAACGCAGCAGTTTCAATATGAAGTTAGACAAAGTTTTCCATGAAAATGCTAGGCGTCTCGGTCAATATTGCCCAAATTCAATGTAACCTTTTATCCACTGTATAATGTTCTAATTTTTCCATAAAATGAAGATTCAATTAACAGATTCACATCTACAGTAACAATCAGTCAGAATCCAGAAGTTGTTAGGCCACAACTCTATAGAGAAAAAATGTAAAGAAGTAAATGAATTTTTTACCTCGGAATTTGAGATATATTCCCTGACGATATACCACAATTGTGCATTTGTATCCATTAGCTATCACAAAATCAAAAAAGCCTTCAAATTCTAGCAACCAACATGAGAATGGAAAATAGCTTATGACCAAATAGATGCATACCAGAAACTGGAATCCACTCTCAGTTAATCTTGGAGCTTCTTTGTTATCCCTGAAGGAAATGAACATACAAAGCATATTACATACTAAAGGTAATAACACCTAATATCCAAGTGGAGATAACAATGCCAAACATGAAGTCCATTGAGAAGATACCTCTGACTTAAAAGGCCCCGCTGGAAAACTCTTATCATTGATGAGCTAAAGTTTGTCAGTTTTTCTGCTTGGGATGAATTTATGAGTTGCAACAGGAAACACTGAACATACACAAATATAAGTTATCATATGGAAATGAGATCTTCTATAAGATTAGTAAACAATGCAGAAAGCTAGTCATGTCAATCCATCCAGCAGTAGTCACCATGGGAGACAGGAACTACTCTAAATATTTCTTAAACACACATAACCAAACAAGACTGCTAAGTGAAGCAAACAGATTAAGTTCAGACCTCCCACTGTTCAAGAGCATAGGCATCAAGTTCCTCCAAGCTTGGGAGCCTTACAGTTATATTGGAAGGCATTGGTTCCCTTGGTAAAACTCCACTGCGGTGTCCGAGTTGCAACTTTCAAATATCAGTCGTAAAATATGATCAAAGCATTTGAATACTCAGAAAACAGTTTCTGTCCACGCCTAAGAAATACAATACCATAAATTAAAGGAAAGAAACAATACAGCTAGAATGTTTAGAAAACATGAGTAAACAAGCAGGGAACTGCATGCTAGTTAAGCTTGACTGTTCTTTGGTTTTCATTATCCAAGATGAGATTGAAAAAGCAGAAAAACGAATAAAGCAATTCATAAGATCGTGTTTCTATGCTAACAACTTATATAGCAAATCAGGTCCAATTGAAAATCTAGAGCTATCGTACAAAACCCGCAGCCAGAATCCAGAACCTCGAGCACAAGGAAACATCAAGAAACACAACATCTTGAGGTAAAAATCAAATAAAAGAAACCCACATTGTTTAACATAAGAACTTACCCGCTAGTCAAATGCTTCTGGAGGTTACTTTGAAAAGTAGGGTTTATTCGATAACTGGTTTCCTTTTTCCTGTTAGTGGCAAATAAATTCGGGACAAATGAGAAAGTATAAGATGATGAAAATTTTCCATTTGTCGTTAAATGTGCATGCTAAAGGAAATCTAAAAAACAAAGGGAATCATCGACCAAATTGTGATAGATCAATCCTAACAGAATAATTGAAACGCAATATACATGTAATACACATACCATATACACAAATTGCAATTAGAAATGTTCACTGAAAGTTTATCTCTCACCAGATGAAACGGAAAAGCCACAAATGGGCTAGAGTTCGGATCTTTATATTATTATTGTCATTCCAATCTCCTTTATTAGCGTCATTGCAGAAGCAACTTAACAAAAACGAAAAGATGGTGCATAAATAGGGTGGTGTTTACCGTTCCGTAGTTTCCATAAAAACTCTCAACTGAATCAAGCGATCAATGGCGACCTTATGCTTGGAGAATCCATCAGCAAGCACCCATTCCTCGAGAGACTTTGCAGGAAATGGACCTCCCATGTAAATCATTTGCAACACATACTTCTTAGCCAATGGAGGCAGCGACCTGATCAAAACCCTAAAATCAACTCTAAATTTTTCTCACCCAATAGAGCCATTGGATCACATACTATGCCCAAGATACAGAGCAAAAGAGAATGAGGACCTGAGGATGGCTTCACAAATGAAAGAGTTGTGGTAAAGCCTGTCGAGCTTCATGGCGGGCAATGAAGCCACCATATCCATGAAATTCTTTGCTATTATCCTCACCTGTGGCATGTCTTCGAACAAACTTCCGATTCTTATTTCTTTGATTTTTGATGTTTTCGATTCAGTCGATGGTTTCGATCATAGGTGGATGTGAGAGCGTAGGGTTTTTAACTGTTTTAAGTAAACACCCCAGTGTATTTGTTTAATCTAAGTGAGTGACACGTAAAATTAAAAATTAATATACGATCAAAATTTTAAAATAAATTAAAAACGCATATTCGATTAATAATAAGTGTATAATTATACCTTAAATTTTCTTTATTTGATATATTAATTATTTAGAAATTTTATGCATTTCCTATTTGACCACATTAATGTGATTTAATAAATTTAAAAGTCGATCATCATTCATTTATATTATAAGTCTTTATATAATTTTTTTGCTTCTTTATACATCAATTTTTACTTTTTAAAAAATTTTCTTATTTTATTTTCTATATTCATTATGTTGCTTGAATCTTTAACCAAAAATTCAATTTTGGTTTGATACCTTATATATTTGTTTGAAATATTTTAATATGTTATTGTTTAGCATTTGATTTTATTTCTCATTTTCTATAGTTATATACTTCAATTTAAATAAAAAGAATATATATTGGAAAGGGGATGAAGAAGTGGTACATCTATTCTTTCGTATCCACATGTTATCACGACAACAAGTATAATCTAGTGGGTGTACAAAACAAATAAGTCATTCACTTTATCTTAGTAACAAAGTAAGCATCGACTTATCAATAACTAGTCTTTATGCCCATCTAAACCCATCTTATTAGAGTTGAGCCTATGTTAGGCCTTCCAGAAGGATTGGAAGATCTCTATAAGTTCCATTTTTGCATTAGTTTATCCTTATTATTATGGTTTCTTGGATCTAGGCTATAGTGCTACCATGGAAACAATTGAGGTTCTAGCTTTTCCTTTTAAAGATTATGTTGCTCCTCTCCGGCCAAATGGACCACACCAAACTACTAAAAGCTACAATAAGTAATTTAAACTTGACTAAAGAAGCCCATGTCACAAGTTGATCCCATGTAGAAGTAGCACAATTAATCCTACAAAGTAGTAAGATAAGGAGGTATGTTCCTTTGACAAATTTGTGTTAAAAGCATAGGTGATTAGTGTCTTTAGAGTGATTATTTTACAATATATAACATGACTTGGTAAAGGAACCATAAAAAAGTCTATCATTGGTGTTCAACCTTCGTCTAACAACAAATTAAAGGATGAAATAAACTTTTGGAAGACTGGTAGAGCTCCATACTAGTTTGGACCAACTAATAAATGGTTGGAGAGTTGAGAAGAGATTGAAACAAGATTGGTTTGTCAAGGAGCCTGAGTTATGGCAGGTCTAGAAGATCTTATATGCGCTTGAAGCATTAAGGCAATAAGGAGGTAGATTCTTGAAAATGAGACGACTTGGGCCCTGGAAATGAGAGGGGATCAACAAGGAAACACCTGAGACAAATCTGTTGACCCTAGTATTAGTTAGAATATGATGCATCAAGTTTACAGTATGGATGGTTTTATAAAAGGGCCAAACGTGTGGCAAGTATCACACTAGAATCATATGCATACCATATTCCTATAGTGTGAAAGATGTAAGGAACTAAATAGTTCTTAACTTCAGCATTTGGACATTGTCCAAGAGAAGTCAGGTTTTAGGGGTGATTATCCAGAAATTTTTTCCTTTTAAAGCAAAGGAATGAATCCACTTGACCTAAATTGATTCACGATTAATGAAAAGCTTCTAAATTCTCTTAGAAAGAAGCATTTTATTAATAGATCTTAGGGCTTTTAGTCCTAAACCTCCTTAGTTTTTTAGTTTAAACACCTTCATCCATTTAAGTGTGGCTTTGTTATTGATTAACAAACTTTCACTCCATAAATAATTCTTAATTAACCTCTTTATATCCTTTGTTAACTCGAGTGGGAGGTAGAGATGTGTGCACCAATGCACTTGCAAACTTAAATTAATAGACTTTCTTAATTACAAACCCCTAGTAAATGACAAAAACATATTATTCTAGCTGCTTATTCTCTTTGATATAGAATCTAGGAGAGGTTTGCAATCTATGTATATAATCCTTAAGGAGATTATGGGAACACCCAAGTATTTGAAAGGAATCTTGGCCATTGATAACTTGTGGACTCAAAGATTGATGTAGCCAAGTTGACATTCCCTTTTGAAAAGAAGAAATTGCTCTTCCTCTTGTTGATGCATAACCTTAAAAGAGATTGCAATATATTCAAGAAGATGAGTAAGATGTCAATTAGGTCCCTTTTAGCTTTACAAAAAAAGAGAGTATCATTAGGAAAAGTTAGGTTAAAGAATTAAAGCTCCTTGCTTTTAGTATGGTATTGGGAATTGGTAAGTAAGCTAATGGTCTCTTTGGTTAATCTTAGCAAGGCCTTCATACAAATGTTGAAAAAATAAGGTTTTAAGAGATATCCTTGCCTAAGCCCCATTTCACCTTTGAAGCTCTCTGTTGGTTCTCCATTAGTAAAGATATTGAAGGAGGCTATTGTGACTTATTCATGAATTCAACTAATGAATATGGTTAGGTAAACAAAAGCTTACAGAACTCTAGGCAGAAAGTCCCATTCTATTAAACTAAATGCCTTATTAAAGTTAATCTTTATAGCATAATCCTTTAGCTTGGTGTCTTTATGGTAATTCTTGAAGATTTCTTAGTTAAGAGAATGTTATCTCCAATGCTCCTACCTTGGATAAAGGCTCCTTGCTTATATTAATAAAAAGATGAAGCATGAATTTAAGCCTATTTGTTATAAGCTTGGTGATAACTTTATAGAGGAAGTTACAAGATGATATTGGTCTAAAATCTTACAACTTTCTAGGATTAGGAACCTTAGGGATTAGATGGATTAAGACATATTACTCTCTTTTAGAAGTTTTCTTGACTTAAAAAATTCCAATAGAGCCCTTGTCATATGTCGTCCAACCTAGTCCTAAGCTTATTGAAAGAAATTACCATTGAACCTATCAGGCTTGGAGCATTATAAGGGTTCATGTTAAAGACAACTTGTAGTTCATTAGTATGTAATAAGGCCTGGAGATATTATGCCTGAGGTCTGAAATAACCACAAGAATAAAGGAGTTGAAACCATTTTGAGGATAAGCATAACTGGGGAATCTCCAAAGAGAGTTCTTCAAGTAGTTAAATACTAGCATCTTAATATCATTATGGTTTTGGATAATGGATCCATGTCCATCCTCCAGATAAGTGATCCTATTTATATTCCTCTTACTTAGAATTAAGCTAGAATTAAGCTATGAAAAAAATCTTAAGTTAGCATCTCTATCCTTCACCCATAATATCTTAGATCTCTGCCTTAACAAGGAGTTATAATTCCTCAAGGCAAAACCATATTTAATAAGAGTTTCTCTCTTTTTAGACAGGAGTGTTGAGTCATCCAATTAGGTTATAATTTGAGCTTGAATTGATCCCAAAACAACTTTAGCAATATTAAAAATCTTGTAAGTGTCTAAATTAATTAGCTGGTTAAGCTTTTTAAGTTCATTTTTTACTAGCTTAAGTCTGAAGAGATATTTTTAAGATTCATAGCCCTTAACATTAATAGCTAACCTTTTGGAAGCCACTTCTACAAAGAGAGGATATGTCATTAGGTGATTATTGAACTTGAAAGGACTTCTGTTAGGATTTTGATCATTGATGTGGACCTTAATTGGTATCGGGTCTGAAAATAGTGGTTAGAGGAAAATGCTTTCATTGTCAAAAAATTAAGTTAGCTAGGTTGCATTAATAAGCCCCTTATTAAGCATTTTCCTTTGATGAAGGTAGCCTACCTTCTTATTGCTCTAAGCTCTAAGTATAAAAGTTGCCTAAGAATCTAAAATCTTCTAAACCTACTTGGAGGATACAATCCTAGAAGCCATCAATTGTTATCTTAGTTACTGAGAGACTGTTAGCTTTATTTGTGAAGAAAAATATGTTAAAATCCACTGAATAAGCCATGGATATTGGATAAAAAAGTTAGCTTAGATACATCCTTCCAAAGCATTATTCATAATGAAGCTGAGTTTTGCGCATAGAAAATTGTAAAGTTTACAAGCATTTGCTTATGAACTAGGAGAATAGAGCATACTGGTTAGTAAAAGAGTGATTGAGGATAGTTAATCTAAAAGGGTTAGATGTTAAGATGATCCATTGTAGTGACAACAATGATTGGACAAAAATTACCAATTCTTTCTCAAGAACCATAGACCTTTGTAGAAGGAAGCAAGTATTATTTTAGTATTTAGGAGACCAATCAAAAGTAGGTAGGCTTCTTAGAGGTTAAAAGACCAAAAAGAATATGTTGTTCATTGATATTATTTAAACCTTTAACATTCTAGATTTAAAAAAAACACACACATCACAAAGGATGTGTAAGAACTAGTTTCTTCCTTTTTTGACTATAGGATCTCCTCACCAAGGTGAAATTCGTATCATTCCCTTCATTTCCCAGGGATTTTGAGTATATTGGTTCAAAGGAGCTAGGTATGGATTATAAGTAGTACTTAGTTTGGGGACCTTTGGCAAATTCTGAGTATAGAGTTAGGGAACTATCTTGGGCAGGGGAAATAATAAGATTATTACCTATACCAATGGTTTCTTTACTATCAGGCTAAGGCACAAGAGTAGTATTTGGAGAGTGAAAATCATCCTAGATCGCCAGATTAGTAGAATTAGTATTAGATTAAGCATTGTGGTGCTGTATTAATTCCTGGTAGGTACATTCTCAAATAGTTGTCTATGGCTTTCCATATTTTTCCACCTTATTAAGAAGGTGGTTTCTAAAGGATATGTGAGGGATATCTCATCCTTTATAAGCTCACCTTCTTCCTTGAGCCTTATAATTTTCATGGTTCCTTGTAAATCTTTAGATGGTTCCATTTTAATACAAATTTTAACAAAGCTTTATTCTCCTTACTTGAACCATGTGTTCATAAAGACACAAAAGCTTACCTAAAAAGCTTGCAAGCTTCTATTGTAAGGTAAGGGGCGAGCCTAGGCCGGCCAAAATATACTTCGGGTAGGCCAAAATAACTCAACTCAGGTGAGTCATAGTCAACTAGTCAGTCCTGAGAAAGCCCAAAATTTTAATACATTTTAAATTTTTATATATTTATTTTAAGAGAATTTGAAAAATTATAGTTATATTTTTTTGAATTCATAAATTATATATTATAGCATAACTATTTATAATAAAGTGTAGGATGAAATTACCTATAAATTATACAAAATATTTATATAAAATAAATAATATAAAATACGAAACAATATATATTTATTAAGAATATGTAGCTATGATAATGCTGTTATAATTATTCCCTAAAAACAAGTGAATTTAATTTTAATTTTTAATTTTATTATATCAATTAATTATAATTTAAATGAAAAAAGTTATTATCTAAGTACAATTTATTTCAAATATTATTTTTACGTATTTAAAAAATTGTTATAATTCTTTTTAATATGATTTAAAAAAAACGTATATTAAGTTTATAATATAACATTTTCAAACTTTTAATGTTTTTATAAATTATGTACGGAAGTTGCTGTTATATATTATATACTTAAAATAATAGTTATATATGTAACTTTTTGTTATTGTTGATTTGTTTTTACTTCTATAAAAATTATTGTCTTTTCATATTATATCTATTATTAACTAATCATTGTGAAATTTTATATTTTTCTTACTCATATTAAAAGAAATTAATATCATGATTACTCTTAACGCATTTAAACTTTTTTATTTCGTTTTTCATATTTACACAATATATACATTATGCATGTATGTATTTATATAAATCTTAAAATGAATCAATCACTTTATTAATCCTAATGCATCAATTTCAAAAGAATATAAAAGTAATTGAGTTATAAAAACATATACGTATATTATATTATATTGAAAATAGCTATTATTTTATTCAAACTAGAATATATTTTATAAATACTTTTGATATGTTTGTATAAATTATTACTTTTATTAAAATTTTCTATAATTATTTTTATATTATTAAAAAGTGATTTGTAAGATATTATCGAGTTGAACGAGCTGATTTTTTAACTCGTCATAGTTTCGAGTTAAGGCACCCAATGGTAGTCAGCATTTTTTTAGTACTGTGCAAACATGATGAGGTCCTTGATGTCGACTTGTCTCTTATAGGAGCACATATGTCTCTACTACTCTACACTTATACACTCTCATACAAATATTTTAATAAATTAAATAAACTTTAATAAAGAAAATTTATTAAAAAATGCTATATGTCACATTCTATACTTTAGAAAATTTACTAAGGATTAAGGAATTCAATAAAAATTAAATTAATGTAAAATTAAAAATAAAATTATAACCAATAAAAAGATTAAAATTAAGTTATTAATTTAATTAATTGAAGTTACATTGACACTAATGTGTTAAAAAATAAAAAGTTGAATTAATTAATTTGAATTTATTAATAACCTTCCATTGAAACATGTGATTATATAAATAAATAATTAATTAGGAATTGAATTCAATTGATTAGAAATTTGTAGGCAAATTCATTTAGTTAGTTATAGTTAAGAATTTCAATTCAATTAATTAGGAATTTTAATTTTACTTAAATAATTTGTTAATTATTATAAGAGAGAATGGATATGACCAAATTCATTAACTATAGAAATTTTTGTTGTACACGAATGATTATCCAAACCATTTTACAAGAATTGGAGACTGAGAGAGCATCTAATTATACTTATTACTAGGATCGCCAATAGTTTGGATTAAATCATCTGTATGTACAAACATTATATTTAGTAATGTAATATTAAAATAAAAAGAATATTTAGTAATGTAATATTAAATTAAAATAAAATTAAATATACTTTCATCTTTACATATTTAACCAAAATAACGTGCAATTGGTTGATTAGTTTCACTAGTCACCTTCGCATTAATACTTGTGGCTGTAGGAAAATTAAAAACACAATATTAGGTAAGATAATATAAAATAGATAAAATTAATATATTAAAAAAAAAGAATTTACCATCAATATCTTTATTATTTAACCAACTTTGAGCACATATAAGGGCTTCTACAGTGCGATAATGCAGTCGATCACGATTAGGAGTAATGACCCAACCGCTAGTACTAAATGCAGGCTTTGAAGTAACAGTAGATGATGGAATAGCTAACAAGTCTTGTGCGAAGACTTACAAGATCGGATAATTATTTCCAGACATCTTCCATCATGACAATATATCGAAGTGCTAACCTTCAGTTTTAGGAACACAATCTAGTGGAGGAGAAACTAGTTGTTAATCAATTGTTGGATGGATGAACTTAAGCTTGGTAAAGGGAGTATGGTCTCTAATTTCCTGGCTCTAAGTTCTCCCATAATGAAGTGGCTTAGTAGAGCCACTAGATGGGTGGAAAGCTGACATTAGAGGCTCCTCCTTAGAATGGATAGCATGAGGTTAAGAATCGAGAGTTTATGAGATGCTTGGCCAGTTAGATAGCTCAAATGAGGAAGATAAGTGAGTCGGGATATGGATGGAGGTGGAGAAACATTCCAAGAAGGGGAAACCAAAACTAGTTTCAAACCTAAAAAGGCAAGAACTAGTAACTCTAAGGGAAGGTGGGAAGGAAGCAAAAATTACTTAACTAGAAAAATAAGTCAAAGACGAGATGAATAAGGGAATATAAAGAGAGTTGGCATCATTTTTCTCACTATGGCTAATCAAGAAAGGATAACTTTCTTCTTATATACTTCAATATTAATTAAATGAGACAACAAAATTGAATAATAATAAGTTTTTTACATTTATTTTTATTCTTTAATCTAAAATTTAAACACTATAGAACAGAGAAGTGAATTTCATACTATGCTAGCAGAAAATGGTATAAAATTGTAAAGTTTGGTACCAACCATTGGTACCAACCAATATCGACGATTTCATCCAATATTGGTCGGTATCGAACGGTATCATAAAGTTTAAAAATTTTAGGGACTGATTTGCAAAAAAAAAGAACCTAACAAAATAAACCCCACCCATGCAGCAAACCACTCTCTCATTTCTACTGTCTCTCTCATCTTTAACCAACCCCAACTTCATTGTTCATTCTCCAATCTCCCTCATATAGATAGTAATCGTCAGCCACCCACTTCCCTTACTAGTCGTGCCACCACCCATTGTCATTGCCATCACACCGTGTTCTAGTCTCCACCATCAGATTGCCGCCCAACCATACACTACAAGTATCCACCTCTGATCGGACTACCTATTGCTATCTCAAACTGCTTACCATTCGTTGCAAGCTATCTTCTCCAATCTAGCTGCTCGCTTAGACAAATTGTAGTTTGCACTTTGCAAATCAGAAATTAGAAATTTTAATTTTTAGACCTAGATCTAAACTCAACCTCAGCCGACCCTTAATTGCAATTTCTGATTTTCTTGGTGTGTTTTAAGTTTCTTGTTTTTACTCTGAATTACAATTGCATTGTGTTTTGTGTTGGACCAATGGTGGTTGACAAATAAATCCCTTAATGTTTTGATAATAATAAAATGTATAGAATTGGTAAGAAATTTATTGCAGGTGTTTTTAGATTGAAAGAAAT
>JAOTBA010000002.1:21641570-21672882 GCA_025629845.1 Erythroxylum squamatum | reverse complement strand
CCCAACATTTGTGGTATCAGAGCAAGAAGAGATTACAAGGAACCACGCTCAAGTATGATGGTATTTTGTTAAGAGTTTGGGTTTCGGAAACGAGACCCAACATAAGTGGTATCAGAGCAAGAGTTGGGTTCCGAAATCGGGACCTAACAGTTGTGGTATCAGAGTAAGAAAACGAAACGATGATAGTTTTGTTTTTCTAAAGAGTTGGGCTCCGAAAACGGTGCCCAACAGTGAGTCTTTGGTGAGGGTACTTTGTTAGATTTATAGTAATAAGAAGGCAATAATGGATTTGTTATAATGCCATGGAGAGGATGAAAGAAGCAATCAAAGCCAATATGAAAAATAAGCTTTCTTTGTACACATCTTATATTGCAGTCATTAATGAGAGATCAAAAAGGCAACTTTACTCTCTGTTGTTTGTAGTTGGGGCATTTTTTAAACCTAGTATCTATTTCAAACAAAGATTTGCAAAGAAAACTGAAGTTAATAGGGGAATGCTATTAACTATTACAATAGTTGTTACCCATGAGACGATGTAAGATTGTCTAAGCTCACAAATGGAGATTTATAAGGATACTATTGGTAATTTTGGGGTGCCAATTTCTATTTGTCAAAGATATAAACTTAATTCAAGTATATATTTTTTCACTTTTATTACTTGTTGAAAAATAATCATCACTTTATTTTATTTATATCCTACTTTTCTTATCTTACAGTTACTTGGTGGGACCAATTCAAAAGTAGGGTCCTAGAATTGCAAAAGTTTGCAATTCAAATTCTAAGCCAATGTGTGAGTGTAATAGGGTGTAAAAGGAATTGGAGCACATTTGAATTCATCCATCTCAAGAAAAGGAATGGAATGGAGCACAAAATATTGAATAATTTGATCTTTATTTGAAACAATTTAAAGCTTTATGAAAGGTATATCATTATCATTATTAAGTTAGATATAATTTTTAATAAATTTTTAATAATTTAATTTTATTAATTACTAGGACTCTTAATAGAACAAATAGTTTTGTAGATCCAATTTGCCTTAATCATATCGATCTTTTGACAGATTGGTTTTTTTAAGAACTGGATTTGATAAATGAGAGTAACTTGGAAGATAATCTTAGATGAGAAAGTATTGACATGTTATTTGGTACAATGAATTTGAATGATTGTGATAATGAGGCTCATCTCAATGATGAGAATTGAGGTTAATGCAACTTGAGCAAGTATTCAATTTAATAAAGTTCTAGGTTTTTACTTCTCCACTTATTTTAATTTCACTTATATTTAATGTTTATGTTAAATTTTATATATGCAATATAATTGTAAATGTTTTTGTTTTAGGTTTCACTTCTAGTTGGTTATTCGGCATAAACTCATCATCATCATCATCATCATCATCATACCTCGAATTCCCGCATTGAAGCAGGGTCTGGGGGGGGGCCTGATAGTACGCAACCTTACCCCTACAATATAGAGAGGCTGTTTCCAGTAGGCCCACGTGCATATGTGACATGATAACAAAGATGTAGGGTACAAGGAATAAATTAGGAAAGATTGGTAAACACATTGAAATATAAATACCTGATGTGGCCATAATCCGCTATTACCTTTTGCCTTACCAAGACCATCTTTACTCGTTGCCATTAGTGCTATGCGTCTTCCCTGATCAGTACCTTGAGCGTGCGGGTGTTACTTATTCAGTGTAGGAATCTCCCTATAGACCTACAAAAAAAAACACGAGGGCTCTATGGCATGTCGTTTACCCTTATCCTATTACGCCAGACCGTTCTAATCCGAGCTACTGCGGCGGTGAGTGCCAACTCTGAAAGATCTCTCTTGATTACCTCCCTCCAGGTCTTATAAGGCCTCCCTCTCCTCCTCTTATATTTATTAAGGGTAATTCGCTCGCCGCGACGGACCGGAGCATCACAAGGCATCCTGCGCAGATGCCCAAACCACCGAAGCCTTTTCTCTCGCAACTTGTCTTTAATACTAGCCACCTGTAGCCTAACCCTCACTACCCTATTTCGCACCCTATCCCTTTGGGTAATATCACACATCCACTTAAGCATTCGCATTTCAGCTACCAACAACTGTTGCATATGTCTATGCTTAATAGGACAGCACTCTGCCCCATATAACATGGTTGGCCGTTATTCGACATAAACTCTTGTTGTAAATTGTAATTATTAGAGAGTCATGAATACTTATTATTCTTTTTATTTGAAGTTTTGATGCAATTATTATTTATTATATGATGAAATTTTAATATTTTAAATATTTTGTGTTGTTCTTAATTTTATATTTATATGATGATTAGATAATGTTTTTCACATTAATTGTGGTTATTATTTATATGTGAAATATGTAAAAATAATACTAATAAAAATAAATAAATTGTTATTATTTTAAATTTCTATTATTATGATTTTTGGAGACATGGTTGATCTAAAATTATACATTATACAATATAATATATTGAATGACTATTTTGTAATTTTAAAAAAATTTATGGACTATTTTATAAATTTAAAATTACCTGAAATGGTCCCTGATATTAACCAATAGTGGTACAATATTGTATCGGAACCAAATCCGGTACTGGTACAGTAGTCATAACATTGACATAGAAATATTACATAGTTGACTTAATAATTTTGTAATATAAAAATAGTTAAATGTTATATTTGCATTAATATTTTTTTTACTAAATTGCATTCTGAACTTTCAATGTGAAATTAATTTTTGGTACAAATTTCACTAATAACTATCAAAGTTATTTATTATTTATTTTTCATTATTAATTTTAGGTTTTGTGTATACAAACTTACATATATAATTTTAAAAGTATACAAAATTTTATCTTATATATATGATCTATAAATTATAAAAAATCTAATGAAAAAGTCATACAAAGTGTATAGACATTGTTTACAAGATAAACCTTTCATAAAAAAGGTTATGTAATAATATATCTTAGAAAATTGAAAATAATCAACACTAAATAAATTGTGAATTAGATAATATATTTGTATGTAGTATTGATCAAATGAGTGTTTAATACTTACAAATAATCTACAAATTGAAAATATTTTGAATTTTATTTGTTAATAAGGTTAACTCTTTATAAAGACTTTTATATCTTTTTCCATTTTCTCTCTCTCATGAGTGTTTTAGAGAAAGTTGAGTTTTTGAGAAATAATTTGATGCTTATTGAATTAAACACATCACTTTCATATTTAAATCTTTTGTTTTTACTATAAATGCTCTATCCATATATGATTCTTTTAAAAATTGCTAAGAAAAATTGACTTATTATAGGATATACTTAAGATTCAACATGTGTGGTCCAAATTATCTCAACATCCCCCACTTACATATGATAAAAAAAAAGTTCCATAATATTGTTTGTTAATTTTTTTTGAAGATAATCATAATTAAATAAGGTGTAGAATTGATAATTTAGATAATATATTTATATATCACACTGATCAAATAAGTGCATACAAAAAAACATTTACAAATAATTTATGGATTAAAATTATTTTGACTTCAATTTATTGACAAGTGTATTATTTAGAAAGATATCTCACATCTTTTTTTATTTTTTCTTCTCATGGGTGCTTAAGAAAGAGTTGGGTTTTCGAAGAATAATTTGATGCTTATTTCCTTTTGATATTTAAATCTTTTGTAAATTGCAACTATTTACCACATACAATTCCTTTAAAAATTAACATAACGAATTGACTTATTATAGGATATACTTAAAATCCAAATAAATTAAATGGGATCCATCATAAGCATCACAAATTATTCCAACTTCTTTCATCTCTCACTCACATATGGTGGTTTAATAGGTTTTATGTTTTCCAATTTTGGTTAATAATTACTTTAATAACTTTAATGTGAATTATCTTTTAGGAATATATAATAAACACAGTATGCATACCCTAGATCATTTATCACATTAAAATTCATCTCAAATTTATTAGATAAATGATTTGTATTTGGGCTACCTTCTATGAAGAAGGTGGGCTCTTTTAAATGCATCTTAATAAGAATTTAAATTGACTTATTTTTCTAGCATATCTTACTATATCAAAGCATTCATAATGTTTTATTAATATTTTAGATATAAAACATTAACTCAATTCTTTGGAATTAAAACCTAAGTAAAGAGAGTATTTTAATTTGAGTTTCATATAGCCACAAGGATCTTAACACAATATAAGTTACTATCCTTATATAGTCATTTATCCTTATTTGGTATGATTCATATATGTATTAACTCTCTTTTATTATAGCATATTTCTTATCAAGGGAAGAATATGCGTAACTTCTATAATAACGTGCAAACCCACTTACACTCTTTTAGGCCTTAAAGAAACATACATCAAGCTTTCATTCATATTAGACATCATACATACAATCATAGGTTATTTCACTACCGTAGGAGAACATTTAACACCTTCAATGCCCAAAAGAAGTTTCCTAATTATGCATACATAGATAGAATACCAAGTAAATGCGTTAATGGATCATAATCACTCATATAATATGCTGTCATTTTTGTGGTAATTATGGACATGTTGATAGCTTTTGTTTTTTTAAACAATGAATGTCATGCAAACCCTTGAAAGTATGTCTTGAAAAGAAGAAGGAATCTAATAACAAGAACCAAGATTATTTGGATTCCTTAAACACATTGATTGCTTTGGTTTGCAAGGTTATTAGAAAAGAAATAGAAAATGTTACATAGTAGAGATAGTAATTATTGAATGAAGGAGTTTATGCATTTTATTATGAAGAATTTAACCTCCTTGCCTCCAAAAAATTCTAGAAGATGTTATGAGAGATATGAGAAGGATGAGAAGCATCTAATGGATTGTAAACACAAGAAGAACCTTCATTCAAATCTCTTAAAAGTAATGTTCAACATGAGGTAATTAGTAGTTCATAATTTATAAATATATGATAATTTGGGTTTATGTGTCAATTAGAGTATAAATCCTTGGTGACAATTGCTTGGGTTTGAATTATGAATAAGGTGTTTAAGAATTATTTTTAAAGTGTGAACTTTAGTACCTACAATTGGAGATTATTATACAAAATGAGGAAACTAAGTTAGAATTTACATTAAATGGAAAATTATTTTCTCTAAACTTTTGAATAAGGATAAATCTTTACAAAATTAGAATAAAATTAGTTATGATTAATATGAAATCTATTTGATAAAGCCCCTTATGTGATTTAACGCTTCTTTATTGATATATAGTTGGTTGATATGTGTTTTAATAGTTTTTGCTCAAGTTTTGATGATATTCCCTAATGTTTCAAAACATACTGGTTGACTGATATCCTAGTGTGGTCGACCAATATACCTAAAAATCATGTTTTTGTCCTTTCCTGAAAATTTTTCTATGGTTTGGTCACTTGTCTATCGTCCAAACAACCACACTAGTTGATTAGTATCCTTTAGTGGTCAACCAATGTTCTAGATTCTAAGGCCCTCCAAGAGTTTATGAAGAGTTTGGTCCCACTTATTTGTTAACCAGATACCATCAGTGGTTGACCAATATACTCTGTTAGTGGACCAGTAGATCAGATTATAAAATCAAACCATTCTTTTTTATCATGCCTCTACTGCTCACTTTTGCTTCTCTTTGAAACACCAATTCAAATCAACCAATCGAGTGATATAGTTAACCAGTCCTCTTGTTTTTAATTTATCTTTACCCTTTTTTTCTTCTATTCTCATATTTTATGCTTAAATTTTCAAAACCAAAATTTTTTGATGTGATAAATAGTATCCAATGCCACAAAGCCATCTAATATAAAAATATAGACATAATAATCAATTCTAAGAAAAATAACCATTTCACCATTATAGAAATTAATATTAAATCTATGGCTACCTAAAGTCATAACATAAACAATATTTCATCGCACCTTGGGAAAGAAAAGTACATTATATAAAATAAGAGTTCAATCATTATATATGACTAACTTGTAAGTGCTTATCATATGCCTCAATTCTAAAGTTATCTTTTATATATATCTTTCTTAATCTATTTAGAAATTTTCAAAATTATATAAAAGCCTCTCTCTCTCCTTTGTTGTATGGTTTGTGGCTTTTAAGTCTTCTTAAGCTCGTGATAATCATGAGTGAAACAACATTTAACGCCACAATTGTAACATTTTACTCTCTCAATGTTTTTTTCCTCTGGAAGGACTTTTCGATTTCAAAATTTGATTTTTGTTCACCTTTTTGGGATTTTGAGAATTATTGAAGTCTTTTTTTCTCTTTTCTAGTTCTAGTATAATGCTTCCTATTCTTACTTTTATAACCGTATGAGCTTCACTAAGCCATATAAACCTTATTATATGTCTTGGAAGTCTAGATATGTTCTTCTTCCAATAATGTCCCATTCAATCCTCCATTATCTTGATATTCTTATTATAGGTATAGTGCATCTTCATATATTTATAACTTTGAGGCAAATATTGTATGACAACTTACACTTGCTACTCATTTGACAAGATATGACCACATCCCTCGATTTACTAACTATGAATGATTTAACATTTCTTATAGGTCTTAATCTTAGTAATGAGTTATTTTGGTCATTAACGTGCTGCTAAAACATGTTATTAGTGCAAATTATCGCTTTTACTTTTGTTACATGTGCTAAACTCTTACATAACATCATCATCCATGTTACTCAGCAAAATAATGCTAGAATAAAAGTGCTTTCTTTTACTATAAGTCATATGTCTCACATTTTGTCCTAGTTTGGACTATACTTCCCTCCTTAGGAAATTTTATGACTGTTTAATAAGTCAAAAGCATTTTGCTCTTTCAATATATGTTAGATTTTTCATATTCCAAAATTTTCATGATTCAATTTTTCATCTACACTAAGTTCTGTGACAATATTCTTGAAACTAGTAATCATTTTCCTAAAACATATAGTTTCCATAAAGACATATTGATTATAAGATCATTATTGTATCCTAATTAATTTGATGCAACACTATAAATATAAACTTTAAACAAAATCAAAAGGTCACTAAGTTTCCAATTATCATCCATATAATAATTGATCAATAAGTAATCATTCTATTTAGACCAGGGATGGTAATGGGCTGGGCTTGCCAGACCCAACCTCTACCTATCTGAGTCTAGGTCAGTTGCCCAACCTTTACCTACTTGAGCCTAGGTCGGCCGCCTAACCCTGTTTTTATTATTATTTAAGATAAAGACAAAACAATGTCATTTTGAGCGAAAACAACGTCATTTTGCGTTACTCTTCAGATCTCGAGTTGGGCTGGGTTGGTCCAGGTTGGGCCCTTTTGCCATTCCTAATTAGATGCGCGCGCACGTACACACACACATGCGCACACACATATATATAAGATAATAAATAATTGATGCTCCTCACGGGGTAGCCTAGCGGTAGAAAGGGGGAGAGGATTGTGTGAAGGTTGTGGGTTTGAGCCTTGAGAGGAGCATGCTTTATTTAAGGTGATGTAATCCCCCTGGTGGTAGTCTGTCTTTCAGGTGCAGGTACCTCTGATATTATCTAGGATCAAACCCGGATTTACCTATCTATGAGTCTGAGTGGGTGGCTCATAGGTCTTAGGATAGTCGGGCGAAGCCCAGAATCTGAGTTATAAAAAAAAGATAATAAATAATTGATATTGCATTTACTTAAACACATATTGTCCTTGAATTAACAATTTTACTAAACAAAAAATGATTTTATTAAAAATTTAAAAAATAATAGTGCTAGTTAGTCATTACTAAAGGAAAAATAAAGTACTGAAAAAGACAATGAGTATTCCATTTTGAATACTCATCTCCAATGGTAAACCATTTTGAATAAGTTCTTAAGTACTTTTCCTCCTTTCATACTCTACTAAGAAAAGTCGAATCACTAAGAAAGATGGTTTTTGATAATGAGTATTCCATATCCTAGTCAATAATTCTCCCTTTAGAAGCAATAATGTCATGTGAAGTGCCTAAATAAATTGTTTGTAATGAGTGAAACCTCCATTATGAGAATGTATGAGATCATGAATTATGTCATAAACATTCCACCATGAGTCGTCATGTCTTGTCTAAATAGCATATTATAACCCTACAATTGTCTCACTTGGCTAATGATGCTTTGTCTTTATTTAGACACGTGTCTTGCTTTTGGCCTTCTTTTTATCTAGGAATATTTCTTGAAATCAAATTATAAATATTCAAATAAACGCATTATTTGTACAATACAATCATAAAATAAAATATTATTTTAATATATAACCGTCAAATAAACAAATTGTTTAATATTGAGAACTTGTCCTATAAGCACATTATTGAGTAAGAGGGTCATAAAATATATGATTTATTTGATTTATGGTAAATCAAATTTTTTGATAAGTAAAATATATAAATATATATTATTTATATGAAAATATGGAATTCATGAGGAGTACATGTTAAAATATTAGTCTTTTAAAACATAGATGAATTCGTCAAAAAAAAACATTTTATGAATAAGTCTAAAGACAAAAACTACATTTTACCTTAAATTTTTTAATAAAATACAAGTTGATTCTTAATATTTTAGAGAATTTAATATAAATCATAATGTTTGTAAATGTTCAAAACAAAACCTGAGTAGACAAAAATTTAGAACAAATATGTACTCATCTATTATGTGTCATAACAACATTTACATTGCATAAATTTATTTTTTTTATTGATAACATAGGTCCTACGTAGCCATATATATGCCACGTGGTATGGTTAGACCCACTTTAAAAAATAATATCAACATAATTTGAATTATTCAAATAAAATGGTAACAATTTTAAATTAAAATTAAAATTAATAAATTTTTGTTAACGTAAATAATATCATTTAATCATAAAAATCTTAAATATAATTAAAAATCAAACCCTAATTATTAAAATCAAAACTCCAATCTTAAATATAGAAAAAAAAATGTTCAAGGGACACGTGCATGTGAGAAAAAAGAAACTAATTATACGGGTCTTGGGCTATCGATAGATGAGTGGGATCACTAAAAAGCAAGAGCTATAAGAGAAGGAATAAAATAAAGAGGAGAGAGGAATCAACTATAGTACACAAAAAATAACTACACATAAAGCAGTTGGAAACAGAAAATAAAATAGAGAATAAGGAAGAGGACACACTTAAATTCCATGTGTATAAATCGAATTGTAAGCTTTATTTAGATGTTAATGAGGACTTAAATCATCTCTACTTTAGCTATAACTTCGCCTCATAGTTATGGAACAAGACTTTGTCTCTTCTGGTATTGCAATTTGATCAAACACAATGGACATGCACAATCACTTGCAGTACCAAACTTTAATTCTATAATAGAGGAGATCGAATGCTATTTAAGATGACTTTTAAAGCCTTGATTTACTACATCTGGCAAGAAATAAACAAAGATTATTTGGTGATGAAACCACTATTGCTAGAACCATTTTACATAAATTCTTAATCCACATTAGATTAACAACCAATGCAAGAGATCTTACCAAAAGCATGAGCTCAGGAATGTGCATTAGATAGTGTCTATAACCATTACTCAAATCTGATAAAACAAGCTACTAATTTTTTTACCATTTATGTTTAAGATATAAAGGTTAGTCTCTTTGGATTGTTAGCATATATCTTGTTTAAGTGTATTTACTTTATAGTCAGAACTATTTCTTTAATGGAATTTAACATAAATTTCAAAAAAAGAGGAAAGAGGACACGAGATCAGAAGTGGGAGCAAAAAAATATAAACATGCACAAAAACATAAAAGGGAGAGGGAGAGGATGAACCATGAGAAATGAGTTAGATAGACAATTTTAAAAAAAGAATAACTACAAGGACAAAGATAATGGAGAAACAACAAAAATAATGGAATAAAAGGCCAAAAGAATAAAAGCAAAGAGAGTGAGCAAATGACAAGAGAAAAAAACAACTTACAACCAATTAGGAGAAACAAAAGAGAGAAGAAAAGAGAAACAATGGAAAAGGAAGAACTAAATTGGAGAAAACAAAAGAGAATTAAAAACTGAAACTGAAAAGGGAACAATTGAAAAAATGAGAGGGCCGGAGAAACCAAACAAGTATGAAAAATAGAGTGCACTAATAAAGGACATTAAATAGAGTCAAAGATGGAGCATATTTTATTTTTAATTTGAAATTATAGTTTTGAATATGAGAAATAGGGTTTGGTTTAATTAAATTTAAGGTTGTTATGACTAAGCATCATTGTTTGAGTTAACAAATATCTAATAATTTTAATTATAGATCAATTTTAAATAATTTAAATTATATTGATATTATTTTTGAAAGTAAGTCTCATAGGGTCAGATGATATACATGTGATAGTGTGGGACCTATATTATCAATAAAAATATTGAATTCATGTCACATCAAAATATTGATAATTCATGTCACATCAGAGTTGATGTGACATATAATTGACAGAGATTTAACTTTATCCAAATTTTTATCTATTCAAAGTTCATTTTAAATGTTTTGCATTTATTTTGAATGATCCATGTTAGGGTTTAACTTGTATTGTAGTGAAAATTTTAGGGTCAAATATATTTTTTCTCTAAGTCTAAATAGAAGTTGTATATAAATGAAGGTGACACATGATTAAGGCTTAGGGTTTCACTTTAAGAGGACATGGGTTCAAATCCTTCATACCTCTCTTCACCTTTTTCAAAATGAACATGTCTTGATCTTAACCAAAATCATTCTCAATTGACTCCAAATGGGCTTATGAGTTTGGTCCAAAACAATTAAGCATACTAGATTCATTTAGGTTAAGCCCAAATAACCTAATTTAAAGCGATCCACTTAACTCTTTATTAAGTCATATTAGTTAAACCTATTATACAAGTTAAAGCCTATAAAAGATTAGTCCCATCCACTAATTAGGTCAACCTAAACAAAAAAAGTCAAGTCTAATTATTTTCTCAAATTATAGTAGAATTTAATAATTAAAATAACTAATTCAAAATTCAAAATTGACATAAAAGGCCAATAAGACAATTATTTACAAAATTGTCTTCCATCACTTACAACAAATCTGAGACTTATTTGGAAACTATAAACTAAAATATGGAAATGCTCTCTTCTCCCTTCAAACCCGCTTATGCTCAAAGCTCTATAAAAATCTCATTATTGAATTTCGATTGATTTACTAGGTATTGAACAATAATCCATTTCCCTCGTGTTCTTGGAATCTAGTTCCTTTTCTTTTCAAATTTCACTTAGGTCCTTATTTGGTGCTCTAATTTGATCTTTTAATCTCTTTGATTCCTTATTGTTCCTCTCGCAATCTACTCACTTCCCCTACTTTTGCTGCTCTTAAACATTGAATTCTTATTGATTTTCTCTCGTTTGTCCACTTTCTTTAGTGCCTCAATTTTCAAATTAACTCAAGTGGGAAACTTCCCTCATTCCCCTTTAACAAGTTTCTCTCCTATTCTGGTAAAGCATGAACGTAGCAGCTAGAATTTCTCCTAGGTCTTACCCGCTACCCTGGCATATGACTTGGCATTTCCTCCATACCACCATGCTTCCAAGACTTGACTCAATTCCTTTATCCCCCTTGTCAAACTCAAAATTTAGCAATTAAGGCTCTTACTATTATTGGCACACCTTCTCAATCTTCTACTTAAAACTAGTATTTAAGAACCATCATAGTAACAATCCTATGCCTTCACTGTACTTCTTTTCCTCTCCTATCTTACCCAATACTATTCCCTTTTTTGTACCAAAATCTTAGGACCAAATGGTCAAAAACCACTCTCTTTTCGATAGCTTGTGGTTTCTCCCTTCTACATCTTTAAATAGCAACTTTATAGTTGTACCCCTCATTAAAGTACTCCAAGTTGGAGTTGCCAAATGGACCATTACTATAATAGAATCTTTTATTAATAAAAGACCAACTTTACCCATTATAAACCATTAGTAACTGGTTGAAGGAAATTTAAACTTCAGTAGGTTCTTACTAATGAGAAGGATCTTTTTTATTTAGATTTGATACTATTGTAAACATAAAAAAAGACCACTAAATCAGGCCCCTAGTATATTAATAGCAACCAGGCCTTAAATTAAAACATATAAAGATGAAATATCTCCCCAATTAGATCAATTTGCATAATTTTCCCTTATAATATCGTTTTACTGTAAATTTAAGCTACCTAGCGAGCTACCTTAGAAACCCTTTTGTTTTGATGAAGCAACTATAAAAATAAGAAGAATTGGCGTTACTAAAGTTTGCATTAAAGTGGAACTTGCTAAAATCTCATTAACATATTAATGGAGACTTACACAAAACCAAAACTACAAGATTTAGAGCCCAATGAGTAGAATTTTCAAAATAGGGGACTATAGTGAATTCATAGAGCTTAATAGTTCAAATGATACCACAAGGGGCCTAAAACCAAACACCAATCAACCTATATCCTAAGATTAAACACTCCGTAAGTTACTATATAACCAAGAAAAAGCATTTTGGCTAATCAAGTTGCATCGAAAGAAATAGTTAAATATCTAAAATCATCACCAAATGCTATAGAAAATGAATGCACATTGGATAATTAGGAAAACGATCCACTTCAAGTTAATGCTAAAAAAATTACTTAAGTAATGATATAGATCATCTGGATGTCGATAACACATAAAGTATTATTTATAAATAACCTAATGTTATTATAGTAATTGACAACTTAAAACCAAAACTAAGGGTTGACTCAAGCACCAAAAGAAAGATTTGGGAGGAAAACCAAAAAGTTTGTTAAGGCCACCAACTCAATCTCCAATTGTTAGTTATCACATGGAATGTAAGAGGGCTTAACTTCCTTAAAAAGCAACAGGAAATCCAAGATTATCTTAGTAGTAAAAGAAGTTGCCTTAAAGGTCTCCTAAAAGTGAAAATAAAAGCTAATATTTGTAATAAATGATTATGGTTTTATAGGAAGAATTAGGAATTAACATCAAACCATCAACACGATATTAGTGAGAGAGTAATCTTAGCTTATGACCTAACAAATTTAGAATTCTTCGAACTAGATCCACTAGCCAACTTATAAATATATCCGTAAACTTTACTTCTTATCCAATCACTATTAACTTAACATTTATATATGTAACAAATCATTGCTTTTAAATGACCACTCTCTATTAGACATTCACTCTTATGTAAGTTCCCCAGGGATGATGTAGATGATTTCAATAGTACCATGTACCCATAAGATTATAAAAGATGCAATGCAAGCTTCAGGCATTTAAGCTCTAAGTTTAGGGATTGTATGTCTTAAATAAAGTTATCGGACCTTAATTATAGTGGGAATCACTGTACATGGTTTAAATAGTTGAGTGGAAAATATCTAATTAGAAAGAAACTAGATTGAGCATTAATTAATGCCTAATGGATGATTGAATTTCCTTTTAATTTTGCTCACTTTGGAAACAACCTTACTTCTGATCCCTCTGCAATGGAAATCCAAAACCTATGCATTTACAAGATCAGGAACTCCTTATTCAGATTTAATAACTATTTGATCAATTTAGAAGGATTTTAGATAGTAGTTTCCAAAGGCATGTCTCTCTAGGTTTAGGGATTTGAAGCTTACAAATATGTAAGAAAATTGCAACCAATGAATCAAGAGCTAAAATTCCTCAATAAAAAGCACCTTAATAATATAAAACTAGCTATCTAGATCTCCAAAGAATAAATAGATAGATCCAACGTGATCCTTACTTTAAACCAATGGATAAATCCTTTAAACTTTAAGATAAACAAGCTTTTACCAAGTACTCACAAGTACTAGAGGCACACAACTCTCTTCTTAAGAAAAATTCAAAGAGACAATGGCTAAAAGATGGGGATAGGAATGCCACCAACTTCCATAATGCAATTATTTACAAAAAGAACTAAAAGCAAGATCTCCTCACCAATAGATTGTGATGGGAGCATAACTAGGAAGAAAGAGGAGACCAAGTAAAAAGCCTTAAGCTACTTCTAAAATACCTAGCTAAAGATAATCATGATTGTTTATTTGTGTAAGTGCTAAGGGAATTCATACATAGTCTTATCTCCCATGTGCTAGTTAAAAGCATATTCATACCTTTTAACAAATCATATATTGAAATGCCCTCTTTAGCTTAAATCCCAATAAAGCCTCGGGTTTTAATGGTCTAAACTTTATGTTTTCTTCAAAAATCTTAGAACTTGATAGCTGATCATATCAGTTTTGCTATAAATGAATTCTTCAATAGAGGTATGACGTGAAGGAGTTGATCAAAACCCTTATAACTCTAGTCCTAAAGTTTCAAATCCCTTATCTCTACTTAAGTACAAACTTATTTCACGTTTCAATCCCATCTATAAATTCATCTCAAAATTACTAGTCACAATACTTAAATTATATCTTGATCATTCCAAGCCAAGGAGCTTTATACAAGTCAAATCTATAAGAGAAAATATTTTCATTGCACAAGACCTCTTTAAGAATTACAACAAGAAATTAACCAACAAAATTTATGCCTTAAAATTGATTTAATAAAAGTATTCGACTCTATAAGCTAGGAATTTTTATTTGTCACTCTTAAAGCATTTGGCTTTCCTTAAGCCATTATCACATGGATTAAGTAATACATCACAATAACCTCATTTAGTGTTATGATTAATGGAGAAAAAATCTAAGTGTTCAAAGGTGCTAAAGGCTTAAGGCAAGGGGATCCTCTTTCTCCTTACTTATTTACTCTATGTATTAAGGTTTTTACTAGGTTGGTTGAGTACAAGATTAATCATGGCAATAACTTCACATATCATCACAAATGTAAAAGAATGAAGCTCTTTAGCCTCTATTTTACAAATGATATAATTCTTCTATATGGTGCGAATCTCCACTAAATTGAGTTACTCATGAATTCCCAAATTATGTTTTGGAGACTTCCAAGCCTTACAATCAACACAAGCAATATCTATATATTCATTTTAGTAGGTTCTCATGATGTAATTGATAGTTTAATCAAAGCCTCTAATTTACAAGTTAAAGAGCCCATTTTTACATATGTAGGGATCCCCATCACTAGAAAGAAACTCTCTTATAGAGATTAATAACTCCTATTTGGCATAATCCATAGAAGAATCAATATTTGGTATAATAATTATTTGTTTTATGTAAGAAGATTTTAACTCATCATGTCAATACTTATTAACCTCTTTGTTTAGCATATAAGGTTTAAACTACTTGAGAGCTAACCTCCCCCTCTATAACCTGAATTCAAATGTTGAGGATCTCGTAGTCTAGATGGGATAGAATTCTAAGAAATTCACTAACCATTCCTACCTCTAGATGTTTAGAGCATCTACCTCTATAGTAAGATGGCATAAATTGACCTAGTGCAATTCAAACACACTTAGCGCCTCATCTATTTGTGGTTAGCCATTAAGAATAGGTTGAGAACTCTAGATAGGATAAAGAATTAATTAGTTAGCAAGAGATGCAAATAATGCAATCAAAAGACTAAATTAGCGGACCACTTATTCTTCAAATTGCTCATTCTTAGCCCCTACTTGCAATGGTCTTGGCCTTAGAACTCCTCAGAAGATTATTCAATATTATATTATTTCAATTTTAAAAAAGTTGTCATCTATCACTTAAAAACATCAAATATATCTCTCCTACCATGCAGCAAATTTTTAATTTAAAAAAAGTAAAACTTTACAAAAGATCATTAAGATAACCTTATTTAATTAGTTCTAAAAAATAATATTCATATTTTCTCCTAAATGTTAACAATTAAAAAATACTTATATTTAAGAGAAAAGACCAAACCACATACCTTAAACTATAATACCGATGTTAAAAAAGATTGGAGCTAATTAAATAAAATATGGAATACATTATATGTATGTATGTATCTATATATGTTTGTCATTGATCTATTAAGTATTCAAAAAGAAACACTTACAAATAACTCACAAATGTACTAAATAATCCCAACACTAATATTATAGTTATATTGATAGTCACATCATCACATCATTTCTATTTTTTTATTTTGGTTGGATTTTCAAGCGTTATACTTATAATAAATAAATCTAATAATTTATTAATTATGATAAATTGTTAAATGCACATAATAATTTATAAATTATAAATCTCGAATGAATCATTTAACAAATTAATTTAAATGATGAAATACTAGTGCTTACAAGCCTTCAATACTTTGAAGGCTGAAGTGAATTACAGCCCCCTTCACTTTGACTTAAACCTTTGATTTCTTAATTTAAACTCTTTAAAAAATCATCTTTACTGAATCCCAGTTGGGGGTCACATTGAATTAAACAGGAGGCTGTGATCACTTGTTCCATATGCCCTATGCCACTTATTACGAGTCAGATATTTCATTTATTTATTGTGGAATGTGTGGCTAACAATGGATGACACAAGCTTGGAACAGGGCATATGGAATAGAAGATGTCCTCTGACTCATTCCATTTCTCTCGTCTCCAGGAGTCCAGATACACCTACTGGGCAAATCAAGCCTCAGATTTTCCATAAATAAAGAGAAACGCGTGAGCTTTTCCCTAAAAGTTCCAGAGATACATTTTAGAACAAGTATCCCACTAATGGAGCAATTTGTAAATAATAGCGTATCAACATAATTAAGGGGGAAAAAAAAGGGTAATCAGTGGTTTAGTTGTGTGATTACGATGAGGATAATCAGGCATCCATCCAAATACCACGGTTAGAAATTTAAGCTACTGCCACTGCAAAAATGGCCATGATAAGATCAAAAACTGCCAAAGCTGTAACAAAGCTTTACTCGCATGATCTTTGGCATGTCACGTCATTTTTTATCTTCTTATTCTTCTTGCTTTTTTTCCCCCCTCTTTAGATATATTTCCCTCATTATGCCGAAGTGCATGGTACGTCTTCCGTAACTTCACCAGGTCTGGTAGCTGAAGGAGGTGGCTTTTCAACGGGGCATGGCTTTTCAGATGGAGGAAGCTTACATGGCCTGTTTGGACGAACATGATCAACAGTCTTGGGGTCCATCTCAAACTGTCATAAATAAGATAGTGTTATATCAACAAAAAAGAAGTTGCTGTGAAATAAGATAGGAATGCTCATTAGCTCACAAAGGGAAAAAGACATGATTGAATAGCAGTTTTAGACATATTTCTTCAAGACAAACTAGCTGATTTCTGAATAGACAAGCTTGGAAGGAAGGATCAAGTTCTAATCTACTGCATCCTATATTGGTCCAGATGGATCCCATACGGATCAAGTACAACCCAAAAGGGCTTTAGAACGCTGTTTGGACATCAAAGCAAAGTTTTAGCCTCTAGGCATCATGTTCAACAACTAGTGCCACTAAATCTCATACTGCCTCCATCAAAAGCAACAGAACCTTCGTTTCAACTGCTCTGAGGAAGCATGCCAAAGAGGTTAGTGGAAGCTTTTGCATAAAATCAAATAACTTTACAATCTTATCTTTTCTCAGTAATCAGAGAAGTATCAAACTCCATGAATTCCCCAACAGAAAAGGGAGCATGAAATATAAACCATGAGGAAAAACTCACCTTGAAACCACAACCAGCTACACAGGCATGGAAACATTCCTGGAAATAATAGAGAATCAACAAGATGTAATTACTAAGTCATATAATTTGATGGCAAGAAGATGTTTTCACTGTATACTACTTTTTAAATGAAAATTGCAATTGCCCCACAAAATCATCAAGTCCCATTACAAAATTTTACCAGCCACAACTTTAACTAAATGATACCACTTAATCAATCGGCCTCAGGTTCACTCCAAAAGGATGACCATATTACCAGTCTTTCTTTCACTGATCCTCTGACAGGAATATATTATCTGAAATTACTTAATTATGTGAAGGAGCAGATTATAAAAGACATCTTGGTCTGCATTCCAATGTCTGGTTAGTCAAAATGCATTACTTATCTAAAAGACCAGAATGTCAGAAGCAAGGTACAGAACAACCTTCTATGGCCTTGCAAACTTATCAATCTCCTTATCCTCCTACTAACATAGCATCAAGTTGTTCCATTTATTGCCAGAGGCCACAGAAAATCACCGGAAGAATTAGACTTGATAGCAGATTCTTCTACAATTAACACTAGATAGGAAAAATGACAGCACCTCCAAACTGACACAAACCAATTGCATGACAGAAAACCAGATTCCCCTGACACCCCAACTCACTCAAACAGGACAAATTCATAAGTCGATAAAGTTGTCAAACTTCTTAGAAGATATTTAAATGCCAATTCCTTTGCATATAACATAACATACCTCAGAGTAGCTGGCAGCTCCAGGAGAACGATCAATGTAAGCACTCCATTGCTTGTCCTTAAAAACAGGGTCCTTATAGCATATCTGATTGCATTCTGCCAAACCTGGATATCCACAATGGTAGCAGTTGGAATGCATGATGTCTAAAGTCAACTTTTTTTCACTTGGAAACATAAAGCTATGATAATTACCGTAAGTCCTAGGAGTCAAAACAGGAATTTACAATTTAAATGGTGAGTCCCCAAAAATGGTAGTAAACAGATGAATACTTACAATCCTCCCACGTATCAGCATCAGTGTCACAGCCCTTCTTGCAAAACACTCTCCCTGTGAAAACCCATGCCACGCATTACACTGATCAAATCAACAGTTTTATATTAGGCAAACGAGAAACACCCAAAAACTACTCTCAAATAGTAAAAACCCGGTCGAAGTAGAACAAAGCAGGGACATTTACGAGAATGGAAGAAATGGGAGAAAGTAGAAACTGTGGTCTCTAATGCAATGCATGATTTATGTAGCACTTATGGCGCTCGGTTCGGTAGTAATTTAATTAGTTCCCAGATTCCTTTTTATTGCTATCCGTTTCTAGCACTTTCACCTAAAGCAGCAAATTGGTATCTCCAAATATCTAAATCAGGATGATGCAATGGAGGCAAACAGAAGAGCATCAATCTAAAACCATAAAATCAAAACCCGCAAGAAGGCATTAATAAAGAAATTAATACCCAATACTGAAAGAGAAAACAAAATCTTCAACAGAATGAACCAGATGGTAAAGTATCCTCTGGACTAGGATCTTATCTGACAAACCAAGTAACGAAACAAAAGAAGATAAACAAGAATAGAGGGTAGAGAGGGAGGGATTTACAGGGAATCTGGGTAAGGAGAGCAAATTTGTGAGTGCATTCACTCCCACATGGATATCCCCATTGCTCCGGTAGCATCTCTTTCTCTCGCGCGCGGCAAAGCCAATGCGACGACCGATGATTGCGGCGGCTAATCGAGACTGGAAAGAACTGTTTGTAAATTAAATTTTAACGTTTTAAATTATTTAAATTACATTATATCTTTTTCTAAATTATACACAATCTTTTTTAGTATTTTAAAAAAACTATTAAATAATTTTACCAATTATTCCAAAACTGGTTAAACTATAAAACTTAAATGTTTGAAATTAATAATTAAAATTATTCAAATATTTTTATAAAGTTAAATATAATTTTAATTTTATTTTAAATATAATTAACCTTACTAATTAATAACCGTAAATGTACAGGGCCCCATATCAAAATTTTCAATTCTCAAAGTTCACTTGAATTTCACTCGGGCTTCTTGAAGCTTGACGTCAAAATCTTTTGTTAATTTTTTGCTTTTAACGGACAGAGAAGATAAAGAAATTTAAGCTTGCAGGACACCAATTCTCTCACAATCTTTCGTAAAAAGAGGATGTAATTGAACTAGAGGGTCTTCACAATAAGTAAGTCCCTGAGGTAATGAATGCGCCAAGTCAACAAGTTGATCCGTATAGTGGTTACCTTCACGGCAGATGTGCCTAATATCAACAATCCACCCTCCTTTAATCAGCTCCAAACAATCACTAACAAGAGTATGATAAGGGTTTGAATCGATTACTCCACTCCGAAGGAACTGGACAACAATCATAGCGTCAAGTTCTACAATCAATTTTTTAGTATTGCACAATTTCTCCAAAAGCATGTTAGACTTTTTTCCCATATTGAAAAGAAGAAAGGGGGAGGGGAGGCTTAACATGTATAAATAAACCCCTCCCCCTCCCATTTAATCTATCCAAAATCAAAACAAAAATATTTACTCTTGGTAAGAGTAGTAAATTTTGTAAGTAATTTTTGGGGTGTATTGGGGTAAGGGTTTGAGAGTGTGTGAAAACACTAGTGAGTTGAGTGTTGAGTGTAAACACTTGTAAGTGTTGTTTTTCTCCCTAATAAAAAGGGCGTGCAGTAGCTCCGGAGACGTAGGCACAATTTGGCCGAACTCCGTTATCAAATTTTGTGTTGTGTGTGTCTGTTCTATTGGCTTTCTAGTAGTGTGGAAATAGTTTACTTTCCTAACAAAGCAAACCTTGGCGGAGCCGCCATAGTTCTACATCAAGATCCCTGAAAAGCTAATATTTAACATAAAACCTACCACTCAGACATCATTTGAATCTCGAATCAATCCACCTGCTGAAGCATGACCATCAACAAGTCGTCTGTTAACTGCTGGGCAAGTTTTAGTAACAGAGCAGTCGACTGCCAACGTTATGGCATACTGCATTATGACTTCCACACTTGGGCAGATACCATTAAACATGAATCTATTGCGTGATTCATGTAATATTTCAACATGTAGTTTTTTCGCAGTGACATGCTCTATTAGTTTCTTTGTTGTTCAAGTCATTCCTCAGATATCTTGAGCTTCGACATCAAATCAGTCTCTCTCTTTTTAGTAGCCTTAAGTTTATTTTCTGTTTGGGGATCGAAGATTTTGATTTGAAGCTTTTTACATTTAGGTAATTAGTTAATTAATTAATTAATTAGGTTAATTATGGTATTTAGTTAGGTTAATTACATTTAAGCAATGTTTTAAAAACCGTACCGGACATCGAACCAGTCAAAGGAAATATTTAAGATTTAAATATTTAACCGTATCAAACTGCTATAAAATCGGTATATAATACATAAGAAAAGGTTTAATGTTTAAAGTGTTTTATTAAAATAAAAAAATACACTAACATCCATTATTATATAATGAACTAAAAATACAAAATTTACATTATCTTAATAAAATTATTTATCTATACTAAATTATTAATTAATAACCTTTTTAATGTCCTTCTTTAAATTTTAAATCAAAATGTTAAATTTTGATCAACAAATCATAAAATTAAGGTTTGAAGTTTGATCAAGTTTTCCATCTAAAGATGTTGTCTTTTGTCTGCATTATTGGTATTATGTTCATAGCCCCATCTCCACTGGCTTTGCTTGTAACATAAAGTCCAGGGAACGTCTATATTCAACCTAGAAATGCCAGCTGAATAGTTTGCACTTGTGCTTAAACTTACTTTTCACCTATTTTTTACAATTATAATAGATGTCATTCTCATCAATATTATAAATATCGTACCCATCCTAGTATTGAATTGGGTTTTGATACAACACTATATTAGTATTGGTCAATATTGACTACTGCTTTAGGCAATTTTTTAAATTTATGAAATAGTCATTAATTTTTTTTAAAATTACAAAATAGTCTATTATTATATTGTACTGTATACTTTATAATTTTACATTAACCCCATCTCTAAAAATCATAATAATAAAATTTTAAATAACAAAAACTTATTTATTTTTATTAACATTAATTTTTAGGTATTTGATATATAAATAATAATCACAATTTTAATATAAAAAAGATAATCATCATACAAATATAAAATTAAGAATAATACAAAGTATTTAAAATATTACAATTACAACATATAATAGATAATAATTACATCAAAATATCAAATAAAAAGAACAATAAATATCCTTAACTCTTTAACTATTACAATTTACAACAAGAGATCATGATGAGGAAACAACCAAGTAAAAGTAAAACCTGAAACAAAAATATTTACAATTATATTGCATATATATCATTTAATATATACGTCAAATATAAGTAAAATTAAAAGGAGAGGAGAAACAAAAACTTAGAACTTCATTCAATCGTTAACGAGGGGATACTTGCTATAACTGCACGGACCCAATTTTAATTTGGTACAAAATCTTTATCATTAAAAGGAGCCTCATCATCATCATTCAAATTCAATGCACTAAATGTCAAGTCAATGCTTTTCCATTTAAGATTATCTTCCAAGTCACTCACATCTACGAAACTTGGTTCTTCAAAAACTCAATCCGCCAAAAGATCGATATTATCAATACAAATTGAATCTATAGAATTACTTGTTCTATTAAGAGTCTTAATAAACAATAAAATTTAATTATTAAAAATTTATAAAAAATTATATCTAAATTAATAATGGTAATAACCTACCTTTTCGGAAGCTTTAAATTGTAATAAATGAAGACCAAGTCATTCAATCTCTTGTGCTCCAATCTATTCCTTTTCTTGAAATTGATGAATTCAAATGCGCTCTAGTTCCTTTCACAGCCTATTACACTCACACATTGACTTAGAATTCGAATTGCAAACCTTTATAATTCTGAAACATCAATTCCAAATTGATCCCATTAAGAAACTGTAAGTCGTAAGACAACAAAAGTAACGTTATAAACAAAATAAAGTGATAATTAATTTTTAACAAGTAACAAAATTATATATATATTTGGAGAAAGTTTTGCTATTTTTTGAATAGTAATTGGCATCCCAAAATCCCCAGAAGACTATTTATAAAGCTCCATTTGTTAGCTTAGGAGATCTTGCATCATCTTATGGGCAATAACTGTTTTAATAGTTAATAGTACTCCCCTATTAACTTCAACATTCTTTGTAAAACTGGTATGAAATAGGCACTAGGATTTAAAAACGTCCCAGCTACAAACAACTATCATTGACGATTGCAAGATAAGGTGTGTATAAACAAGGCATATTTTTTAGATTGGCCTTGATTGCTTCCTTCTCCCTTTCCATGGCATCAAAAAAATAACACATTGTTGCCTTTTCAACACCATCAACCAAATGAAGCACTCTCACCAATGACCTGCAAAATCGGATAACAAATTGGCATTGGAACTAAAATTTAGTATCTTCAAGTATAATTCTGGAAACCTTCAATCCAACATTAGACCTAGCATGTTAAGATGTAACCCATTTATCACTTGTAAACATCTATCTCAACTTCTTCTTCATCATAACAAAACACTAAAGTGATAAGAAATTCATTGCAAATCTTGTAATAGCAAGACGACATAAATTCCTATCATTGGTAAAATCTTTTCTCATTAAATTCATGACCTATGCATGAATATAGACAAACTTGGTTAGCTTTTTTGCTTTCTACACAGTTTTAATAATAGAAAAATACCTAGCATCCCCTATATTTTTTAAGCATTAAGTTAATGTAATGTGCAGCACAAGAAATAAAAAAGGAATTATAATTGTTCTTGATAAGCATAATCATTTTCAGTAATGAACTAAATAATATTTTCTAGCCCTACTTTTTTCACAACTTCATCGAACATCTCAAATAAAGTGTCAGTATTCTTAGCAATACCAGATGCATCAATAGGCTTCAAAAACATTGAAACGTTTGCAAAATAAACCCCAAAAATTAATAATAAGCTCATGTCTCCTATTTGTGCAACCATCACACATGATTGAACACCTATAAGTAGCCCAATCCATTCTTCTTTCTTCCAAATAACTTATAATTTTAGAAACTAAGCAACTCAAAAGTTTACCTTTGTATTCATCAACAGAAGGAGCTTTTTATCTCGAATCGTAAGAGGATATAGCATCCACCATAGGTTGATAATAGTAAAGTTGAGAAGCATTAAATGTTGCACCTGTATCATACCACCTTCTAGGCATTTCCATATTTACATCATAAGGCGTATCTCTTAATTGCATGGCACCACGAATGAAGGCTAGGCTCCAGGAGTCGTTCGTGGTGTAAAAATCATCATTTGCTTTCTTCTTTTCCTAACATCAGGTCCAGATGTAACATTCACTTATTGATGGGAAGCAACACTACCACTACCACTACCACCTTCAACATTTCCCCTATCATCATGAACACCAGCGAAAGAACTTCCACTACTAATTTCATAATTTAGTCTCTCCCTTCTATCTTTCTCATGATGATATTCTTTAAGCAAAGGTTTTATTTTTCACTTCACTTCATGACTTATTTTTTTACAGGGTTCCATATCTCCTTTAACCTCATCTAAATGCTTCTTTAATTGGGTGATTCTTCCACCTTTCAAATGCTTGTTTCAAAACAAGCAAATAGTATGGTTCTTCGTACTGAGAATCAATGCAGTATGAGCCCAAACTAGATCATTAGATCTTCCTGACGTGGTTTGATTAAGAGTATTTGAACTTCCTTCCATTTGTTTGTAAAAATAAATAGACATAAATCAAAAATAAAGAACATATAATTTCTTTACACAATACGCATGTCCATCTTATATAATATAACTCATTTTGTATGATTACATCATACACAATTCAATTTCATCCAACACAATTCACTAATAAGTCAAAAACCAACAATTCAAATATTCAACACACACAATTACACAATACGCATATCTATCTTATATAATATAACTCATTTTGTATGATTAGATCATACACGATTCAATTTCATCCAACACAATTCATCATAAGTCAAAAACTAACAATTCAAGTATTCAACATACATAATTACACAATAACACATCCCCTATATTTAAGATATAATAATCAAGTTTTAAAAACATGTTTTATTTTCCAAAAAATTTTAGTTAACAACTCGTTCTTACCATCTTTTCATTTATAGAAATCATAAGCATATAATAGTAATATTGTCTCCACATTTTTATCTACGCACATCACATATATGTTGTACCTTTTAAGTGCTTTTCTCTTTAACTATCTTGAAATATATGATTCATAAATTTGAATATATGGTGTAAGAAACTAAGAATGAAATAATGAGTCTATATATGGAGAGTACATTGTACATTGGGTATGAAATAATAATAACTTGAATGATAAATGCAATACTCTCTAAAAAAAGCATTAGATAACACATTCCTCATTTGGTATAAAGTGTTAAAGTCATTCTATTATGTTAATTTTGTAAATTCTTATTATAACAATAAATAAAGGTTATATATTGTCATGAATATTAATGCACAAGAGAATATTATTAGGGCTTAATCATTTATTTGTAATACAGACTATTGGTGAATGCACTATATACATATTAATTAAGTCCTAATACTTGTAAATCCTGTTAAAGTCCCAACCAGGTAAGTTGAGTGATAAAGAGTGAATATATAATGTTATGAACTGAAAGGATAGAGCTTCACAATTACAACATTATTAAAACTTGATTGTGATATCTTAAATATAGGGGAAATTGTTAAAACTTAATTTTCAACAATTTCAACCATCACAATTCACAAAACATATGTAAATAATTTCCATTTCTAACAATTTCAATTCAAACATTACAAAACATACATAAACAATTTTCATTTCCAACAATTTACAAAATTTTGAACAATTTCAAGTCAAATGTCACAAAACATACATAAACAATTTCCATTTCCAACAATTTCAATTCAACTATCACAAAACATACGTAAAGAATTTCTTTTTCCATTAATTTTGAACAATTTCAATTCAAAAATCACAAAACATACATAAACAATTTCCGTTTCCGACAATTTAATTTCCAATAATTTTCAATAATTTCAATTCAACCATCACAGAACATATATAAACAACCAAATATAATGCAATTGTTTTTCAAATTTCAGATAAAAAAACAAACAAAAGACAGAAAAATCAATTCAATGTCAGATCGGGTTAGGTTTGGATCTAAATCTATTCTAGATTTGGCGATTTTGGATGTGGTTGATGACTAGAAATGTTGTCGGAGATCAGTGGTGCCAATGGTGGATGACTAGAATGTGGTGGCGTGGTGTGGTGGCATCACTGGGTGGAGAAGAGTGGTGCGGTAGTGGCATATAGGAGATTGGAGAGTGGTGTGGTGGTCCTATCGTTGCTAGTTAGGGAAAGGAAACTATCGGAGAGGAGAATGAGAGAGAAAGAGTGAGAGTGTGTGAGAGAGAAACAAAAGAAATGGAAGAAGAAGAGAGTAGATGAGCATTGGGTGGGTGCGTTTGAAATTTTTGATTTTTTTAAATTAATGTTGTTGCATTGCATCTACAATGACACATTCCATTTAGGTGAAATAATGACAGAGACAAAGATTGGTATAAGTTCAACTTCAATTGTTCCAAATAGAAGCCTTACATAACACATTGTTTATAATGCCATTAGGTATTATTTTTAAACGTGATTAGAAGTTATATTGTTACCAATAACTGTTCAAGCTTTTAACATTCTTTTTTATACGCAAACTATCGAAAATGCTTTTTAGAGAAATTAAATTTATTTCTTTTTCAAGTAACATACTATTTAAAATATTATTATTTAGTCAAACTAATTTTTATCATATTATTTATAAAGTAAAAGGCATACTATTGCTGAGTGTACACAAATTATAGGTGTTTTAAAAAAGCACAATAATAAATCAAATAAGTCCTTACAAAAAAGTAATTACACTAAATAAGGAATTATTTAGGTTAAAAAAAGAGGGAGGCATTGTGTAACCAAAAAATAAGGATTACTATAAAACTAAAGACTCGAAAAAAAATATCAGAGAACGGGAAAGACCTCTCTATGTGAGATCTTCTATTCGTACTATAATACGTTAAAATTTTCTATTATAGATTATGTCATCAGTAAGTTCTAACAGAGTCATATAATTCTTGATTATTTCCTCTGTTCTCTTCAATCTTTTTTCTATTACGTGAAAAAAAAAATTAAATTGCAATATTTATATTTTATAAAATCATATTATTATATAACAATCAAAATGGGACATATTAAATAAAATGGTGTGAACCTTCACTTTAGTTGATGCTTAATCCAACCTAAAAAACTTCCCACATTTGTGTGTAACTTAGGTACCCTCCTTTCACCTTTCATATTTCTTTGATTTTGATTACTATTCATATGTAATTGTAGAATCAACTTCTTGATCGTTTTTTCATATTTAGCTTCCATTTTTATATATGATTTTTTATATTCTTTTCTAGCCATTGTGCATTCAAAAACTTGTTTCCCTCCACCATTTCTTTTCAGTGCAATACAATTCTTGTTGAAATTGATAGCTCTTATACCAATTTGTATGAAAATAATTGAAAACTGAAACATGTTTATGTTTTAGAAAATTTCCACTAATTACAACAACAATAACAACCTATTGAAAGTCTCGCTAATACGCGGGGTCTAGGGAGGTTCAGTAATATGCAACCTTACCCTTAACTAGTAGAGAGGTTGTTTCCGATAGACCCATATAAAATATATATATTAAAATAATAAAATAATACTAATTAAACATAAAATAAAAGTAAAATAAAGATAAATAATAAAAATAAAAATAAAATAATCTTTCCATAAAGACAATAACATAAATGAATAAATGGTCGCAAGATGGGGATGAAGAAGCAGTGAAGAACACCACACTGTATATGTTCTAACCTTAATAGTATACGCTCGTTAAAGCACTTTAAAGGGCTTTGGTTGCGGTAAAAAAAAAGGAGACTTTATGTTAGACAGATGTATGATAGACCAACTAATTTATAACAAATTGTAAATCTATGGGATAGGAGTTTTAAGTAATTTACAAAAGGAATTAGACATCATTCTTAGGAGTTGGGCAAATAAAATTACTGGTCTTACAACATAGGTTCCTTAAAAACATTTCTGGGATTTTAGAAGTTAATTCTACGTCTAAAAATCACTCCTACGAAAGTATACACTCTTTAAAAGAAGAAATCACTAACATTTCACTACAATAAAAAGTGCTTTAGGCAATATTAAATATGTAACATTTTAAAATGTATTGCTTAAAACTAATATAATGCAATGGTTTTTCAAGCATTGACTTTAATAATATTAATAAACAACAAGTTTTTGTCATATATTTGAAAACATAACAAAATTAAAATGGTTAATTAATTACTAAAAATTCCAAACTTTGCTCAATTTTGCAATTATGACCCAAACTTCAAAAAGTGTCAATTAAATGCTTAAACTTTCAAAAAATTTCAATTTTAGCCCAACGTTAGTTTCTCCGTTAAGTTTGCTGACTTGGCTTGTCACGTGTTTAGAAACCCTAACTATTAATATACGTCAGTCCAAATTAATACGACAAATGTTGATTAATGAAACGGCATCGTTTAATTATTATATAACTAAACGACATCGTTGTTTAAAAATGACCTAAATTAGTTTGTGACATCCGACTCTTACCCCCTTCATTCAGTTTGTTCTTTTGACTCTCACCCCCTTCATTATTTAGTTTACACAACCTCATTCTTTCGTTATCATTGAAGGCCTTTGTGAGCACATGACCAAAGTGTGAAATAGTACATAACAATTAACTAGGTGAGAGTCGGGAGAACAAACTAAACAAAGTGGGTGAGAGTCGTGTGTCACAAACTAATTTATGTCATTTTTAAACAACAATGTCATTTAGTTATGTAATTCAACGAGGTCGTTTCACTAATCAACATTTGTTGTGTTAATTTTTGTTGATGTGCATTAATAGTTAGGATTTTTGGACAGATGGCAAGCCACATCAACAAATTTAACGAAGAAACTAACTAAAATTGAAAAAATTGAAAGTTTTAGCATTTAATTACCACTTTTGAAGTTTAGGCTATAATTACAAAATTAAGCAAAGTTTGAGATTTTTATTGTAATTAACCCAAATTAAAATATTATTGTTATAAAATTTTATATAAACAACAATTAAATCCGTTGCGACTTTAAACAATAATTAAAGGTGACAATGGGTCACATCAAACTCAGTTCCACTAGGTCCAAAGCCTACTTGAAATTTTATATTTGAGCTAATGCTCGACCTGAGGCTTCTGCTCTAAGCCCAAGCATAATAGAGCCTAAACCAAACTCGATTAGATATATTATTTAATTTTTAAAAATAAAAATAACATCGTTTTCTTTTTAAATTTTAAACTTTAGATCAAGTTAAACCGGATAGTATATTAGGCCCAGTTTTTTTAAAAAAGTTGAGCCTCGAGCTACCCAAGTCTGACCCTACATGAGGCTCGACCATTATAAGCAATACTTGCATTTTTGATTTAAAATAATTTTGGCAAAGTAATACTTTTAGACGATCGTAACCATCACTGACCAGCTTCCTGTAAAGATTATAAGGATGAACAAAATAATATGAAGGCTTAATTCATTACTTCATTTACAGAGATATTAATAGGAGAAGAGAAGCTTTTAGTTATAACAGAATCCTATGAATAAGCAGTTTAAATTCAAACAACTATGGCTATCTTGATACAACAGATTGTACATGTTTGAACTGGTCAAGGAGTTTGAGAATCTTTTGCTGGTTGAGTTGTATCCTTATCCTTAACACTTCCCTCGAAACCCATATTCAAGCAATCGAGACAATAAAGAGTTTGTGAAAGGTGGATTTATCAAAACTTTAGGCAATGCTTGGTCCAGGACTTGCCGGAGTCATGTTCAACATCAGATGGTGGTTATAAGTTGACACCATGGTTTGCAATTCTGTCAAAATCTCCTTCGTTCACTACCTTTTAGGTGCCATCTCTTTGTCCAACATATTGTTTGAGTATAAAACGTATTATGTGCTTGGTTGATTGGGATTGGATTTTGAGTCTATGTGTGTTTGTTATCGCAAGTGTCTTTGCGTCCATTGCAGCTTTTATGTTTAATTGCATTAGAAAAGAGGATATCAATTACTCTCCTTACGAAGAAGGTGAATGGAGGTAAAGGGCTTTCTAATTTTTACTCTCTTTTGTTTGTTTCTACTTTTACATTATCTTCTTGCTAAGTGGATTTTGTCTAAATTGCTTGGTTTCTTTTGGTGAAGGTATATCCTCTTTGCTTACTAAATTGGAAACCTAAAACTAACTACTCAGCCTTTAATTTCTCATTAGATTAAAAATATTTGACGAAAAGGCTAGCTTGCTTGTATTTTTCTTTGGATGAATTAGATTGTATTATTTTGACGGGGGGCTCTGGTCTTTGTTGTGTAAAACTAGAAACATGGACGGATCTACATTAGGGGAACTACATTAGGGGAAAGTGGGGACATTAACCCTACCGCCTCCAAAAAATTTTATATAAAAAATTATTATTTTAAGTTTTGATCCTATAAAAAAATAAAATTTTGCTCTTATTAAAATTTTGCCCCCATTAAAAATAAAATTTTGCCCCATTAAAATTTTTCCCTCACTAAAAAAAATTTCTGGATCCGTCCTTGGCTAGAAATAAATAGGTGAATTTGGTTATTTGATAAACCTAGGAGTGTATTGGCCCTTCATTGTATGCAAAGTTATGTTAGATTTTGTCTTCATACAGAGGTATTTGGTCATTTGAGATGGGATACTAGCTTTATTAAGAGCACTTTTTGTGATGAATTTTGTGATACAGTTGATCCCTGTGCAGTTGTTGGAGGAAGAAGTTCCATACAAGAATGATTAATTACGGAGAAAAATGGAGGACAATATTGTTGAGATGATGTTACCGTAGTATGTTTTTCACTTGTTCACAAGTGCAGCCACAACTTTGCATGAAGAAGTTGTGGTGTTTTCCCATCTTCATTTCTCATCTTCTTATACGTTATTTGTTAGACCTTGTTTTATTTGCTTAAATTGTTTAATTGGTTAATTATGTTTCAATTGCTTAATTGGTTCTTTATGCTTGATTGATGGCTTAGCATTTTTAGAATTTGTCTTTAATTAGAATTTGAGAGAAGGAATAGAATTGAATTTGAAATTGAAGTAGTAGGTGAAGTGGGATTAATATGTGGTAAGTTAGAAGTAAATGAAGTGTATTAAATGGAAGTGGTGGTAGAGACACTAGAAGACAAAAAGTTAGTAATGGTGTAAGTTAGAATGGAACTAAGTGGTTAAAGGTTAGTTGGAGCCATTAAAAGCCAACCAAGGGCATAGTTGGAAAGGGGCTTTTAATGAAGGGTAAAATGGGAAGTGTTAGGGTAAATGAAAGGTAAAAATTTGAGAGGGAAGAAGCAAATGTCGTGCATGGGTTGAGAGGGAGGAGAAGAATACGAAAAAGAAGAAGAAGAAGAGAAGAAAAGAAGAGAAATCTAAGGGAAAAGGAAGGAA